>CAUYUJ010011225.1:1024327-1041827 GCA_963575745.1 Prorocentrum cordatum
TGTCATTACTGCTACTACTCCTACAAGTATTACTACCTCTAGTTCTACCACTACTACTACTGCTACTACTACTGACACTAAGTGCGATACTGCTGCTACTACTACTGCTACGACTACTTCGGCGACTACTACTGTTACTATTACACGACTACTATATCTACGATTACTACTACTACTACTACTACTACTACTATTCCTACTACTAGTACTACTACTACTACTACTACGATTTCTACTACTACTACTACTACTTCTTCCACCGCTGCGACTACTACTTCGACTACACCACTAAAGTGATTATTGTTATCAGTATTAATATCATTACTACGACAACTAGTAGCAGTGCCAGTACAATTGCTTCTGCGAGTGCTTCTACTACTACTGCTACCACCACCACCACTACTACTACTGCTGCTACTACTACTACTAATAAGAACAGTTGTACCACTACTACTGCTACTACTACTGCCCCTTCTTGTGCTACTACTACTACTACTACTACTACTACTACCGCTACCACTACGACTTGTACTTCTAGTACTACGGCTATTACGACTGCTGCTACTACTACTACTACTACTACTACTACGGACTACTACGCTACTACTACTACTACTACTACTACTACTACTACTACTACTACTACTACTACTACTACTACTACTACTACTACTACTACTACTACTACTACTACTACTACTACTACGACTACGACTACTACTACTACTACTACTACTACTACTACTACTACTACTACTACTACTACTACTACTACTACTACTACGACTACTACTACTACTACTACTACTACTACTACTACTACTACTACTACTACTACTACTACTACGACTTCCACTACTCTTGCTACTACTATTACGACTGCTACTCACTACGGCTAGTACTACTTCTACTCCTACTAGTAATGCTACTTTCACTTGCTACTTCGAAGGGTCGGCATACTATTACGAGTACGGCTACGACTACGATGACGGCGATGACGACGGTTAATGAAACCACGACTACTAACACAAGTACTAACACTGCAGCTCAGCAGATACGAGACTAGAACACAAGAGAAATACCATGTTGCCTCCCTAGATGTAAGGATCAGAAGACGATGAACAACAGTAAACATCAGCATGGCGCAAGTGAATTTGCGAGAGCATACAACAATACGCATTTGGAATTACAAGTAGGAGTCTCATAGAGTCGCACACCAGATATTTGAACATCACAGAAGGCATCTTTCCAGCATGCGCGTGCGCTGTCGGGAACAAGCATCGAATGTTCTGTTTGGAGTCGCTCGCAGCAAGATCTTCTGTTGTCCGTACCCATTCGGAACGTCCAAAATGCAGATGTGATTACAGGATGAGAGGTCTGCGCGCGGCAATCAGCTTCGCTACATGGGCATATTGTTTAGGCGACAAGCCCCGCGACCTTGAGTCCAGGATCGAATCGGCATACGAAGACAGAGGCCAGGTCAAATCACGCTTCATTGTGGCCCCACCCTACGGCCAGATCCATTACTTGGTGGCGGGGCCGGAGACTGGCAGGGTGGTCGTGTTCTGCCACGGTGCCGCCTACACCGCCCACACCTGGCAGGTCACAGGCTTAGGGGAGCATGCACAACGTAAGCGTACACAAGTTTATAATTTTCGTCCACCTCCGTATCGTTGTCTATACTGCCCAATCGTTGCGCAGGCTATTCAGAGTGCTGCAAATATCACCGCGTTTCGAGAGAGCGCTCGAAGATATTGCCACTTCGCGCACGTCGAGTGAAGTGCGACTGTAGGTGACCCAGCCAGTGCAGGTGTCGATCCGATCGATCAATTTGATTTGTGATGCCGATTCCAGCCGGCACGATCTGATTTGCATGGTGTTGATGCACGTCATGGCGCAGCCGATCAGGTTCGCTTCCGATGGCGCAGCCGATCAGGTTCGCTTCCGAGTCCGTGCCGATGCAGCCCGATCCGACGCACATTCCGATTCGATCCGAGTTACCATTTCGATTCTGAAGGGTTGTCTCCATCAGCGCTCTGACTTGTGGAAAGGACTGCTCCAACCAGGGCTGGTCAGGAGGGTTGGCCAGAGGGCTGGGGTTGACTGAAGGGTTGGTCCGGGTAGTTTTTCGATTGGCTCCATACATTTGCCGTGTTGTTCTTTCTATACGGGATTTCCGGAAGTCCCGTCCATTTCCCCAGGGCCGGCCTTCATCTTGTTTCGTTGGTTGACGCTCCTGGGGCATGGGAAGGGCCCCAGGAAACCGAAAGTTACAGAACCCCCCCCCCGGGCGCAGGTGATGAGCCAATTTTCCACCACCATTACCATAGGTTCTCCTCCTTCCCCTCCTCCTCCTCCTCCTCCTCCTCCTCCTCCTCCTCCTCCTACCTATGGTAGTGGTGATGGGACATCGGCCCATCAGCAGGTGTGCTCGACAGCCTGGCGGACGCCGGGTTCCGCGCGCTCGCCCCCGACCTGCCTGGGCACGGCCTCAGCTCCGCGGCCGACGGGCCCAGGCCGGGCACCGAAAGCTGCAGAGGAGAAGCGCGGGCCACCGCCACCGATCGAGAGCTCACCTCCAGGATCGCGGATCGCGTCGCATCGTCGATGCATCGGCGATGCGGCAGGATGTGGAGCCTGATTTTCTCCACGCTGGCGTCGCCGATGCATCGCCGATGTCGCCGATGCATCGGCGATGTATCGCCGATGTATCGGCGATGCGGCGCGATCCTCCGACCCCATCTACTCCGACCCCATGTAGGAGGCCTCTATCACCAGGGGGGACCGCTCGGACGGGGCCAGGACGAGAATGAATCCTCAGGCAATCGCAAACATCCGAGCATTTTCTTGGCGTGGAGGGCAGAGGGTGGAGTCTGAAATGCCGTGTCGATCGATGTGCGAGGCTTGAGTCTTGAATCTACAAAAGGTGAATCACAGGACGGATTGGTTTTCGATGTGAAAAGTCCATATGGATTTCAATTTAAGCCCTCCACCCTAAGAAAATGCTCAGAACATGGAACAAGGGGGCGCGGATTAGCGACGGGTCCCGTTTCCCTGGGAAATCGCGGATTTTCGCCGCCGAGCGAGGCGGCACTTGCCGCATCAGGGGAGGGCACCTCCCCCGATCCATGGAGTTGCCGACCGCAAGCCAAATCCATGGATCGCTAATCCATATTTGCGCGCCCCCGGAATCCGTTCCAGGGCGTTCCGGAACGCTCTTAAAGCGTTCCAGCACGCTCTCAGAAGGCCGCGGCGCCCGAGACATCTTCCAGAGCCGCTAGATCTCAGCGTTTCCCGATCTCTCCTCACCTGGTGTTATCCTCGTCCTGGCTTCTTCCTGACCAGCCCCTGGACGGCAGCATGGTCAGCGGCGCCCCGAGTTCGGGCGTGCGGCGTGCCAGCGGCCGGGGGTCGGCCTCCCCCGAGCTGTTTTTTTTGGCGGCGGTGGTCCCCGCTTCTCCTCGGAGATCTCCGACGAGATGAGTTGTTCAATCGGGTAGGCGTTCCCAGATTTCGGCCCTCGGGGGCCGCGTTCGGGCCCCGCGGCCACAGAGCATGGATCCAGGCTGGGAACACACCCCTGGGGGAGCGGCATGGACCTCTGGGGCCGCGGATTGAAGCAGACATGCAAACTGCACCACAGAACGACCCCAACCCGTGGATGGGTTGATCTGTGTATATACGTATGCATGCATACATGTATAGGTGTAAGTGCCGTGCACACATGTAAGTATACGCATGTACAAGTATACACGTTCACCCCGTATCCATCCCTCACCCTCTCTATGATATTGTATGTGCGTATCATACATACAGACATACATACACACATGTGTACATATATATATATATATGTACGTGTGTGTGTGCAAGTATTTGTATATACATGTATGCATACACATGTGTATCTATACAGAAATGTGTGGCGAACTCTGGCATTAACCAGGAACCCGGAAACCCAGCCGCCCACCGAGACCAATCCGGAACCCGGAAACGGGAACCCGAAACCCAGAACCAGGAACCTCCTGGAACCCAGAACCGGAGACCCGGGAACCCGGCCGCCTACCGAAATCGGCGGCGAATTTTCGCCAAGTCTTTCAATCACACCAGAGAAAAACAATCAGTGGATGTTTTGAAAATGAATGATAATGGATATTGAGATCGATTGTGAGATCGACAGTGAGATCGATAGCGGGATCGATAGTGAAGACGATAGTTAATCATGAGACCGAGAGTGAAGTCGATTCAGTGATATCGTTAAATCGCTCGTGCGATCTCTACGATTGTGAGATCGATTGTAAGATCGATCGTGCGATCGATACGACTCGCTCGTGCGATCACCAGATCGATTGTAAGATCGATAGTGAGATCCATTGGGAGATCGACAGTGAGCTTCCTCCTCCGTTGTTGCGCCTGGGGGTGCCGCGGAACAAAGATCATGAGTTACCCCTCATTGGTGGGACCCCAGTCCTTGAAGAAGGCCACCGAACAAATGATTAGTCACCCCCTATTGGGAGAGGGGTTCTGAAGACCTTCCAGGGTCAAGAGTGGCCACTCGCCGGAGTGACCTCTTGGAGATTGTTTTTTTATCCTCTGGGGGGTAACGCTCGTTACCCGGGCCTCTCCCCCCCCCCCCCCCCGTAACGGTACCGCTCGTACGCGGGGGGGGTCTCGGTCTTCCCCTCCAACATGCTGGTGCCCGAAGGCATGCGCACTGTGGTGTGGTGGTCGCAGGCGCACGTCGTCGACGGCGCTCGAAAACGGCCTCCGGAGGCCGAAACAGGCGGCAAACGTCGTCGTCGTCGTCGTCGACCTCGTCGCTCGTCGCTCGTCGATCATCGTCGTCGCGCGCGCGGGCGCGGGCGTGGTGCCGGGACCACGCGGCGGGCTTTGCGCTTGTACTCGAATCGCAAGCCACTGTGGTGCTCTCAGGCAGAGAGTGCTGCTCGCGCGCATACTATGGCGATCGCAGAGCGCCCCTGCCTCGCCATACCCCGCCCAGCCCAAGCGTTACCGTTACCCGAGGGGCACGACCCCCCCCCCCCCCCCCGGGTAACGAGCGTTATCGGCCAGAATATCTCTTGTGCGCTGCTGTCACGGGTCGCGGGCGCTGGCCAGACCCTCGTCGGCCCTCGTCGCGGACGTGTTCGTCGATTCCTGGGGGTGTCCTCTTTCGGGATGCGTTCCAGCAGTTCCGCCTCGCCGAGGGCGTTCCTGGGGGAGGGGGGGGGTGGCGATTTGTCCCGAGGAGCCGCGGAAGGCCCGAGCTGTGCACCGAAAGCCGAGCGACCCTTCGCCGGAGCGACCCCTGGTTCTCGGTGCGCGATGCTCGGGGAGCGCAGAGAGGTGGGGGAGGGGGATGGGGAGAGCCCAAGCACGCAGGGCGCTGCTGCCGCATCGCGCGCAGCGAACGGCAGGCCGCTCGCCGACGGGCCACTCGTGCCCCGGGGTCTTCCTTGCGTGTGGCCGACCAGGGGCGGGTTCCTGCGGGCCTTCCTCGGCGTCGCCCGTCCAGCGGCTGCGGGCTCGAGGGTGCTCGTCGTCACCGCCTCGATGGGCGGCCACTTCGGCCTCCCCTTTGTGCTGCACAGCGGGGGTCGGTCCGCGGCGGGCTACGTAGCCGTGGCCGGGGTGGCGGACGCGCTCGACCTGGACACGAAGCTGAGCACCCCCGCCCTGCTCATCGCAGCATCCTCAGGCGCATCCCCACCCCAGTGGGTTCAGACTCACTTACCGCCACCGGCCGCGACACCCGACGGTGGTGACTGATGCGTCGAAGCCCGACGGGCCAGGGGTCGACCTAAACGGCGTTTTGGCGATTTCGTGGGCCGTTATTCGTTTCGATTTCGTTTTGCAGCAAAGGCGGATTGAAGACAAAACGAGGGACAACGAAAACAAACCACGAAAAACACTGCTTCCGGCGATCTTTGCGACGGGGAGGGGAGAAGACATCTGTCCCCACTCAGGGGGACAGGTCGGACAGCCAGGCCCAAGACTTTCCAACGACTGGGGATGGGCATGGGCCCACCGATGCTGGTCATCTACGGAAGCAAGGACCCCGCGCTCAAGGGTCGCGGACCTGGCCGCCACGAGCGGGCGTTCCCGGCCTCTCGGCTGGTCGTCCTCGAGGGGGCGCCCCACGCGGCGCACCTCAGGGACCCCGCCGCGGCCCGCGAGTTCTCGGAGCTCGTCCTGCAGTTCGCCCGCGGCGAGGGCAGCCCCGCGGCGCTCTGGGGCGCCGGCGCGGACGCTGCGGCGCCGCCGTCGCCGCCGGCGCCCGCCGCAGCTGGGGCAGCGGCGCCGGGCGGCGCGGCCGTCTTGGGGTTGGCCATGGCCGCCGTCTCGGCCGCCGGCGCCCTCGCCTGGCGCTCTCGCTTGGCCGCCGCCGCGGCCCGCGGGCGCGGCTCGGGGGGCGGCGCGGCCCCTCCGCGTCGCCCAAGCGGGGTCGAAGTGCGATGGGGGTCGGCGGATCGCGCCGCATCGGCGACGCGGCTCGATGTGGAGCCCGTCTTCTCTCCACGCTGACGTCGCCGACTCCTCGCCGACGTAGCCGAGGCGATGCGTCGGCGATGCGGCGCGAGCCACCTCACTCCACCATCTGCTCGGACCCCACTTGCGCGGCCCTCAGACCGCGCCGGGCGACGGCGCGGAGCTGGGCGCGTCGCCGACTGGATGCAGCGGGTGCAAGCAAAAGAAGAGCTCGAGGGCCGAGCTCTCTTGGGCCCCAGGAGGCGCAGCACGGCTTTGAGTCAGACGCGCAGGCCGTCGCAGCGACCGTGGCACGCGCGTGCACCTGTATACCATGTTTGTAGTTTGTAGCACCTTGCGGACTGTCACTGCCTGCACCCTGAACTAGGAGGCCACATGCGAACCTTACCCGTACCCGGTACCCCCCACGATTTCTGAGGGGGTTCACTTCTCTCGGGAGTTCCCGAACGAGGTGAACCCCACCCTCCCCCTCAGAAATCGTGGGGGTAGGGGTAGGGTTCGCATGTGGTCCCCAAATGAGCGGACTCCCCAGACATGCAGCGGCCTGATGCTTTTCGAGACACGGGCCTCCGACGTTTCGACCGCTTCCCTGGGTCTGAGTTGTCATCCCGATCGGTCTCATTGTTGGCAACCTCCCGGGCCCAGAAGTGGCCTCCAGAGGCGAAGTGGGGCGTCGCGTAATGGGGGGGCGATGAATGGGTGGCCAGCGAGGGCTACAGAAAAGGGGCCCTTCACGGCCCCTCGAGGGCGCTTGAGGGCCCAAGAGGGAACCTTTAGGGTCCGAAGAGTGTACCTTTCTCCCCCCCCAACCCTCCATTTATCGCCCCCTATCAAGCAACGCCCAAGCCGTCTTGAATGTTGTGGAACGCTACTCCCAGGAAGGCTTGTCCAAGGGGGGTTGTCCAGTGGGGTTGTCCGGATCCCCGTTGGATTGTCCCAGGGATTGTCCGAGCCAGGCCGTCTTGTCATCATTGATCAGCATGGGCTGTCTGGGTTGTCCGCGGGGCTGTCCGGGGAATTTTTTGGACTGGAGCATGGTAGTTGTCCGGGTCGTCCTCGCGCGCACGGCCCTGACCTCGACTTCGGACTTCTGGCCCGGCCCCCGCAGAGACCTCCGGCGGGCCCCTGCAGGGGCCCGCGGGCGGGCTCGGCCGCGGATCTTTGGGCGCCCATGGCCGCAAACCGCCCCAGCTGCACGGTAGACGGAGCGCGGCTGTTGATTCAAGTTTCCTTGCGCTCGCATGGCATGTCCCCCCCATCGACGCCTCCGTCTCGATTCGAGTCGATTTCGATCGATGCCAATTCCGATTAGATTCGACTTCGGACTCCAATGTGGATGGCGGATGTCGGTTTCTCAATGGAGGCTTTAATAGCCTGCTGGTTTCCGCCAATTCGACTTCTTGCGACTTGGCTGCCGATTTCCACTGGTCCGATTCATTTTGATCGTCGCTCCGACTTATCGATTCGATTCTGGGCTCTCCTGTCCCCCCCTTCCGCCGCCTGTTCTATCAGCGCTGGCCCGAAAGAAAAGGCGTACAAGTGGGTCCCGACTTGCATGAAAAGTACAGATTTCATTTCGGGCCTTGCCACGCCCCCCACACACACACACACACACACACACAACTAAAGCTTCTCCGAAACTTGAAGGGAAACAATACCAGATAGAGAACTAATACACAGCCGAACAGGCCGCACTTTCTGGTGAACAGGACATGCACAAGGCGATGAGACCATTTGGGGCCAGATTGGCAGCGCATGCTGGAGAGCATAGTAGACTTTGCATCGGTTTGGCGGGTCTCTGGACAGTTGCCAGAGTTCCAGACCCAGACATTCAGCGTATTGAACTCATCGAGATGCAGGTTCTTCGTCGCTTTCGGTTTCTTGGCTCATTTCCTGGTCCCCTGGACCGTCGACAAACGACTCACCATCGGACGGGGCTAGGACGAGGATAGATTGAGAAGGCCGCGGCGCCCGATACATCCTCCAGAGCCGCCAGATCTCAGAGAGTCTCGAGTTATCCTCACCTGGATTTATCCTCGTTCTGGCTGCATCTTGCACTGTGAAAAACCAGCCCTGAGGAAAAGCTCGGGACTTCCATGGACCGGAGCAAGACATCGGATGTTCAGGTGAGGTGATTTTGGCCGAGGGTGCCCCCATGTTTTCGCGCCAATGGTTTGGCCACCTCTGGGCCTCGTGAGGGGTGCTCTGGACCTCCCTGCCACAGCCGTGGCCGCCTTGGCGAATCTCTGGCTGTGGCTCTTGGCTCTGCCGCTCAGCTGGCGAGTGGTCCGCGGACAGCTCTCTGCTCCCGGCGTTCCGTGTGGCGCTCTCGCCTCGGCGCGGGCCACACACTCCTTGCGCCTGTGCCGTCCCCCTCTTCTCCTCCGCTCCGTGTCAGGAACGACCGCCCGCTCACATAGGGTGACCCACTTGAGCTTTGGCAGAGGGGGGGCCCGCCCGCCCACTCGAGCTCTGGCAGAGGCCACTCTCTGAAGTCCTCCTGCAGCTCTGACCTGGTCGGATTGGGAAAGTCCTTGGGAAGTCCTCTCCCCCAACTCCGCCTTCCCCTGACCGCTCCTGCTGCTCCGAGGGGTCCCTGGGGGAACGGGGTCCTGGACCCTGGGGCTCTCCCGGATCACCAGCTCCGCATCCCGAGCCGGTCCTTGCGGATACAGTCGGCCCAGCAGGTCGACCCTGCCAAATCAAGGGTACCCTTGTGTCCTCTGTCTCGCGACCCATGCTTCCTACATTCCTGTGGCAATGTGGCCCTCGGAAGCGTCTTGTGTCCTCTCGCGTGTCCTGTCCAATCGAGTCCGACTGTAGCCCCAGGGTTCCCGCCTGCGGCGAGACGATCCCAGGGGCCCCTTGCCCTCAGGACCCGCTTCCCTCCTTCCTGCTGACGGGGTTGCTGCCTTGGCGTGGGGTCGCAGGGCCGAGGCCCCCACGGGTCATGACAAGATCCTCACAGGAGGTTGTTCGCCAGTTTCGGCTTCTGGGGGCCCTTACCGGCCCGTGGGACCGTCAAACACGGACTCGGGATGAAAAGCCGGTCCCGGGGAATGGGTCGAGACCTCCGGGGGTCACACCATGAAAACATCATGACGTCGGGGGTTCGGGAACGCATTGCAGTTCGCACTGGCAGTGCGCCGTATTTACAACACTGTTCAGGTGTGCGTGCACATGCGCAAGGCACGTCACGTTCAGATGGTGTCTATTTCGGGCTGGTGCACAACATCTTCGGGGAGGCGGAGCGATCCACCCCCAGGTGGTCACAGACAGGGCGGCCGCACGCCTTCTCGACCGAATGTGGCCCCTATCTGCACGCATGGACGAAAGGGTTGATGTTTGGCGCGGGTGCGCAATTGCGGCCTCAGTCGGCGCGTAAGAGCGCATGATGTTTTCCCTTCTTTACGACCGCCCGACAGCGGCGTACATTTGTGGTCCCCGCACCAGGCCCCTTCTTCTCTGGAGCCGCTTTTCTCCAGGGCCCTTCTTCTCCGGGGGGGCCCTGTAGGGGTCGTGCCTCTCTCAGGTCGGAACGGCCCTTCCTGCTCCTCCCGCTGCCGCTCCGCCTTCTCCTCTTCCCCCCCCTTTCACCGTGGCTGCCGGTGTTCCCGTTTTCCTGGACCTCGTGTCCCTACGCGGGCTCGCGAGAGGCCAACCTAGAATCCTAGAGTCCCCTCAATGCCACTCCCTCCCCCCTCCCTGCCCCTCCCCTCCACTCGTCGCCTTCGCCTCCTCCGCCCTCTCCTCTCTCCGAAGCCCTCCTGCCCGCCGTTCTTGGCCACCGGCTGGCCCTGGTGGGGCTGCTGGAGGCCAGGGACGAACGCATCGAGGGCCTCGGCGCGATGCCACGGCCGCCGGTTCTTCAGGCCGCACCCATCCCATCCCCTCTCTTCTCTTCGTCCCTCCTCCAGTACGATCAGAATGGGTACGAAAAGAATGATGGGTTTGTTTTCCACCACCACCACCACCTTACGTTGGAGGAGGACGTGGTCCTTCTCCTCCGCCACCTCCTCCTGCTCTTCGTTCTCTCCTCATCCTCCTTCCCCCATCCAACTGGTGGTGGTGGTGGTGGAAGACAGGCCCATCAAACAATGGTGACGAAGACCAGCAGCGCATCCTTCCACTTCGAGCAGCGATCGTTGTCGGCGTCGCTGCGGGCGTTGTCCATTTGAGACAGGGCGCCGCCTGCCCAGCAGCGGCCGCTGTTGGTTTTGAGCTACATTCGCTGGTGGGCGTCGTGCACAGTTGTTCCGTGCCCGCTCTGGGCGTCCAAACCCTTTCTTCCTCTCGGGGACGTCGAAAGAGTTCATGGCCCCCTCTCCTTTCAATGGCGCCCCCTCGTCCCCCCCTCGACCGCCCCATGCCTCTGGCCATGGTTTGCGGACCCCCTCCCTGGACGCCCCCGATCTTCACGGGGCCCTGGAGACCAGAAACGCACGTGCGATAGGAGGGGTGGGGGAGGCTGCGCGGGGGCAGCCGCGCTCCTCGCGGATCATGCGGCAGCAAGGGGCGAGGAGGGAGGGAGGACAGAGGGAGGAGGGAAGGAGGATGGAGGGGAGGAGACAGGAGGGAGGCATGAGGGCGGAGGAGGGAGGAATGAGGGAGGAAGGGGAGGAGGAAGAGGAGGAGGAGGAGGAGAAGGTGGAGGAGGAGGAGGAGGAGGAGGAGGAGGAAGGGAGCAGGGAGGAGGAGGAGAAGGGAGCAGGGAGGAGGAGGAGGAGGAGGAGGAGGACCAGTGTAAAACCAAGAGCCATCAACGATGTTGGAATACACCCTCCCTCCAAGCTCCCTCTTCATAGGCCCCTACAACGGTTCATTTTCCATTGAGGGATTTGCCTCGTTGGAAGAAAACCGTTTGAAGACCCGGAAGCATGCCAAAACATTGTTCTCGGGATTCCAACGCCACGGATCAACCTGATTGTTGCGTTTTGACGATGTTGGATCGTTCCAGAAACCCACTCTTGGGATTTCAACGCTGCGAATCAACGTAATTTTTGCACCCGCAAAATCCTGAATCCATCCAAAACACAATTTCGGGTACGTTGATCGTGGGAATCCGGGAGACTCTTGCACATTGTATTAACGAATGTGCGCGGAGCTAAGGCGAGAGCCACATTTTGAAAACGGGTGATCTCAATCCGTGAAACTCTTGCAAATCTTTAGTACGAATGTGCACGGCGCTAAGGCGAGAGCAACAGTTTGAAAACGGGTGATCCTCAATCCGTGAAGCCTTGCAATTTTAGAACGACTGCGCGCGGCGCTAAGGCGAGAGCCACATGTTGAAAACCACCCGCCTTCCATATGTGAAACTGTTGCCAAATTTTGAGTTTCAGAGTCGTAAATGGTGAAGAAGTCTCAGGCGAAACGCCCTGCCCGCCTTAAACATGTGCCTCGGGGTGCGACAGGGAGAAGTTATGTATAAGGAAAAAGAATAGAGGAGGACGAGGACGAGGACGAAACCGAGGGAGGAAGGAGGATGGACGGAGGGAGGGAGGACGAGGATCGAGGAGGATGGAGGTAGGAGGGAGAGGGGGGAGGGAGGGAGGATGAGGAGAAGAGGAGGAGGAGGAGGAGGAGGAGGAGGAGGCGGAGGCGGAGGAGGAGGAGGAGCTGGATACGAGAAGGATGAGGAGGAGGAGGAGGCGGGGGCGGAGGAGGAGGAGGAGCTGGATACGAGAAGGAGGAGGAGGAGCGGGAGACGAGAAGGCGGAGGACAAGGAAGAGGGAGGAGGGAGTAGACAGGAGATAGGAGGAGCCAGGAGGAGCTGGAGGGGCGAGGGGCTCGAGCCGCAGGCGGCGCCTCCAGCGGGGTGCTCATGGCCCTCGCGGCCGTGCTGCTGGCCGCGGCGCTGCATTGGGCCGGCTGTGCTTGGTGAGCCGGGAGCTCAGCCACGCGCAGAGGGGGGTGGGGGGAGGGGAGATGGCTTCTTAGAAACACCCCGGGTTCTTAGAAGGCGCGGGCCTTGTCTATAGATGTAGGGTCGGCGCCTCCTAAGAAGCAGCCTCCTTCTGAGAAGCCCTCCCCCCTCTCTCCACCCCCTTGTGCGCACCGCCAAGGAGCGGCACCGGCCCAGGGGAGGAAAGGCGGACGAGGGCGGCGGAGAACGGGGGAAGAGAGTCCCCCCATCTCAGATCCCCCCCCATGATCGGCCAGACGTCAGAACGACCTGTCGCTGGAGTGGCCTTCGGTGCGGGCCCAAGGGGGTCGTCCGGTCGCCGAGCGCGAAGCGGTACTGTCTGCTTGCGCGCTGGGTGTTGGCCCTCTCGCCCCGCCGCGCCCCCCCCCCCTCAAGCCGCGCATCGAAGGTCTCTCTTGCCTAGGGTCATTCTTGCGTGTAGCCGACATTACCACCCGCCCGAGGATTGGAGAGCCTCGTGCCTTCGAGATCGGAGGGTGCACGCGGCGTCAGAAGCCGACCCAGCAGCCGCCACGGCACGAGCCTGCCGCACCAGTGTTGGTCATCAGTTCGGCCTGCCGAAGCCTTCGGACGCGTGCGTCCATCTCTTGGATAGGAGAAGCAGGACCAAATTCGGAACTCGGAGGAGGAAGATGTACTAATTAGCGTGGGGGGGGACCCCCCCGACGTGGGTCAAGCTCGTCTCGTCATCGCGCCGCGACGGATGTCGGAGCGCCTTCGGCGCGCGGTGGCTGCCCGCGACGGGGGTCGATGTGGGGCTGTCGGCGGGGGTGACGCCCCCCCGACGCTTATTAAGAAACTCGGGGTACCCATACCGGTACCCTTGCCTCGTTCTCCCCCTCTTGGGCCTCCTGGGGAGCCCTCGTCGCCACCGCTGGGTTCGCCTCGACATCCTGGTCAGAAAGCGCCCCCGGAGAGGTCCGGGGAGCATGGGTATCGGTACGTTTTGGTTTCCCCAGAGAGGGAGCAGAGGGCGCCACGGGTCGGACGGGGCTAATTAGGACGAGGATGAATCCGTTCCAGAGCGTTCCAGTGCGCTCTCTAGAGGTCGTTCTGGAACGCTCTGAGGAGGCCGTGGCGCCCGAGACGTTCTCCCGAGCCACCAGACCTCAGAGATTTTCGGCTTGTGCTCACCCGATGTCATCCACGTCCTGGCGTCGCTTCCTCCTCGTTCTGGCTTCGCCTTGGGAGGAGAGGTCGCCACGGGAGCAGAGGGCGCCACGGGAGGAGAGGGCAGCAGGGAAGGAGGGGGCGCCAGAGGAGTTGAGGAGACGCCACGGCAGAAGAGGGCGCCACGGGACCAGGAGGGGGCGCCACAAAGGGGGCACGGAGAGCCAGGGAGCAGGGGGCGCCGCGGGCGCAGAGGCCGCCCCTCGGGAGCAGAGGGCGCCAGAGGGCACCGTGGGGGAGGAGAGGGCGCCGCACAACCGAGACAATGAAGGTGTGTGTGTGTGTGTGTGTGTGTGTGTGTGTGGGTGCCTGTGTGTGTGGTTGTGTGTGTGTGTGTGTGCCTGTGTGTGTGTGTGTGTGCGCTTGTGTGTGTGTGTGCCTGTGTGTGTGTGTCGGCGGCGCCGCCCTGCGCCCGCTGCCAGGTGTGCAGCATCGGCTGGCCGCCCCGGCCGTCCCCCGGCGACGCACCTCGCCATGGGAGTGCCTTCCCGTCCCTCCCCCCTTCACGGCCGCGGTCGCCTGTCTTTCCCTCCTGCCGCCAGTTGGTTTGCGCTTTGCGTTGTCCGGACTGACTGAGCGCGCGTTTGGAATGCTCCATCCGACTTGCGATGTTCCAAAAATGTCGGCGACCCGCAGAAGGGGGTAGGGGGACGGAGGTGGGGTTCTTAAGTAGAAGCACTCTTGATTCTTAGAGTGCGCGGGCGCATTCTAAGGATCAGTTTTTGTTTAACTAAGTCTTCCCCACATCACTACCCCTTTCTGCGCGCCGCCATGTGTGTGTGTGTGCGTGTGTGCGTGGCTGTGCGTGTGCATTTGCGTGTGCGTGTGCGTGTGCGTGTGCGTGTGCATGCGTGTGTATGTGTGCGTGCGTGCGTGCGTGCGTGTGCGTGTGTGTGTGTGTGTAAGTGTGTGTGTGTGTGTGTGCGTGTGCGTGTGTGTGTGTGTGTGTGTGTGCCTGTGTCTGTGTTTGTTTCTGTGTCTGTGTCTGTGTTTGTGTCTGTGTCTGTGTCTGTGTCTGTGTCTGTGTCGTGTCTGTGTCAGCGTGTGTGTCTGCGTGTGCTTGCGCGTGTGTCTGCGTGCCTGTGTGTGTGCGTGTGTGTGTGTGTGTGTGTGTGTGTCTGTGTCTGTGTCTGTGTCTGTGTCTGTGTCTGTGTCTGTGTCTGTGTCTGTGTCTGTGTCTGTGTCTGTGTCTGTGTCTGTGTCTGTGTGTGTGTGTCTGTGTCTGTGTCTGTGTCTGTGTCTGTGTCGGTGCGCGTCCGTGTGTGTGTGTGTGTGTGCGTCTGTGCCTGCCTGTGTGTGTCTGTGTGTATGTGCGAGTGTGTCTGTGTCTGTGTCTGTGTGCGCGGGGGTGGAAGGGCACGTCGCGCACAAAAGGGTGGCGCGAGGGTTGCCGCCCTCTATCCTGGGGAAGGGCGCCCTCGCATGTTCTTCAATTTTGGCAGGTGGAGGGTCTCGCGTCTTTGAAGGATGTTTTCCCGTCTCCGGCTGTGTAGTTCGTGGAATATTTGTTTTTTTGTTCCAGCGCCAGTGCTGCAGTGGAGATTCGCTTCAGCGGAGCGGCCTCGAGGAAAGGACGGTTATTGCTGATGCATCTTCGGAGGACCGCGCGGATCTCCTGGGTCGGCGCTGGATCCCCCCCCCCGCACTCCGCGTTTCCCGCGCCAGGGGCTGCCGCCAGGGGATGCCCAGCGCGGACCCCACAAATCCGCGCGGACCTCCGGATGAATATGTGTATGCAGTCAGTGCGTTATTCTTCTAGCTTCATCCGCGGCGTCTTCCGTCCTTTTGTCTATTTGTTTTGCCCTTTCCCCTCAACCTCCTCCGCTTCGGTGTCCCGAGCTAGTTTCGGGAGGGGGATAAATGTAGGAATGGAGGTGCGAGCGGTGCGGGAGGACGAGGAACATGACGAGAAGGAGAGGATGAGTTGGAGGAGAAGGGGAATACCGAAAGTACGATGATGGAGAATGGAGAAGCGTGGATATTTAGTTACACGGGTGGGAGGAGGGAGGGAGGGAGGAGGTAGGGAAGCGGAGGAAGGAGGCGAGGAGGAGAGACGGAGGAGGTGACCAGGATGAGGAGGAAAGGAACGGATGAGGACGACGCAGAGAGGAGGATGTGAGGAGGAGGAGGAGGAGGAGGAGGAGGAGGAGGAGGAGGAGGAGGAGGAGGAGGAGGAGGAGCATGCGAGGGATAAGTCTCTCCTCGACCTGCGGCAGGAGGGCCGCCGCCCCCGCCAACGCGGCCCAGGGCCCTCGCCCCGCGGGCAGCCGCCTCTCCAGCTCTCCAGCTCTGCGCCGCCGCCGCGCGCCATTGTACAGCCCTGGTGCGCGCGCGCGCGAGAGCGGGGACGGCGCGGCCGAGTCTGGTGGCGCTTGGAGGGCGCGTAACGGGGGGGGGGACGGTAAGAGGGGGGTGGCAACGAGGTCTGCCGACAAGGGGCCCTCATGGCCAGTGAAAGCGCCCTCGAGGGCTCCATAAAGGGGGCCTTCAGGACCCGAAAAGAGCACCGCAACCCTCCCAAACGGGCAATTCTAGACCCCCCTTAACCAGCAACAGGCCATGACAGGGCGGCCTTGTGTCCAGACTTCCCTCCAAGACAGCTCCAAGCAGATCCCCTGCCCCGAAACAAACCGCCTCCGTTTCCTTATGAAATCCGAGTGTTCTCTTCAGTTTGACAGCTTTGGCCGCTCGTTCTGGCAAGGCTGCGGTTCCAGGCCATGCTTTCCCAGGCTCACAGTGATTTCCTCGGCAGGCCAGGGTCGGGTGACTCCTCGGATGGGACCCTCGGTGACCTTATGTGCTTGGGTCTTTTTGCTGGTGTAGGGGCCCATGTTCTATGCTTTTCTGTCCTTGGTCCGATTCTGGGTCATAGACGTGCTGACCAGCCAGCGCAAACCAGCAACGAAGTATGGGGTTCCCCATGTGTTCCCCCAGATTTGCGGCCCAGTGTGTTGCTGATCGATGTGTGCGCTCCCATGTGTGGCGTTTCCGCCATGCCTTTGGATTTCATGGACCATGGACGCGACGACGCGATAACCAGTCGGCCCAGATAGGTGACTAAGCCCTTGGTGTTCAGTGTTTTTCGTTGAACCTGCTACCCAGTCCGTGTTGTGAACCGCTTGCGCGCGCCCGAACGGAGGAAAGGAAACGCAAACATGAATTAAGGCGCGCGACGGGTCCCGCTTCCGTGCAGAACTGGCGCGCCCCGTCGCGAACTCAGGCGACGCTGGCCTAATGTGTTGGGGGGCGCCTTTCCGGATCAGTGAATCTGGAACCCAGGCTCCAAGTCCACGGATCCATAATTCATGTTAGCGTGTTCCCGGGACTAGGGGGTACCGGTATCATGGGTGGGACCATGGAGTCTCCCAGATGTCATGCCTCCGTTTTCTTTCATCACCGAGCGCGTTCCACTACTCGCAGAGTGCGTACTCGCAAACGGCAGCAAAAGTGTCTTTGCTTACGTAATGGATCGTGAATCTCCCGCGGCGGATTCAAGCCGTCTGCGAGTAGTTACTTTGCGAGTAGTGGAACGCGCTTGTCTATTGCATCAAGTCCACTGACCCCCCTGGCGATGTTCACGCCTCGGGATGCTCCGCAACAGCTGCGCCTCGCCGAGAGTGCTCCAGGAAGAACGCGTCGCCCCGGACGGCCGCCAGCGGCCGGAGGCATGGGCCGTACACCCTCTGGCGGGCGAGGGTCGAGATTCGGGGGTCGATTTGTGGCACCCAGGTCCAGAGATTCGGCGGCTAAAGGAAACCAGTCAGCACCATTTGACCGACCCCTGACCTAGGTCAGCGATTAAGGGCCCCCCCTTCAGGTGAAACGACACCGAGGAGGCGGAGGAGGAGGAGAGCGGAGCCTGGTATGAAGGGTGAGGAAGGAGGCCTCCCTACTGTTACTACTACTACTACTACTAC
>CAUYUJ010011225.1:1046827-1054161 GCA_963575745.1 Prorocentrum cordatum
CCAGACCCCCCCCCCCCCGCCACCACCAGAACCCACGCCGCCGGAATTCCCCACCCCCCTTTCCCGCTACCCCGGCAGAGCCACCCGGCCACCGGACCTTCCCCCCGTCTTCCCCGAATTTCTTTGCTGAGATGACTCATGGGTTCGCCATAGTGTAGCAAGGATAGCTTTCGTTTATCGAAGATATATCTATCTAGCGAGACGGATCGCATAATCATGATCTATCTATTTAGCATATGCTATATCTGTTTAGCAAATATATGTGCTAAGTTCTAACGTACAATTTTTTTTATTCAGTTTACACATATGCATATGTACAAAGATACGTACACATTTCATACACACATACATACGTCAACATATGCATGTACACAACGTACATGTGCACGAGCTCACATATATAAAAATATATACACGCACATATGCATGCATCACACACATACACACGCACAGACAAACACACATACACAAACACACACACACACACATACGCACCCATACGCACACACACGTGTACACGTGTATACACGCATGTTATAACGCACGGCAAACCCCAACGCCATCACATGGGCAATGCGATGCTCCGCTATGCAGTGCAGATGCGTTATGCCATGCTGACTTATGCTATATTGCTGTATGCCAAAATGCATGCCTTATGATCTGCTGCCCCATGCTGCCATGCTGCGCTATGCTATGCGCATGCTGCGCTATACCATGCAATGCTCCGCCATGCCACGGCCGCACGCCGCGCAACCGTGGGATTCGCAAGGCGCGCGCGCCCCGCCCCGCCGCGCGGCGCCGCTGCGAGCGGGGAGCATGATCCCCGCGCCTCCTGCAAGCCCACCCCCGCGGTGAGCGTGCAGACGGCGGCGCCGCCCTTTCAGCCGCCGCCCGGCAAGGCGCCAGCGGCGGCGTCCGCGCAGGCGCCCACGGCGCCGCACTTCCAGCCGCCGCCCGTGGCGGTCGGACGCGCGCCTTCCGAGGGGCCGCCTTGCAAGGCGGCGCGCTTGCAGGTGCGCGCGCGGCCGAAGGCGGTGGCGCTTGCTGGCTCGCCGCCAGCGGCGCCGTTCGAGGCGCCGCTCGATGGCGCGGCGGGCGCCGCCGCCAGCGCGGCCGAGCTCGCGGCTGAGCCCCGCCGCGTTCCGCTGCGCGTCGGGGGCGAGGCGGCCGCGGCCGAGCTCCGTTACGTCGGCGGGCTCGCGCCCGCAGGCGTGCAGATGGCGGCGGGGCGGTAATTGCTGCGAGGGGGGCGCTGCTCGGCGGCGCGGAGCTGTTGCCGCGGGGGCCCTCCGAGCCGCCCCCGCCAACCTTCTGGGCGGTCCCAGAGGGGGCGCGCGTCTGCGGGCGCTGGGCGGTGGCGCTGGCGCGCGCCATTGCTCCCATATGGGCCCCATGGCTATGACAACCGGACCCGCATGGTGGTCGAGGAATAAACACAACCAAAACAACAGGTATACAAAACCGGCCGGCCGCTGAACCCCATGCGATCGAGCTGGTCGCCGCCGCGCAAGCCCTCGGGCTACGGCGCTCGAGCTGTCGGCGGGGGGGGGGGGGGGCAATTGGCGGACGCATCGCCGCATTCCATGACGCGCGATGGCTCGAACCGTGTGCGCAATATCGCTATGTGCGCATGGTTGCGCGATGATGTGGGGCCGTCGGGCCAGCGCCCGACCCCTCGAACGCATGTGGCCCAACATCATCGGCATCATCACCAGCCCATGGGGCTCAAGCATGCGCACAGCCCGCGGGACTCAACCACCCGCCCCAAGCCCGCGCGCAGCCCACGCCCCCCCCGCCAACGAATAGCGCACGGGCCCCCCGCCAACGAACAGCCCACGGGGCTCAAGCATCCGCTGGCCCGACGGGCCTACGGCGCGTAAGCGGTCGCGTGGGTCACCCTCACAATATGCGACATCACCGCCACCGCCGCGGTCAGCATCGTCGTCGTCGTCTTCGTCGTCGTCGCCGCCGCCGTCGTTGTCGGCGTCGTCATCGTCGTCGTCGATCGGCTGAGTTGGCGGCGATATCGCAACGGTGGGCGCATGCAAGTGGGACAGGCGGCGGGTGGGGTGGCGAGACGCCAATGAATAACACATTATGCAACCATACGTCGCATTATCTTTGTCAGCCCGACCAACGATGCACAATATTGCGGCGACCGGGTTAAATGCACAGCGCGCAGCGCACCGCCGTACTCGCGTCGTCGGGGCGCATCGGCCCTCGCGAAAGATGCCATGCTGGCGTGTTCACACACGCATCCAACCAGCTGTATATAGACGGTATATCACAGCACACACCCGCACGACCATCCCCACGCAACATCACACCGCCGCTCCGTCGTCGTCCAAGCCCGCCCACACCGTCCACGAACATGCCCATCGCCGCCATCACAAGTGCACGCCGCCACCGACCATCCTCATCCGCCCCCGCCCCTCGTCACCCTATCCGCGGCGTCGCCGCCATCTCAGCCCGCGCGATTCCCGCCGTCGCCGCGAAATCACCATCCCCGATTGGCAGAATTATCCCTGACACCACCCATCACAGTGGGAACTCGTGGGGCTTGGGCCCATCCGCTATCAAGTGTAGTACACATGCGGATTTGGGGCCATGTGCTCTAGATGGGGCCCGTCCGATCGGACATGTGAGAACAGAACAGACAAGATCGGCGCGACGGTGTCGCATGGCTAGCTCTTAAGACGGAGGGTCAGTCATCAGGGCGGTAGCGGTTGGTTCTTAGCTCTAAGAATCAACCGCAATCGGGCGTGCAGTTGATTCTTAGCTCTGAGAATCAACCGCAATCGGGCGTGCAGTTGATTATTAGCTCTAAGAATCAAACGCATGCTCATATGCGGTGGTTCTTAGATCAAATCACCAACCACCACGTCCTGAGACATCTTGAGGACTGGCCTTCTATATAGTATGTGCGATGATCGCGGGCCGTTCAGAGGTCCAGCAGCTTGCACAACCAATCGCTGATCGAGCGGCACTCGCTGATCAGCCTCTCGCACTCGCCCCAGCTGCCGCGCCCGTGCGCCTGAATCAACGACGCCACGCGCGGAATCCAGCCGCCGTGGCCGCTCGCGCCCTTCGGCATCCCCTTGTTTGGTATGTCGCGCTGCTCGGGTGCTGATGCCGAGCCTGATGCTGCTGCTGGGGCTGCTGCTGGGGCTGCCGTGTGCTGATCGTGCGCCACCTGCTGGCTCTGCCTCATGATGGTCAACTCCGCCTCCGCCTCGCGCAAACGGTCGCACCCGCTCTTGATGTCCCACCCGACCACCGGATCTGTGGCCCACCACGGGTGGTGCAGCGCACCCGCAGGGTTCACCACTTCCGCGGGCGTTAACGGAGTCCAAAACGCGATGCGCATCGGCGTGGACTCATCGTTGTATAACGCTGCAAACTGGCCCGCTGTCTCCCACATGGTGGTCGGGCAATGCCATCCATTGTCAGCGTCGTCCTTGAACATGAGCAGGTGCTCGCCGTCCAGCACGCCCGACACGCTCTTCCACAACGCCGCGCCATTCACGTAGAGGTTCGTGTTGAAGTAGGTCGTCGTCGCGGCCTGGATCAGCTCCAAATCGTTCTCGCTGCTAACTGACGCGACCAGCTCGTCGGCCGTCTCCGTAGTCAGCGCCGCGGCCCTGATGCCGTCGTACATGGGGACGAACATCCGTTCGTTCGGTAGCTTCCGCCATCACATCGTCGAATGCTGGGACGCGCAACCTCTTCGGCGGCGGTGGGCACGGCGGCGGGCGCGCCACCCCGCGCGCCGCACTCGCCGCAGCCCGCTCGCTCGCGAGGTCACGCTGCATCGGCGCCATCGCCCGCGCCGGGGGCGCACGCGAGCGCACCGCGCCTCGCGGTGAATCGTCGCACCGCGGTCGGGCCTGAGCCGCGCAACGGTCCGAGCCAAAAAACGGCCACGCGACGTCAGCATTGCGCGTTTGCCCGCAAATCACCAGCGCACCGCGTGTTATCACAAATCAAAGCCAACACCTAGGCTGCACGACGTTACCCATACATGCTGCACATCATTATGCATGCAAAGCCATCACTTAGGCTGTACAACATTACGCATACATGCACACGATGCGTCATCATCCTGACCAGCCACCCACACAATGGCGGCTACCATTACACAGGAGGTTAGGGTGCATGCATCTGCGCACTCTGACATATGAGGCTCGCAACTTGACAGTATGACCGCCCGCAGACCCCTATCATGCGGGCTGTGCGCACCTAGTGTTATGCGTCAATCGGTAGCATCGTCGGCAGCTCCAGGATCGGGGCCGTCGACATCAGCATCGGGGCGCTCAGCCGCTGGCTCCGCAGAGCCGTCGGACTCGAAGTTCTGCAAAACGCCGGTAGCAACAGCATCGGGCCATCAGCGAGCTCAGCGCTCTCGCGCTTGACGGTGGGGTTCGCAAGAAACGCAAATGCATCCTCCAAAGTCCTCTGGACCTTATACCCTTTGGAGCCGCACGATTTAGCGTACTTCGCGACAAAGCCGCGCCTGTGTTTGTAAATCCTTTTGGGGCGCTCATCTTTTGATGCCACAGCTTTAACATGGAATATCCGCAAGGGCTTCGCCCCCTGCCGCCGGCCCCCTCTCTCGGAGAATGGGCCATGGAAGACCTAAGTCATGAGGCCTTGGCGCTGTCGTGAAGCAGTATCGAAACTTCATGCGAAGCCGATTCGCAATCAGCAAACCAACTGATCACAAGAGGGGTTACCACGCCTGACGATTGGTAAGACGTGTATGGTTTACGGGCTTGGTTACCACACCTTGCGATTAAAGGGCCGAGGGAGTTGTCGCAGTTTGGGTTACCACGCCTTGCGATGGATGTGCGTGAAGGGTGGCACCGAATTTCAGAAATGTGCCGAATCCCTTGTGTTTTTGGACCCTGACCCCGCGGATCTGCGTAAGGGGTGGCGCCGAATTTCAGAAATGTGGCAAATCCCATGTTTTTGAACCCTGACCCCGCGGATCTGCGTAAGGGGTGGCGCTGAATTTCAGAAATGTGGCAAATCCCGTGTGTTTTTGGACCCTGACACCGCGGATCTGCGTGAGGGGTGGCACCGAATTTCAGAAATGTGGCAAATCCTTTGTGTTTTTGGACCCTGACCCCGCGGATCTGCGTGAGGGGTGGCACCGAATTTCAGAAGTGTGGCAAATCTCTTGTGTTTTTGGACCCTGACCCTGCGGATCTGCGTGAGGGGTGGCACCGAATTTCAGAAATATGGCAAATCCCTTGTGTTTTTGGACCCTGAGCCCGCGGATCTGCGTGAGGGGTGTAGATTTCGAGCCCCCCCAGCAATTCAGACAACGCGCCCAGGAGGTGCTAAATATATGGTTTGGGCCTCCCCCCCCCCTCGCGCGATCAATCAACTAGTTACAGTAACCAGCAATAAGCATAACTGTAACACTGGAAACTACAAGCTACAACTGACACAGGAAACTGCGAACCCGCGCCTACAGCCTGGTGGCCCTACAAGGGGGCCGGCGGATTTTCGAACTGAGCACATGTAGCACAGTTGCTATCATATCATCGCTAATCGCTACACATAAGTTGTCGGATGGGTGCACTGCGCGCAGGACGTCCACATCATGTGTGTCGTCGCCGACCTTGACCGCAAGCGCAATGGATTTCGGGTGCTCCCGCATGGGCGCTGTTTGGGCCTTGGCAATCCGATGGACCTTCTGGGGCGTCGTCTCGCAATTGCTAAACAAGCTGCACCTTGGCTGTGCGGCTGGCTTGGCTTCATATGTCTGCTGTTGTTTGCGCATGTTCGTCAACTCTGTGAGCCCAATGCTGCGAGATAACAATCCATGGACTTCTCCTTCGTCATCTGGGACGGCATCGTTGTCGACCGCAACCAGCTGGTTAAGAGACCACCCTGACGCCGCCACTCGAACGAACGTAACGTCGTCAACAACAACGACGTCGCCATTATCCCCTGATGTTTTCCATTGCGGCTTCAGCCCTGGGAGGCTCACAGTCTGTTCGGTTGCCGCGATTGCTTTACGCATGTCGGTCGAGGCAGTGGCGGCGGCCTGCCTGCCGACTGGAGCCAGAACGGCTATGTATACAACCCACGCGCGCACGCGCGACGCGCAACGGCACATCAAGCCCGATGGGCTGCGGGGCCACAGGGGGGGTCGCAATTCAGGCAGTGACAGCATATGATGCTAAGATGGCCCACAATGGTCCCAAGACGGCCCCACCACGCATCACATCGGACTGATTTGATCCCACGAGGGCCCGCGATGGCCCGAACCTGATCCCCATGACGACCCACGAAAACCAACGGCGGCACAATACCGTGCACACTGCAAACGTATAAGGCCAATGGCGCCCATACACGTTGGGTGGCATTGCTTTGTTTGCGATGGGGTCAGTGATCTTGCTAGATCGCGCGCCCGACGGCCTCGGGTGGCCCAGGCATCGCACAGCATGGCCCCACGACGGCCTACGATGCCAACCATGCTGACCCACTGGGGCCCCGCATGGCGGTCTCGTGGCGCCACCAATCTCGCCCGACATAGCCGCGTCATGATTCCAATGAGGCCCATGTGGGCTTGCGGCTACACAATATGGCCTCGCGCCAGCCCCGTGCACAAGTGATGCGTGGGCATAGTTTTCAACGGGGGCCTCCAGGGTCCCCGCGCAACCAACATCAATCAAACGCAGCAGCCAGATCGGCCCGAGACCGAGACGCCGCGAGGAGCTGGTCGCATTCATCGCGATGGAAGAGGTGCCTGTCGTGGAGCAGGGCGCGGTCAAGGCGCAGCGGTGGGTGTGGCTGGACGACATGCGGAGTTGGCTGCCCGTGAACACCCCGATCAGCCACCGCGGGTCGTTCCCGCGCTGCCTTGACGTGAAGAGCGCCAAGGACGACTTGTTGCGAACGGTGAGCACGCTGTACGCCGCGTTCGGTGACGACACAACGAAGCTCGTGGTTGGCGGGATGCGTCGCGACAACAAGTGGAAGACGAGCTTCAAGCTCAACGAGGACCCGCACTCGGAGAGGTCGCTGCCTGACGATTGGTTCATCAACGAGAACTGGGCACAGATCGTCTGCGTCCGGCGGGCAGCGCGCGCCACGGCGGCACCGACTACAACGCGAAGCATCAGCGCGCGACCGAGCGTGGCACCTACGAGTACGAGGACCCGTGAAGCAGCACGTTGCCAATTACTACAGTAAGGAGCGCCGCGCGCCGCAGTGCGACGACACGCGCTACAGTACGACGCAGCACGGCATCGGCGACACCTCCGCCGACGGCTACGCGCCGCGCGGTGCCGCGCACTCCAGCAGCGACATCGCCGACGACG
>CAUYUJ010011225.1:1054261-1267911 GCA_963575745.1 Prorocentrum cordatum
CCCCCCCCCCAGGGCGGCAACACGACGCATCAGCACGGCGTCACCGAGCAGGTGGCGACCACGGCCGACTACAGCAAGAAGGTCGGTAAGCCTAAGCAGCAGGCAGCCGACGCCGGTGCGCCCGGCCACGAGAGCTCGCGTGAGTCGAAGACGGGATCGTCAGGCTCGTGGGCGATCTCATGATGGCTGTGCTAGCTTTGCACGGCGGGCAAGTGGTGCTCGGTGACACAGGATCTAAGTTTCCGTCCATGCGCGGCCGCCGGGCGGAGGTGGGTATAAGAGCTCCCGGCTGCTTCGATGGCCAATTGGAGAATGCACCTCGTCCCGTTGACCCCTGCAAGTATCGATCGGGCACCAGTTCCTACGCCCGATGCTCATCCGAGTTTCGATGATGTCCTTAGCGAAACGATCCGAATAATTCATGAACGGCGCAATAATTGCATCTGGACTCTCGGCGAAGTGCGCATGATAACGCGTGGTCGGTGCGCGCCCAGGCTCATGCAAAAAGTCGCGCCGCAGGCACATATCACGGCATGAGACCGGGCCCTAGGATGAGGATGGGAGGCGCGGGGGATGATGAGGGATGCACATATGGATACGCACGTAGAACCAAAGGACACCAGATAACCATGACCGGCGAAGAGAGATCCAGTCTGGTTGGACGAGCGCACGTTGGTATATTGTGACGGGGCCATGTTTCTTATCGACATCTGTGTCGGCGCAGGCCTCCAACCACGTTTGGTTTCGTTCCTATGGCCCAGCCCGCCTCGGCAAACAATGCGGAGGGCGTTGAGCATCTCGTCAAGCACGGGTGCGCTTCGATCAGAAGGCCACCTCAACTCACGTGGAACAACCAAGGACGCGCGATGCGAACCACCGCCGACCACCCCCCCACCCCCTCTCCTGCTGTCTGGACGCGCATATGTGTTATTACTGTGGGTCAGGGCTCGGTCGGGTCATCGGATTTCGCGCCACCCCAGCAGCTGCGCAAAACATTCGGGGGGCACTTCGGGCGGTGCATAAGGGGGGCGGGGGCGGCGGCGGTGGCGGCGGGGGGTGGGGGGGGGATGGGGGCCAAGACATGGATGACTGACGCGCGGGGAACGATCAGGACGGGGGCGCATCGTTGAGGCGCGCGGATATCGGAGCCATTGTGGGTCGTTTTGAGCGCATATATATACATATCTATATGTACATATATATATATATATATATATATATATATATATAAGTGTGTATATGTCTATATATGTACATATATACATATACATGGGCTACATGTTGGGCGACAAGTTGGTTTGCTTGCTGGGTCACTTCCGATGGCCATCCGATGTCTCGAAACGTATCCGAGCGCCCAGGAGCGCTCCAAGCGCGCCCAGCGATCGCCCCGATAAGCGATTGTCTGTGTTCCCAGGGGGGGGGGGGCTAATTAAGGAACCCGCCGGCTTTGATCGATGTCATCCAAGACAACCTAAGTACATGGCGTCCGATGTCCCCTTATCCAGCTACAAAAGGACCCCAATACGCCGCCAATATGCCTCTACGAATCCCCCAGAGGCCACACTATTGTCCCGAGAGGCCCCCACTCGGCCTCCAAGAGGATCCCAGGCGCCCTCCCCCCTCCACCCCAGCAGGGGCCGCCCACCCACTAACCCCCGCCCCGAAGCGCCCAAGACGCCACCCTGGACCGCCAATATACCCCCGAGACGTCCCGAGATGCATCCCTGGAACGCCCAAGAGTACCCCAAGAGGTTCCGAGAGGCATCCAAGATGCATCTGGCCCTTCTGCCCGCCCCCCTCCTCATCCTCCACCCTCCTCCTCATTATCCTCATCATCCTCGCGCTGTTCATCATCATCCTCCATCCCCCCCCCCCGTACATCCACCCATCCATCCATCCATCCATCCATCCCCCCTCCTCCTCATCATCCTTCGAACGGTCCGGCTGGCCCTCGCCTTGCTCGCGCACTTCCCTCATCGCCGCAACTCGCCTGGGCGTCGCTTCTGGGTGGGGTGGCGGGGATGCGCGAAGCGCCGTGCATTGGAATGCCAGAGTTGCCTCGCGATAAACATATGGGGGCCACTATTGGCGCCTCAGGGGCCCCGCAGACCTGCGGGGGCTCGGCTCTCACCTGACTGCCGCAACTCGGCTCTCACTTCAGGGCAACGTCAGTTTCAGAGCCAGAAGTCGCATCCCTCATAGGCTTGTGAGCGGGGAGAGAAGGGGGGTTGAGTGAGGGCGCGCGAGAAACGGACTGAGCATGGGGCGAGGCGAGTCAACGCCTATGTGATTACATTGTTGTAGAACTCAACAACCATAGCTGTCACATGAGAGCTGTAAACATGCGCGTGAATCAAGCGCGGCACGCAGTGACCACACTGGGCATCACACCACCTCGATGACAAGCTCAATGGGCTGGCCGCCTCGCCCAACACATATCAGAACACTATAGGCATTGATGGCCCCACCTACACTCAATCAAGCGTTCCATATGAGTTTGGGAACATATGACAGCAGCAGCTTCCACCACGCAGTCCAAGTAGCAGTCGGCCCCAGCTGCGATCGTTTACTGGCGCGCACCCCATTGCCACCGCGCGGCGCGGGTCGACCCACGGGAGCTTGGGGCCCATTGGGCGCGGGATCCGCGGGAGCACAGGCGGCGGCGGGGGTTCGACGATCCCAAACTTGATCATCGTCTTCTTCACGGCGCCACGCACCTTCTTCTTGAGAGCGTTGCATAGCTTATCGTAGGCTTTCTTCTGTTGCTCGACGACCAACTGGAGCGCGCCCTTCAAGTGCTTGTTTTCCTCTCTCAGCTGGCGAACCTGCTCCCTGAGGAAGCCCGCCTCGTGCTGCATAGCGATGTCCGCGCTTGTTGGGGACAGCGGCCAGCTAGCGAAAGCGCCGCCGAGGGAAAGGGTCAGCGACGCACAGCTCTGCTCGACCCAAGCAGCTGCGCTGAATATGAGCAGAGCTTGCTGGTGCGGCTTGAAACTTGCAAGCCATGTCACTGCGACGATCGACCCTTTGAATTATTCAGCACGAATGGCGCCATATAGCTAGAGACAGCAAGGGCACACGTTAGATATAATATGCAAGTGTTGCGTTATGTGCGTGTGCAATATCACACCCATGGTATTACGAACCTGAGACTCGACACCGCGACCTAAACCGAAACTACCCACTGTGGCCCCGCTGGTACCACCCGACGCGATATGTGACGACAAGCGCATCGTTGTGTCACACTGAAGACCACCGATATAACACATGTACAGCTGTCAATATACAACCAACGCATATGCCGCAGCATCAGCCGCCATGAAGTATGTGACCTGCGTGCGGCGCCTACGGAAGCGCCAAATGCGCTCATGAGTTCAGTGGTGCGTCTATGCCACGCGTTGCCCTTTCGCGGCATCGGTGTCCTGGATGGGCACAGGCTTCGCCCTCGGCGCACGGTGGGCGCCCAACTTCGTAGACGAGGCCAAATCTATTGTGTTCTTGAGGATTGGGGTCTTCACGAAGTTTTGCATGATCGCCCCAAGAGCCATGTTGGCTTTCGTCTCGTCGGCTGTCGTGCCCACCCACCAGAAAGCCGCCACAAGCGAATCCGACTCGAAACGATTGGCGTGCACGACGGATGACGGCTTCGCGAGGGGCGACACAAAGAAAGACACAGCATCTTGATCAACGTTCAGCTTGTATTTGCCAAATGGAATGAAGCTGCCATTTGAGCTAGCTTTCGTGGTAATGTTTGCCATGGGGGCGATGGGCACCAGCGCGAGCTGATCCTTGGCAATGCCGCTTGTAGTCCTGACCTCGTCGGGCTTCCTCCAGAAAGTCAGCGAATGCTTGTGGGCGTGTTTTGAATCTGAATCAAACAACGCCCGAAACAACACTGCCCTCTGTCTGTCGACCTGCAGGGACGCCGGCCGCATCTGGCCATCATCCATCTGCTTTGGGGGGCCCTGCTTGCTGACGGACCGCTCTGTGAGAAAGGTGTCCAAGCCCATGGAGGCGTTCGCCGGGGTTCCTGAGTAGCTGCACCTGGTGCAACTCGACCGTGTCACCGATACTGATTATCACGAATATGCTCTCGGGGCCTGTTGTCTCGATGCCTTTCTGCTGCGCGAAGCTGCCAACTTTGAGCCCAGACTTTCCTGCGATAAAAGATGAGCTCTTATGGTCGTCCTGCGTGGCTGCGGCAGCAATGGCAGAGCTCGCAGCCCGCTTCTTCGGGGGCTTCGTTGAAGGCGTAGTCTCACCCACTGGCGACTCGCTACCATTCCCCCAATCCGCGCATTCGACTTGCTGTCCAACGATAGCGCTGACGCCAGCCAAGAACATGTTGTACATCGAATCATACGAGTGCTGGGCGCCCTCCCGCCCATACTTCTCCTTGTCTGTCAGCTTCAACCCCGCCCTCGCAAATGACCGCCCGAGCGGCTCCAGAAACTTATCGACCCCACCAAATGGCTTTGTGATAGCAGCAGCTTGGTAGAGTAGATCCTCAGCCTTGTCGGCTAGTGTCATATGCTTCTTCTGCGTAATCTTGTGCGCGTCGCCTTCCACCGGCAGACGGGCAACGCCATCTTCCACCTTCTCCCCTGTCGCGTTGGTCAAGGCGAGCGCAACCCTGATCAATGAGCACGCCTTCGTCTTGCATGAGAAACTCATGTAGGTTAAAACGTACCAAAACGTTGAGCCCAGATTCACATTGCAACCGGATTCCTTGGCCACGCCGTCCATGAAACATATCATAGGCGCATCGTCACCGCCACCGTAATTGAGCACAAGCTCCAGCAACGCATCGCAATACTGGGCGGGCGGAGTGTTCAATTTCTGCACGCTTTGGACAGCAAGGTCCCTGCAGTTTGGGAGCAGCTGGAAACCATGGCCGTGGAGCGAACCGACCAAAGTCATGCCAGCCTCCAGCTCGCCGACCTCGGTGCCGATGTGATTCTGTTTGTTCAGAGCCTTTTGGGCTACGATGGCGAACTCAGGATAAGCCGCGTCCACGGCGCGTGGCGCGATTTTCCACGTCCAGCCGTCATCGATCATTTTGTTGAACTCGCTGTTTGCACGCACCTCTTGCAAATCAATTGTGTCTCCGCCAGCAACCTGCATGACCTTCTGCGACGTGCGGCCGCCAAGTGCCGCCGTCTTGCAGAACTGCAGCAGCGTGCCCACAGCCTAAGCTCAAGTACCTCTCAGAACCGTTGATTGGAGCAAGCAACCCAGCTGATCGCTCAATCAGCGCTCGGTTCTTGGACAACTGCTCCTCGCGAATCTGGCCAGACGGCGCAATCACGACGCGCACTGCGTTGGACAATTGAGACCTGTCCGCTCCGACTGTGTGGATGCAGGCACCATTCCTGTGCGCGTTGTGTGGCGACAGCATGAGCCCGCCTCTGTTCTTCGGATGCGTGAGAAAGCTTTTTTGGCGCCACCTTTTTCGATGGTGCACGCCAAATTGTGGCTGCGCAAGCAAGCCATCTAACTCTGAACACGTTCGTTTGCGCTCTGCTTTCAGCCCAACGAGCTTGCCAAACTCCTCGCAGAACAGCGCGGGCAAACATGCGGCCATCTCGCATGGCGCGCAGCGTCGCGGCTGCGTCAAACGTAAAGGACTCCTGCTAAACCAAAACGATCTCGAACATTTTTAGAATGATGGGCGGCGGCGTCGGGAGCTCGCTTTGTCTGGCCTTGCAGGCTTCAAGGAATCTAGCCCTGGAGGCTTCAAAATGTAGCCCTGGAGGCTTCGAGATGTCTAGCCTTGGAGGCTCGAATGGCCCGACGGCTTTCTTGCGAAAACAAGGCCGCGCAGGCTTCGCGACGGCGGCCAGCGGGGGCCCCGCGAGGCCAAAGTACAACAATGCGGCCCGAGGAGAGCCCAATTAAAGCCCCGACGGGGGGGGGGGGGGGACACCTGCTGAGGCAGCTCTGAAAGCCCAGATGGAGGGGGCTGGAACATCATGCGCAATTGGTGGCCCGATGCTTTCCCAGGACAGCCCCGCGCCCACCCGCCCCCCGCGCCCCCCACAAAACCCACATGAGCTCTTTTACCGGGCCCCAGTAGGGTTCGAAGATGGCCCCATGCGTGCAACTACCAAACTATATACGTGCATGATACATCAGTGCTGGCGCCAAACATTGTTGATATGAGCCCTGCGCGCCCTCGCATGAATTGATCGGGCCCGCGGCGACAGCATGATTTGACTGCAACTGCTGATCGAGATGGTGGCCGCGAGCCGATCCCCCCCAACTTGGAGCCCCGAACAAACCCAAACTGGATAACGGAACCAGATCGATTACGCTACCGAGGAACCCCACATACTGATTTTTAATATTATGCGTTTGCTTGTCATTATCATATTTGCGCAATCCTGCGTTCTAAACCCTCGTCGCGAATCGTCGTCGTACTTGTCGTACTCGTCGTCGTGCTCGTCGTGCTCGTCGTCGTACCCGTTGCCGTTCTATCGTCTTACTCGTCATCGTACTCGTCGTCGTACCTCGCTATCGTACTCGTCTTCGCATTCGTCGTCGTGCTCGTCGCACTCGTCGTCGCACTCGTCGTCGTCCTACTCGTTGTGCTCGTAGTGCTCGTCGTACTCGTCGCCGCACTCGTGGTCATCGTCGTCGTCGTCGTCGTCCTCCTCCTCCTCCTCCTCGCCCCACCCAATCCTCTCAACTCCTCCGCACTCCTCTCAATTCCTCCGCACTTCCCTTAACTCCTCCGCACCCCTCTCAACTCGTCCTCTCACCTCCTTCTGTATTCATCTTTCTGCACTCCTCCGCACTCCTCTCAACTCCTCCTCCTAACTCCTCTACGCTCGTTTCATTCACCTCGGCGCCCAACTCGAGCATTGATTTTTTGAGCTGCTCGCGCGGCGGTGGCAGCGCGGCCATGGCGCATTTGGGCGCCATGACGGGGGCCGTACCTTTGACGGAAAGTCACTAGCAGTCGCCCGCGATCACATATCGCGCGGTCTGAGCCGACATGAGCCAGGGTGACTACAATTCTTGATGATGATAATGCCGATGATGTTGATGATGATGATGGCGCCCCCCCCTGCTTGCGCACCCCTGTGGCCTCAAGAACAAGTGACGCGCGCTACGCCCTGGTAGACTCCACCCCCTGCGCACCCCCCATGGTGTCGAGAAGCTGCCACGCCTGCTATGCCTGGGCGACTGCTATGCCTGGACGACTGGGACGTATAGAGACCGCGGTGAGAGACCACCCCCTGCGCACCCCTTATAATGTCGAGACAGTCCCACGCATTCTGTGCCCGGGACGACATAGGCGCATAGCGGTCGCGCTGGGGGACAACCCCCTACGGTGTCGAGGAAGTGCCACGCCTGCTGTGCCTGGACGACTGGGTCGTATACAGGCCGCGGTGAGAGACCACCCCCTGCGCACCCCCTATGGTGTCGAGAGAGTGCCACGCCTGCAGTGCCTGGACGACCGGGGCGTATAGAAACCGCGGTGGGAGACCACCCCCTGCGCACCCCCTACGGTGTCGAGAAAATGCCACGCCTGCTGTGTCTGGACGACCGGGGCGTATAGAAACCGCGGTGAGAAACCACCCTCTGCGCACCCCCTACGGTGTCCAGAAAGTGCCACGCCTGCTGTGCCTGGACGACTGGGGCGTATAGGGACCGCGGTGAGAGACCACCCCTTGCGCACCCCTTATGGTGTCGAGAAAGTGCCACGCCTGCTGTGCCTGGACGACTGGGGCGTATAGAGACCGCGGTGAGAGACCACCCCCTGCGCACCCCCTATGGTGTCGAGAAAGTGCCACGCCTGCTGTGCCTGGACGACCGGGGCGTATACAGGCCGCGGTGAGAGACCACCCCTTGCGCACCCCCTATGGTGTCGAGAAAGTGCCACGCCTGCTGTGCCTGGGCGACCGGGGCGTATAGAGGCCGCGGTGAGAGAAACCCCCTGCGCACCCCGTACGGTGTCCGAAAGTGCCACGCCTGCTGTGCCTGGACAACTGGATAGAGACCGGTGAGAGACCAGCCCTGCACCCCCTATGGTGTCGAGAAAGTGCCACGCTTGCTGTGCCTGGACGACCGGGGCGTATAGAGACCGCGGTGAGAAACCACCCTCTGCGCACCCCCTATTGTATCGAGAAAGTGCCACGCCTTCTGTGCCTGGACGACCGGGGCGTATAGAAACCGCGGTGAGAGACCACCCCCTGCGCACCCCCTACGGTGTCCAGAAAGTGCCACGCCTGCTGTGCCTGGACGACTGGGGCGTATAGAGACCGCGGTGAGAGACCAGCCCTTGCGCACCCCTTATGGTGTCAAGAAAGTCCCGGGCGTATAGAAACCGCGGTGAGTAACCACCCCCTGCGCACCCCCTATGGTGTCAAAAATATGCCATGCCTGGTGTGCCCTGGAAGACTGGCGCGTATAGAGGCCGCGGTGAAAAACCAGCCCCTGCGCACCCCCTATGGTGTCGAGAAAGTGCCACGCCTGCTGTGCCTGGGCGACCGGGGCGTATAGAAACCGCTGTGAGAGACCAGCCCTTGCGCACCCCCTACGGTGTCGAGAAAATGCCACGCCTGCTGTGCCTGGACGACTGGGGCGTATAGAGACCGCGGTGAGAGACCACCCCCTGCGCACCCCCTACGGTGTCCAGAAAGTACCACGCCTGCTGTGCCTGGACGACTGGGGCGTATAGAGACCGCGGTGAGAGACCAGCCCTTGCGCACCCCTTATGGTGTCGAGAAAGTGCCACGCCTGCTGTGCCTGGACGACTGGGGCGTATAGGGTCCGCGGTGAGAAACCACCCCCTGCGCACCCCCTACGGTGTCGAGAAAGTGCCACGCCTGCTGTGCCTGGACGACTGGGGCGTATAGAAACCGCGGTGAGAGACCACCCCCTGCGCACCCCCTGTTGTCGAGAAAGTGCCACGCCTGCTGTGCCTGGACGACTGGCGCGTATAGAAACCGCGGTGAGAGACCACCCCCTGCGCACCCCCAGTGGTGTCGAGAATATGCCATGCCTGGTGTGCCCTGGAAGACTGGCGCGAGTAGAGACCGCGGCGAGAAACCACCCCCTGCGCACCCCCTATGGCGTCGAGCAAGTGCCACGCCTGCTGTGCCTGGACGACTGGGGCGTATAGAGACAGCGGTGTGAGACCATATCCTGCGCACCCCCTATGGTGTCGAGAAAGTCCCACGCTTGCAGTGCCTGGACGACCGGGGCGTATAGAAACCGCGGTGAGAGACCACCCCCCGCGCACCCCCAATGGTGTCGAGAAGGTGCCACGCCTGCTGTGCCTGGACGACCGGGGCGTATAGAAACCGCGGTGAGAGACCACCCCCTGCGCACCCCTTATGGTGTCGAGAAAGTGCCACGCCTGCTGTGCCTGGACGACTGGGGCATATAGAGTCCGCGGTGAGAGACCAGCCCTTGCGCACCCCTTATGGTGTCGAGAAAGTGCCACGCCTGCAGTGCCTGGACGACCGGGGCGTATAAAAACCTCGGTGAGAGACCACCCCCTGCGCACCCCCTGTTGTGTCGAGAAAGTGCCACGCCTGCTGTGCCTGGACGACCAGGGCGTATAGAGGCCGCGGTGAGAAACCACCCCCTGCGCACCCCCTATGGTGTCAAGGATATGCCATGCCTGGTGTGCCCTGGAAGACTGGCGCGTATAGAGGCCGCGGTGAAAGACCAGCCCCTGCGCACCCCCTATGGTGTCGAGAAAGTGCCACGCCTGCTGGACGACCGGGGCGTATAGAGACCGCGGTGACAGACCAGCCCTTGCGCACCCCTATGGTGTCGAGAAAGTGCCACGCCTGCTATGCCTGGACGACTGGGGCGTATAGAGACCGCGGTGAGAGACCACCCCCTGCGCACCCCCTATGGTGTCGAGAAAGTGCCACGCCTGCTGTGCCTGGACGACTGGGGCGTATAGAGACCGCGGTGAGAGACCAGCCCTTGCGCACCCCTTATGGTGTCGAGAAAGTGCCACGCCTGCTGTGCCTGGACGACTGGGGCGTATACAGGCCGCGGTGAGAGACCACCCCCTGCGCACCCCCTGTGGTGTCGAGAAAGTGCCACGCCTGCAGGACGACCGGGGCGTATAGAAACCGCGGTGAGAGACCACCCCCTGCGCTCGAGAAAGTGCCACGCCTGCTGTGCCTGGACGACCGGGGCGTATAGAAACCGTGGTGAGAGACCACCCCCTGCGCACCCCCTATGGTGTCGAGAATATGCCATGCCTGGTGTGCCCTGGAAGACTGGCGCGTACATAGAGACCGCGGCGAGAGACCACCCCCTGCGCACCCCCATATGGCGTCGAGAAAGTGCAACGCTTGCTACGCCTGGACGACTGGCGCGTATAGAGACAGCGGTGTGAGACCATATCCTGCGCACCCCCTATGGTGTCGAGAAAGTCCCACGCTTGCCATGCACTGCGAATCCTACACGCACGTCTTATATATTGTGTGTTATGTGTATGTGTATGATGTGTGCGTGGCCTGATGCAGTGAACATGCGTCTTGTGTTTGCCCCTATGGTGTCGAGAAAGTGCCACGCTTGCCATGCACTGCGAATCCTACACGCACGTCTTATATATTGTGTGTCATGTGTATGTGTATGATGTGTGCGCGGCCTGTGATGCAGTGAACATGCGTCTTGTGTTTGCGAGTGTGTGTGTGTGTGTGTGCGTGCGACTGTATGTAGACGCGTGTCTCATGTACTTGCCGCGCATGTTGTTGCATGTGTTGAGCGCGGGTGAGGAGAGGAAGAAGAGGAGGGGAAGAGTGAGGTGTGTGTGTGAGTGTCGCGGGTGCGGCGCGGCAGGGAAGAAAACCAGAACCACACGAAACATGTGGGGAATAAAACAAAAAATGCGAAACCAACAATATTTTTTGAAACATAGAAAAAAGGGCACGCGATCATATTAAACATGTGAATTGATGAAACTTGAAAAATGAAATAATTTCCAACAGATGTGGGATAGCGTGCACCAATTTCGCAGTGACACACCATCAAACATCATATGTGCGGAACTATACATCAGTTATATCAGTTTACATCAATATGCGCGGCAAACACACACAAGTATGTATAAGTGCCTTTTCTCCTGGCATCATTTAAGCAGAAATCCGATCTTTGGAGGGAAACATGCTTTCTCTTGGTATCCTGCCTATGTCTCCCATGTGGATACAAGTAGTTTGTCAGAGCTTTACAAGTAGTTTTTAGGAGCGATATGCGTAGTTTACATTTGGTGTAGCTATCTCCAATATCCTTGCTAAACTATGCAACCCCCAAGAGTTATCTCAGTGGTCCACAGGCAGGCGGGACGGGGGACTGGACCCATCCCCCCCCCACGCCACCAGAACCCACGCCACTTGACCCCTTCCACTCCCTTCACCCTTCCCCGGCAGAGCCGCCCCAGTCGCCCCCTCCCCCTTTCAACTCACACGCCCGATCGGCGGATTTGTTTCGCGGTTTGGTGCGGTGCCAAACGTATCACTCTGCTAACTCCGTCCCCGCGACGTACTTGTTGTCTAGTGTTGACGATCGCCCAGGGGAGTTCTTAAATTGCTGACCCAGGGCATCCCCATCCCAATCCCTAGTTTGATTCCCGCCATCTCAGCACCCCACTTGCGGATATATACTTTTCGAAATCCGAAAGAATGAGCTTTCATCCCCATCTGGCGGGGTAAGTCGGCCAGTGGGGCTCAGGCCGCGCCGCTGGGTATAGGGTCGAATCGGTTAAACGATGCTCAACGAGACTGCCAGCTGTGCGTCAATTCGGGCTTCCAGAAGCCGGAGTTGAACCGCGATGCCAGCATCGTAAGGGATGGGTCGAGAGGTCAGGGGGCCCATGTCTTGGAGAAGTCGAGCCACCGGACGTGTCCCTGTGCTGGGTGCTGTCATTGGTGATCGCTGGTGCGATAAATTAAGTAGTGCGAGGTAGGCCGGACGGGGCTAGGTCGAGGATAGATGCGTTCCAAAGCGTTCCAGAACGCTCTCAGAGTGTTCGGGAACGCTCTCAGAAGGCCGCGGCGCGCGAGACATCCTCCAGAGCCGCCAGATCTCAGATATTCTCGATTTGTATCCACTCGATGTCATCCTCGCTCTGGCTTCGCCTCAGGTGGTGCGAGGGAGGTGGCCTTCATAGACGGCACCCCACCTGTTAGGAGCCCTAGGAGCCTTTTTTTTCAGAAGGCCCTTTTCAACCAGGTGCTGCCAGAGGTGTCCATGGCAGCCCACGATCTGTGAGGCCAAGGAGCGCCGGGCCCAGGCCAGTGTAGCCCTGCCCCGAGGCGGGGGGAGGCCAGGCGCCCTGGTGTCCTCCATTGCTGGGTGCAGCTCTCCGCTTCGCGCCGCCGTCGGTGCGGCGTGGCCAGAGCTGAGTCCCGAGGGGAGGCGCGTCCGTTTTGAGTGCCTCTGAGTCCTGCCCTCGGCTCCCTTGCGGTGTTCCAATTTCGGGAGGCGTCGCAGCAGCTGCACTTCGCCGAGAGCGTGCCGGGGCTGCCCAGATCGTTCCCAGCGGCCGTCAGAGACTTGGGTTTTTCCCGAACGCCGAGCAGGTTGGTCGCCATTTTCTTGCCCCGGGGCCTTCAGGAAACGGATCAGGACGCAGAGCTGGTCCCAGGGAAGGCCCCCGGGTCCAGGATCTCCCTGGACTTCTTCTTTCAACGCATTCCCCGTCCCCCCGTTCGTCCGCGCACATGCCTCGGGCCATGATTTGCGACCGCCTCTCTTGGGCGCCCCCTCCTCAGACGCCCCCGATTCCCTCAGGATCTGTTCGCGCCATGATGTAAACAGAATGGGGGCGGAGAGGGTGGTGGTGAGCGAAAACTGGCCGCATCAATTTCTGCCGATCCTCGGGTCAGGCGATGGGGAGGGGACAATTAGGGGGTTCTGCTCATTCCAGCGGGGAGGAAAGGAAGAGAAGATCCTCCTCCTCCTCCGCATCCTCCTCCTCCTCCTCCTCCTCCTCCTCCTCCTCCTCCTCATCATCATCATCATCATCATCCGTCCTCCTCCTCCTCCTCCTCCCTCTCCCTCGGGGCGGCCGACTGGTGGGGGGCTTGAGCAGCCTCCTCCCTCCTCCTCGGGCGGGCGAATCGGGGGCACGTGCTGCATGCAGCCAGCTTCTTCGGCCCCGCCGCCTGGCGCCATTCTGCCATGCCTTCTCGCTTCGCGGCGCTGGGCAGGAGGCGCCGGGGAAGCCAGCTATATGTCGGGTGACTCGCCAACCCTTTCCTATACCCCCCTCTCCTTTCGTCCGACATGGGACTCGCTATCGGTGTCGCTCGGTTTGGGCCTTGCCTGGCGCAGAAAAGTCGCCTGCCAAGCAGCGCCCGCTGTCGGATTTGGACAGCATTTGCTTCAGATGCTCGTGTTGAGGACCTTCCACGTAACGCATCTGTCCGACTCCAGCTCGACCCCACGCTCGAGTTCCATTCAGTCGACGGACGTTCGACGCGCATGAAGGGAACGAGCTCCGGGAAGGCCCCCAGTGCATTTGATTTGCTGCCTGGCGTCGTGCCCACCTCCTCCGCACATGGGAGAGAACATTCGGTGCGAGTCAGGCGTGAGGGCCAGGGTGAGCCGGCACCGCATACCTTAGTCAGGCCGCATGCCTCTAGGTACGGCTTGTGGTCGAAGACGGAAAAGCGGCAAACAGATATCCTTTCGGCGTTCCGCGCGCATTTCTTGGATCTGCGCTGGGCCCGTCTGGCGGCGGCTCCGCGCGCCAGGCCGACAGACTACGTTTGTGCCGTTTTCTGTTCCTCTAGTGCGCGTGAGTGGGTGAGCCCCCAACCCCCGACTCTTCGACGAAAACTCAAGCCGCTCAGAAAAGGAGGGGAACATTGGGATTCACCCCAGGTGGGCTGCTCGGACGCACCCCCATCGAGGATGCCCCAATCTTCTGGTCCAGTCGAAGACCTCCCAAAGCCTGGGAGTCCCCTGTTCTGTGAGTGCGTGGGTGATCTGGCATCCCCGAAATACAACAACTGACAGTCTCAACCCTGTGATCTGCATGATGTGATGTAGCTGTTTTGCCAGTGGTACGTGTGAGCTTTCGCCGGTCTCGCCGGCTCTTCAGACTGGCCTGGGCATAAACAGCTCTGGTACGGCTCTTCTCTTTTGCCAGCACGTGCGCGCAGGAGCGAAGAGGCGGGAGGATGGAAGGTACCCTTGACTGCGGTGCGGTCAGCGCGTTCAGGAAAGGCTCTGCCGGAACGCGCTGGCATCCCCGCCTCTCCGGCCCACGCTCAGCCCCGAGTCCGCGGGGGGACCCGGCGGCGGCCGCCGCCGCCCGGCCGCCCCGCTGTGGGCCGGCCGCGGGGGGTGCGCCTCGCTCGGCCGGGTGCGGCCCGCAGATGGCGGCGGAGCCCCAGGCCGGGCTGGGAAAGAGAGGGAGGAGCGGCGGCGCGCATTCAAGCAGTGGCGAAGCGTCCTGGCTCGCCTATAACTAGGCCTATCAAAGACTGTTCTAGGAACCATTTGTGGTTTCGACGAAATGTTCTTAGACCATTTCTGGTCGGGACTGTCGTGTTTTAACACGTCGGGTCCTTTGTTCTAAGAACACTGTTACATTGTTCTTGCTCTTAGAACATTTATGGGTTCCAAGAACATGTCGTGGTAGGCCTATCGGAAAGCCGGGACGGTCGGTCGCTGCTCAACGCACGGGATACCCCCAGAACCTCTTCGCGATGTGAAGAAACCACGGCGGGAGGTGCTTCTCGCGGTCTTCGGCCTCTTGGGGCCCTCACAGGCCTCGGGCTCGTCAGAAAACGACCCAGCAGGAGAAGCCGTTCCTGGGGAAAGGGGTCCAGACCTTTGGGGGTCCGCACCTCCTGAGAAACGGCCTCCCTCTGAGACGCCTTCCACCCTTCCCCTACCCCTTTGTGCGCGCCACCAAGAGGAGCAGGAGTCGGTTGCTGTCGAAGAATAAGAACGGCATAAACATAAAGTTTCGACGGTCGGAATCCAAGATCCAAGAAGTTCGAACGGACCTTCGGAAGTGTTTCTACCGTTTGATGTGCGCAACCATCCTGTGATGATGGGTCCTCGTTTCGAAGAGACAGCGCCCCGTGTTCCCGTTCCTCTCCTCCTCCCCCTTCTCCCTCATCCCATCCCTTGCCTCTGCCCTCCGCATGTCCTCGTCGTCGTCATATGGGTGCATGCAGTTCCACCTCCATTTCGGCGCACCCCTCACACGTTCCGTGGCCCCATAGGGTGTTCCACCGTAGGCCCAGTGGCAGGGTCCGCATGCAGTTACGCCCCAAACCTTGCGCACCCCTCACACGATTCGTGGCCCCATAGCGTGCTCCACCGAATGCCCCGGTGGCAGGGTCCGCATGCAGTTCCACACCCAATCCGGCGCACCCGTCACACATTTCGTGGCCCCATGGAGTGCTCAACCGAAGGCCCCAGTGGCAGGGTCCGCATGCAGTTTCACTTCCATTTCGGCGCACCCCTCACACGTTCCGTGCGCTGGGGGTGGTCCCCCTATCCGTTGCGGACTCGGAAAGCATGGCAGGCGTGGCATTTCCTCGACACCAGGCTGGGGGTGCGCCGGAGGTGGTCCATCCATCCGCTGCTGGCTCGTAAACCGTGGCAGGCGCGGCACTTTCTCGACGCCAGAGGGAGTGCGCAGGGGGCGGCTCCCTTATCCGCTGCGGGCTCGCAAAGCATGGCAGGCTTGGCTCTTCCTCGGAACCACAGGGGGTGCGCAGGGGTCGGCTCCCTTATCCGGATACGGGAGCCGCCTCCTGCGCAGCGGATAAGTTTATCCGTTGCGGACTCGCAAAGCATGGCATGCGTGGTTCTTCCTCGGCACCACAGGGCGAGCGCTCGGGGTGGTCCCCCCATCCGTTACGGGCTCGCAAAGCGTGGCAGGCATGGCACACTACCTCTACACCACAGTGGGCGTGCCGTGGGCGGTCCTCTAATCCGACGCGGGCTTATACAGCGTAGCAGACGTGGCATTTCCTCGATGGTTCCCCTCACCATGGTGGGCTAGCAGCGCCTGGCAGGCGTGGTTTTTTCTTGTCACCACAGGGGGTGCGCTGGTAGTTGGCCCCCCTATCCGTTGCGGGCTCGCAATACATGGGCGGCGTGGTATTTTCTCGACACGGGGTGGGGGCGCTATCCGTCCCACCATCGTAGTAAAGCATGGTCGGCGTCGCAATTTCTCGACACCGGAGGGGGTGCGCACGGGGTTGGGGCGCTGTCCAGTCCAAGCTCGCAAAGCGTGGCAGACGCGTGGCAGACGCGTGGCATTTCCTCGACGCCACAGGGGGTGCGCAGGGGGTGGGGGCCGTATATGTATCACGCGTGCAATGTGTGGCAGGCATCGGATTTTCTCGACACCGCAGGTAGTGCTCAAGTGTTTTTTCTGCCACATGAAATGGGGGCGCGCAAGGCATGTGACGTTCTGCACGCGGACACCAGGGTGAGATGAGGAGCACGGGGAGGAGAGTGAGGAGGTGGATGGGGAAGAAGGACAAGGGGAGGAGATTTCATGTCAAAGATCTGCGCCCCGCCGTGCGGTCGCCTGAGAAGCGCAATGCAGAAATTCACATTACCAGGGCGGAGCGAGAAATAACGGAAAAGGAAATGGGGGAGGAGGGATGAGGTTCATGCAATGCAGCGTTGCGAATGTTGAGATCTTGCGTAGGGAACATTATGATTGACATATTGGGGAAGCAGCATGCGGCATGACAGATGAACACATTACATGGCATCAGTATGTGGAATTTCTCGGTAGCGTAAGTTTAATCGATCGGCGTATGTTCAGAGAATTTGATGTTTGTTTCGGTAGCACTATGTTGTTCTGAAACACTTTTTAGCGGTAGGCCTAAAGGACTGTTGAGACGGTCGGCCTTTGCTCACATTGAGGAATGGAGCCCGCAGGGGCCAATCTTGTTGGTTCCAATATTTGTTGGCCCAATCTGTGTTTGACCCGGCAGGCTCCCCCGATAGCACGATAGCACACAGCCTATGTCGGCTCTCACATCACCGCATGCGATGTATTGAAGGGCTTCGGTGAACCACACGTTGGCGCTGACCCACGTCCTGAGGATCATCGAACGGATCGGAGAGGGCTCCCAGGCTGAATCTGTCACGTGCACGTGCCTCAGGGCTCCCAGCGCCTCCTCGAGTCACGTGCCCCATGCCTCGGGGCTCCCCACCTTCTGAAGTGCCACAATAGATGGGGCACCGGGCGCCACGATAGGTGGGGCACCAGAGCGTCAGAAGCGTCAAAAGCGTCAGGAGTGTCGGAAGCGTCAGGAGCGTCGGAGCTCCTGGGGCCCTGAGCGCCAGGAGCGTCAGAAGCGTCAGAAGCGTCGCGAAGCTCCTGGAGCCTGGAGCATCAGGAAAGTCAGGAGCGTCGGAAGCGTCAAAAGCGTCAAAAGCGTCGGAGGGTTGACGGCACCGCCTCCCCCATCAATCAAATCGGCCAGGGCGGGGTCCCGCGACGTTCGCCGCTGCGAGGCGGGGGTCCGTCTCAGGGGCCACGTCAGGGGGGATGTTGGACGGCACACGGCGGCCCTCCCACAGATCGGGCGGTTCGCAGAGGACCTCCGACGGTTTTTGCTGTGGTTCTCGAAGGCTTCCTGTAGCCCTCGGGGTGGTCTCCGTCCGCTGCGCCCCGCCAGGAGCCTATCAGGGGGATGCCCACAGGCCCCGCACGGCCGCCGGAGAGCCGGAGAGCCCGAGGGGCGAGGCTGTGCAGGAGGGTTGAACACACACACACACAGACACAATGAATCGTCGATTCCCCAGAAAATATAGGAAGACATGGGAAGTGGGGGGGAAGACAGAAACCCAGAAAAGATTGGAACACATAGGGAATCCTGTTATATTTGTGTCTATTGATTTGTGCGGCAGGGCTGAACCTAAACGGTTATTTTCGTTTTCGTTTTCTTTTCGTTTTCCCTCGTTTTGCCTTCAATCCGCCCTGAACACAAAACGAAATCGAAACAAAAACGGCCCACGAAATCGCCAAAACACCGTTTAGGTCCACCCCTGTGTTGTGGGGGGCTAGCATGGACCCCCAAACGCCCACTGACCGCCGATAGCCAATGGGGGCCCGATGACCCACCCCGCCCAGGGGCATGCGGATTCGCTGTCGGCTTGTCGGGGGCTTTTCGTCGATCTGTCGGCGACGCATCGTCGATTCCAGCCCGACGTTTCCCCTCTGTGCCAGTCCCCCCCTGACGTTTCTCTCCTCTTGCCGGCCCGTGAGCTCGCTGTATGGACGCCCCAGTTTGCCAAGCTGCGCAATGCTGGAGCGTCCATGATATTGAGAACGAACTAAATAGCAATGTCGCTGCTCCTCAGACCTCTCCTTGGGGTGCGTTTTGGCGAGGATTTCGGGGCGATTCCAGCTATGGCGACGAGAGATGGTACCAGCATTCATCCGCGAGCAACAGACCCCTGCTTCTACATGAGATGTTGTGGGCTTCGAATGCGTGCGTTGTGCGAACGCTCGTGACACGAGGGTGCCCTCGCAGACTGGGGGGACCGTATTCGTGTACGTGGCTGGATGCGTACGTCTGTTGTGGGCTCCTGTAGCGTCGGTATCCCAACGACCCCAGCGCGGGCGTTCAAAGCCGGGCACCGCCAGTGCCGAGATCGCTCCATGCTGAAGTGGCTACGCGGTGTCAGAGACCAGCGCCGAGATCGCCGTCCCTCCTCTGACACAGGCTGGATTTCGCAGGCCTGGAGGTTGACACCAACACCGATCTCGGCGGTGTGCTTCCACCGCGGGATGGCGATCCCGATCTCGGTGATGGTGGAAAGATTCGGGCTTCCTAGGTGACCGAAAGATTGCCACCAACACCGAAATCGAGGATCATCTTCCCCCTGTGGAGGCGCAACCCCCTGTGTTGGTGTTGGTGCCAACTTCCAGGCCTCCAAGAATTGCTTCACCGAGCTCTTCTGGCAATGGCCGGCCAGACCCCGTGGCCGTGCCAGCAGGGAGAGCTCCCCCGACCCGCGCCCGGCCCCCCTGGCGCGAGGGCTCCGCCGCCGGGCCCGACGAGGGGGAGGTCAACCTTGAGGCGCCCCGCGCGGACGCCCCCCCGGGGCCCATTTCGATTCCTCCGAGATTCGCTTCGATGTCGATGGCCTCCGATTCCGATTCGACTTCGGATTCCGATTTGGATTCTGGACTCCGATTCCTCAACGGAGGCCTACTGGCCTGCCGATTTCTGCCGATTCGACCTCTCCCGACGTGGCTGCCGATTTCCGCCGATCCGATTCATTTCGGTCGCCGATCCGACTTGTGGATTCGATTTTGGGCTCTCCTCCCCCCCCCCCCCGCCCCCCCCTTCCCCATCCTTCTCCTCCCCCTCCCCCTCCCCCTCCCCCTCCCCTCCTCCCCCTCGAATCGGCACGAACGAAACGGATATTGAAAAAAGGTGACGATGCCCAACAGCAGTTCTTGGTCATTTTGCATAGGACTCGCTGTCCGCGCCGCCGCGGGCGCTGTCCAATTGAGACAGAAAGCCGCCTGCCCAACAGCGGCCGCTATCGGTTCTGGACAACATTTGTTGTAAGATGTAAGACATCGAATCGTTTGTTTCTGTTTCCATTTCGGGCGTCGTAATCGACAAACGCATTCAGTTCGATGAGTAGGTCAGTTCCCGCTCACTTGACACATTCATGGCCTCTCTGTTGTTTCTATCGCTTGACGCCATGTTGTATCATATGCGTGGTTGTGTGTGTGTGTTTGCTTACGTGTGCGTGCCACCACGGTTTGTTTTGCTGCACCGTCGATGGTTGTTGCATTTGCATGAAAAACCCTTGTGACAGAAGACCCTAAGCACCTTTGCACAGTTGCACGATGTGGGGCCGCGGTGGGCTGCCGATTTCTAGGGCCCGGGCTCCCTCACTGGGCGTTCGCGGCATTGTCTAGAGTCCTTACAGACAGGCTGTTCACGGAAAAACGAGGCGGGCATTTGTCCATATCCACCGCCAGGGCGAGAAGTACTCGGGGACCTCGGCAGGCGGTCATGAGTAAACCCCTTCCTCGCAGACAACAATTAGTAGAAACCCATCGGTTCGAAGGTCAGCGCGGATTTATCGGATCTGCGCTTGCCCTTGGGGCGCTCCGCTCGCCTGGGTTCAGCGCCGATCCAGGAAGTCCGCGCGAACATTAGAACATTCATGTTTATGCAGTTTTATCTCCCCCCTCGCCATTGAGGTCGGGCGACGAGGATTACGCACTATGCATATGCACCGATGCTGGCTCTTGCTCGCGGTCGGCTCAAGGCGGCCGCGCGCGCGGCGTGGAGCGGCCTCCCCCATCGGGAGCCGCCGCCCTGGCGCATCGGCAGGCACGGTGGGACTGCAGGCGGAGGCGACGGCGCTCGTGGAGCGCCAGCGCGAGGCGGAGACGGAGGAGGCCCGCCAGCGCCAGCGCGAGGAGGCGCTCGCCCAGGCCCGGTGCACTCCAAATGCTCTCGAATTGGAGGTGCCGTGAGACCCGTGCTACCTTTCCGGCGCACGCGAGTTCCAGCCAATACAGTAGTACCAAGTGGCCGTGGTGGATTTGCGGCGACATGGCGCTCTACGCCAGCATTGCGGCTATTCTGGTACGTCAGCTCCGGCGGGCTCCTCCACGCGGGCGGCAAGCGCTTCGCGCCCAGCGGCTGCGGTGCCTGGCCCCATCAGCTCTCGGGGTCCTGGGGCTGAAACGCAGTGTTGCGGCCATGCCTGGAGCTGTCAAAGTACGAGTGCCACGACCAGCCAGGTGGAATGGACATCCCGAAGGTGAGCTCCCCAGATCGAGATGGGCGTCAAGCGGGTGCAGAGAGACTGCTGGCAGTATGAGGAATGCGTCATTGAAGGGCTGGGCAAGAGCTCGCAGCCATGGAGCATCTACTTGGCCACGCGTGCACCAAGGAGCGGCCAGGAAGGTGCGCCGCAGAAGATTTGCAAAGTGCGAACGAGGCGGTGGGAGTCATCCAGGTGGAGGGGCCGCCCTGGATTGCAAGCTCGCTCGCCTTTCACTCCAATCCGCCCGGAGCCAGATGGCCAGATACCAGCTACGGGCGATGGGCGATGGCAGCAGAGAAAACCATTACGCAGCTCCGCGGCACGGAACCCAGGAGCAACGCGCGTCGAAGGTAGCCGACAGACTACAGTCGGGCGGCAGGCACACAATTCCTTCTGCAACAACGAGGCCATTCAGGAGGAGCTTGACGGTCAGAAGTCAACGTGCAAGGGGGGGGGTCCTAGCTGGACGCGCAACTGAGTTGACCAAGTTCGTGCTCAAGGCAAGCGGCTGTGAGAACCACAGGGCAACCGCCACCACCATTATCCAGAGCACCCACCAGCCGGTCAGACAAGGCCCAACGGCAAGGAGAGAGCGACACCGACGAGGCCAGCAGGGCGCTGCCGTTCGCGAATCACCACTCAGCAGTCAGGCGGTGCCAGATCACGAAGACGAGCACGATGAATGCACTACAGTCAACCCGCATAGTAAGGATGGACAACCTTCCCAAGGATACCCTTGCATCCTTGCCTCCTCGGTCCATCCTTCGCCGCTTTCGCTGGCCGCGCCCCGCTCGAACAGCTTCGAAATGTGCGTCTAAGGCCCTTGCATCCTCATCGTGTGTCCTTACCAGACGGGTTGACTGTACCTCCCTGGATGACGCAGGGCGCCGCGCAGAGGTGCAGGCCAAGAGGGCATGGCAAGACGAGGCGCACAGGTGCAGGCCGCTGGAGGTGCAGGCCCCTGGAGCACGCGAGCAGCCCCTTTTTGTTAGGCCCACGAGAAGAGGAGGAAGAGGAGGAGGAGGAGGAGGAGGAGGAGGAGGAGGGAGGAGGAGGAAAAGGAGGAGGGTGGATGGAAGTGGAGGGCGGATGGGGGGGTGAGGGGACAAAGGGCGGAGGCAGCGGGGGAGAGCGGAACGCTGAGGAGGAGTAGAAGAATGAGGTGGTGGAAGGCGGAGGAGGACGGGGGAGGGCGAGGAGGCGGAATATGAGGAGGATGAAGAAGAAGAGGAGGATGAGGAGGGAGGAAGGAAGGGGGAGGAAAAGGAGTAGGAAAAGGAGGAGGATGATTGGTGGAAGAGGAATGCGGGTGGAGGATGAGGAGACGGAGGGCGGATGCAGGGGGAGAGAGCGGAACGCTAAGGAGGAGCAGGAGGAGGAGGTGGTGGAAAGCGGAGGAGGAGGACGGGGCAGGGCGAGGAGGGAGCAGGAGGGGGGACGCGGCGGCGCGGCGCCCCCACCCGTGCCACATTTTTTGGCGTGGCAGTCCGTTCGTTGGATTGCAGGACAGGCGTCGCCGAATCGCAGGGAACTGCTCTCCCCCAGTCCCCGAGTTCAAAAGTTTGGCCGTTCAACCACGAGGGTGAACTCTTGGGATGCTCTGGTTATTCGAACGCACCTCTATCGAGGACGGGTGCTCCCCTCACTGTATATATTTCAGGGTTGGGCACCAAATTCTTGACGCTTTGCGTCTCCCCACCAGCTGCTAGGTAATTTAGGTCCTCGCGCGGCCCGCTCGGACCTTGACACGCCGTCGGTGCGCTCGCCTGCGGCAGGCTACAAAAAGTATCCCCACCAGCCGCCATTCCATGCCCCAGTTTTAGGCCAGTTTGGTCCCCTGGCAGCTCATACAATGTCCTGTCGGCTTCCTTTTGGTCTTATTTGGTACCACCCCCGCGCCATTTTGGCTGCGCCCCAACCCTGGTTGGTCAATCATGCATGTGCGCGCTCCTGGACCCGGTCCTTGGCAGCTGCAGCTCGCACGCCCCCTCTCGCCGGCCCGCTCGCCGAAGTGCCGCTGAGGTCGCCGGCCCGTTGGCTTTAGGCAGTTCGTCTCTTGCGCGGCCCGCTCGGACCTTACTCGCCGTCGGCGCTCTCGCCTGCGGTTGCGACAAACATGTACCGCCACCAGCACGGTGTTGATCACATCCATCGTTTCCCTGGAGACTCCGCTATGCCGTTCGTGTTCATTATGTTCACGGTTTGACGACAAGTGTCCGGATCAGTACTCCCTTCAGGAGTCTCGTTGTGTGCGACTTTGGTGGCGCCATTTCCATTCACTAGTTTCTTGGTCAGTGAGTTTTTCTTGGCCTAGCTGGTGTCAGCGTTTCTTCGTGATGGTGCTCCTGGCTTCATCCTGGTATCGCTCCCGCGCCATTTCGGCTGCGTTCCAACCTCGGCTGGCTAATTATGCATGCGCTCGCTCCTGGACGTGTTTCCTGGCAGCTGCAGCCCGCACCACCTCGCGCAGTCCGGTCAGCTCAAGCGCTGCTTAGGCCGCCAGCTGTCGGCGCGTTAGGCAATTAGGTTCGCGCGTAGCCCGCCCGATTCTTGACGCTATTGGCGCGCTCGCCTGCGGCCGCGACACAAAACATATCCCCACCAGATCCCGCGCCATTTTGGCAGGGTTTCGCTCTGCTCCGCTCTGTGGCGGCGTAGTTTGCTTCGCTGTTTTTTCCTTCGCTACGGCGCGGCCCGCCCTAGCGTGCTCGGCGTTGGACTTGCTTCGCGCGCCCGCGTACCAAAAATATTCCCACCAGCCCACGCAGAAACGATGCCCATGAAAGTTGACGGGGGGAGAGAGGAAGAGACACACATAGCCAAACAGCGAGGGAGGTTCGGGAGGTTCCGTGGCCACTTCGAGTCGTCTTGGAGCGGTTTCGTGGCCGCTTGGAACATCTTGGGATACATATTGTACCAGCTTGGGCTAGCTGAGTCATATTGGAGGTCATGTTTGGCTCTCTGAGGCTGCTCGGGGGCCTCTTGGGTGCCTTTTGGAACCATCGTGGGGCTTCTTGGGGCGTTCTTGGAACCCTTTTGGGGGCCTCTCGGGAGCCCTAGAGGTCGGTCGGTCAAAAAAAGGGGGGGACTCGATCCCCCCCCCCTTCCGAGGCCACGATCCTCGTGAGGGGTGTCAGAATTTGGCCCTCCCAGGGGCCGAAAAAAAGGAACCCCCGACACTTCGCGACCCCTCCAAAAAACCTCGGGGAGGAGAGAGGGGAAGGTTCCCCTCCCCGAAGGGAGGAGGGGTCGAAACCCTCCTGAGACCATTTGTCGCCCAAAAGGCTGGTGGGATCGTTGGTCCTGTCGAAAAGGCCCCGTGGTCGTGGATTGGAATCACCAGGCCCCCCGCTGCTGCGAGACCAGGTTCCGCCTGGAGGCCCCTTCCGCTCCGCGCTGAGCAGCAGACGGCCGCAGCGCAAGCGAGCGGACTGCGGTCGAGGTGCGTTGGCGACAAGGGGTCCCCGATCCCGGCCAGGGAGCCAGCCTGGAACGCGGTCTTGGCGACGATCTCTCGGGGGCGGCCCGATGGAGGGTCATGACTAGGGGCGTGTGGATATCCTGCCAGTGTCCATTCGGAGGTTGATAGACCTCCTACCCTGACGCGTCCAGGTCTTGCGGCCTTCATATTTGCGGGTCCAGGTCCGTCGGCTTCGGTCTTAGGACGTTTTCATTAAAGGGTGGTTTACTAAAGGGAGGTTTGTGTCCACCGCCGATCCATGTTACCTCCCGGCATTTTACAGCCCCCCCCTTCTGATTTCAAGCCGTCCCTTGAGGCCCCCCTAGTCCGCGCACGCGCCTCGGGCGCGTGGACGCTACCCTTTTGGACGCCACCCTCCTGGACGTTCCCGAGTCTGTGGCGGGGTTCGGGAGGCGCCGCCGCAGTCAAGGCCGTCCCGCGCCGCAGGCGATCATAAACGAGTTCGTCGCCGATGCAGACAAGGCGGGGCCCGACCTCCGCTGGCCGCCGGCAGGCCAGAACATACGGCAGGTTTCGAGGGACGAGCAATGACATAAACATAGGGTCTCGGGGTTGGTCCAGCGTCGATTCGAGAATCCGCGCGGACCTCAGGGTTCTTATGCTTGTGTCGTTGTTCGTTCCCCTGGGGCTCGTGTCGTCACGATGCGGTAGCGAACCCGCCGCGGGCGTTCAAGGTTGAATGCCGCCGGTGGCCCAGAAGTGGCCAATACGGAACGATCTGGCGATCGGAAGGCCGCCGATCATTCGGGGTTGAACGATCCACGCGGCGTCAGAAACCAACGCTTGGGTCTTCGCGACGCGAGCCTGCATACACGCACCGCCTCGGGAACCGATGTCCCAGGATGCCAAGAGCCAGATTGGCATGGCCCCGGGCCTTCCGGGGGGCCCAATTCAATGCATATCCACTGCCTCCCAGGATCGTGGGACATCGGTCCCGAGGCGGATGTCGGGGGACGCAGACTATGAGCACCACCGCCGATCTTGGGCCAGTCTGATTCTGGACCCAAGGCTTGTGTGTATCAAGGGCGCCCCTAACCTGGTTTACGAGGCGCTGTGCGCTGAACCTCCTGTGGGCTGACAGGGTACGCGCGGCGTCCTGGCGGTTCTCTGGCCTTATGGGAGCTCCCAGGATGTTCATAGACCACGCACTTCTAACCCATGGTAGGGGCGTTTTTTCATCCCTCAATTGTATACTTACCATCCTGGCCACCAAGCAAGTCTTCTCTGCCGATCTTGGCACATGGATGGGCTTGGTGAACGCCGGGACTGGTGTATGGTCAGTTTCCTCCTGGGTGGGGACAACCTCGATGATCAGGGACAACGTTAGGAGAATAGGCTGCGGTTGGATGCATCGATCCCCAATCGCACATTTATGTTCGACAGGGGCCTGATAGCCCACCCCATGCAGGAGCGTGCAGATTCGCCATCATGGGCGCATCGCCGATCGATCGTCGATGTGTCTCAGATTCCAGGTCGATGCTTCTCCTCATGAGGCAGCCCGCCCCTCCCTAACGTCCCCACTCAATCGATCAGGGGGGAGATGAGCTCTCAGCGGCCTTGTCTGGGAGCGCTTCGTCTCAAGCAAGGCCAACCCCTTGGCAGCCTGCCTCGTCCTCCCCCTGCTGCGCGGGCAGGTCTGCGCACTCCCGCTTGCTGGGCCAGGCTTTGAGGGTAGGTCCAGCGCTGTCGATTCGCGCCTGCTTCTTCGCCATATGAGACGGCTCGTGCCGACGGGCGCGCGCGCGGCGAAAGCCCTCAAGCGGCACCACGCTGCCCAGAGTATCCACCGTGGCAGCCTGCCGTTGGGACTACTCTGCCTCGCCGGCAGTCTGGGCTGTTCTGCCTCTCGGCTGCCCCTCCTTCCTCCTCTTCTTCCTCCTCCCCCTCTTCCTTGTCCTTCTCTGTGTCCCGCTCCTCCTCCTCCTCCTTCTCCTCCTGCTCGTCCACCTCCTCCTCCAACGTGCGAAGCCCGACGACCGTCTCCTCTGATTGCGCGTCACGCGACGGCATCGCCCTGGAGACCAGGGCTTTCATATACAGCCAGTGCTCTGAAATAAGCACCGCCGTGGGCTCAGCAGGGGCTCTGGTCTCCGAGCCGTTGCTCAGATTGGGGTCGGGGAACCCATTCGTGGCCGAGGCTGCCGTGGTCAGAGGAGCCCCATTCGCTCTTTGTTCAGCGTTCCCTGTGACAGCACGATGGGGCCACTTCGGAGACCAAGGCCCTCCAGGTCACGGAATAGGGCGATTCAGCTCCGGCATCGATTCAGCCTCGATGTTGGCTTGAAGCGATTCATTCGGTTATCACGCACCCTTGGGATCAAGGACCGATGTGGTCACCTTGGGGGCCGAGGCCCTCTGCAGCACACCTGCCGCCTCCAGCCCCCATCGCTGGCCCCAGGTTGAGCTGGAGCTCCCGCGCTCGCTGACCGCGGCGCAGCGGAAGGAGGCCAAGAGGAGCCCGCCTCCCTACAGGGCGGGGAGGGCCTCCGGCTGCTCGCGGCCGCTCGCCGGCGCTGGTCTCGAGGAGGCGCAAACATGGATCAACCCAGGCGTGCAATGCACTGGCAAGATCAGGACTTTTTTGTCGTGGTCTTCGGCCTCTCGAGGCCCCTACCGGTTCCCAGGCCGTCAAAGAGCGAGTCAGGATGAAACGCCGGCGTTGGGAAAGGAGGCGGGATTTCTGGGGATCCCGCATTGGAATCATCAAAACATCGGATGGTCGGGGAGTATGGCGTATGGATTGGAGAGCGTTTTTACCTAACAGCGAAGACTGACATGTTTCTAATGGGGCCAAAAGACAGCAGGTGATGACTCCCCAGGGGGGTCTGGGCGGGAGCCGGACGGGCGAGGGCCGGGCTTGCTTTAAGCAAACAGTCACACATTTCGTGCTCTTCGACCTCCCAGAATTCCATTCCCGGGCCACATTTTGAATGCCCGGAGCCAACTGTAGGCCACTTCGTGCTCTTCGACTTCCCAGAACTCCATTCCCGGGCCACATTTTGGATGCCCGGAGCCAACTGTAGGCCACTTCGTGCTCTTCGACTTCCCAGAACTCCACTCCCAGGCCACATTTTGAATGCCTGGAGCCAACTGTACGCCACTTCGTGCTCTTGGATTTCCCAGAACACCATTCCCGGGCCACATTTTGAATGCCCGGAGCCAATTGTAGGCCACTTCGTGCTCTTCCACGTCCCAGAACTCCACTCCACTCCCGGGCCACATTTTGAATGCCCGGAGCCAACTGTACGCCATTTCGTGCCCTTTTATTTCCCAGACTTCCAAGACTCATCATCATCATCATCATCATCATCATCATCATCATCATCATCATCATCATCATCATCATCGTCCCCGTAGCCTTCTTGGCTACAGCCCACGTGCTGTCGACATCACCGATGGCTCAGCGTTTCACTGGCTTCGATGGGTGGCACAGATCGAGGGTGCGCGCGACGCCATCCGGAATGGCGTCCACAGGGTCTACGTTGTCCGCTGGAATCCGCACTGGGCCCCAGAGGCCGTCTTTTGCTACGGCAACAACACGTACAGCACACTGGTGCCTCGCAGCGCGCGATACAATGGCTCATGGAGCCACACGCGCATTGTGATTCACCGACAGGCCAATTGGGTGACCGAGCCGTTGCTCTCTGCGGCCCCTGTGGCAGCTACGCCGTGGCTGTTGTTGCGGGATCAGGTGACCTGGGAATGATATCCGGCAAACAAAATATGGTGCTTCTCAGCCTGCATTCATGTGACACGCAATGCCGTGGCCTGCACTCGCGTAGTGCTTCTCAGCCTGCACTCGCGCGGTGCTTCTCAGCCTGCGCCTTTTCGGTACTTGCCAGCCGCCGGATTGGCGCGATTTCTTGAAATACAAGCGGGAGAGGTGAAGTATCCGAGCCCGCGTGTCCACGGTGCTTCTCGGCGCGCGTACTTGTAATCCTAGTTCCAGCAGTAGTAGGACTGCGCGGCCGCGGTGCTTTTCAGCCTCCGAGTTTCTGCGGTGCTTCTCAGCCTGCAAGTTTTGCCGACTGTCCGCTTCACGCGCCGCTCCTCAGTGCGCTCTTCTTCCGTTTGCGAGATGTCTTCCAAGATTTGGTTGGAGGCCGAGAAAGACGGACAGAACAAATCCAAGTAGCGCGGTCATCACCCCATCATCCTATTCAATCATCACATCATCATCAATGGCTTCGCCGAGCACTCCGGTGGATACTCAGGTCTTACGGGTCCGTGCCCATACTACTACTACTACTACTACTACTACTACTACTACTACTACTACTACTACTACTACTACTACTACTACTACTACTACTACTACTACTACTACTACTACTACTACTACTACTACTACCACTACTACTACTACTACTACTACTACTACAACTACTACTACTACTACTACTACTACTACTACTACTACTACTACTACTACTACTACTACTACTACTACTACGACTACTACTGCTACTACTGCTACTACTACTACTACTTCTACTACTACTACTACGACATCACACTAAATCCATTCATGGGGGTGCCTGTTTGGGAGCTACACTCATTGATGTAAGTGTGTCGTTTGAGGCTCAACCCGTTGATAGCAGCGTCTCGTTTGGAATCACATCCGTTGATAGCAGTGTCTTGTTTAGACCTCAATGCATTTATACAAAGATCTCATGTGGAGATACCGTTATCGAAAGCAGTGTTTCTACTGCTACTACCACTGCTCCCATCACTCCTACTCGTTCACTCCGCGCACTACAACTACTACTTCACTGTTACCACTACTACCATCACTACCACTCCTACTGCTACTACTACTGTTACTAGTACTGCTGCCACTGCTGTTGCTGCTGCTAGTGTACCTAATGCTACTGCAACTACTGGCAGTGCCACTGCGACTGCCGCTGACGTTGCCATTGCGACTGCCACGGCGAATCCGAATGCGTCTGCGAGAACTCCAGAATTCTACAACAGCACTCTTACCTGAATACCACAGGCAATGTTTCCAGCTATGCTTCTACACATCGCTGTTAGGTTGCTTTGCCGGGATAATTTTATTCCCGGGCGATGGCGGACATCGCCGGGGAGGGGGGGGAAGGGGGGGCGGGGAAGCGGCCCAGTAATGCCACGTTTCTCGTTGCGCCGTTTGGAAACGTCTAGGGATTACCAGTTGCTACGCACTGAAGTCCGAGGGGGCAAGGTTGGTTCCGAAAGCGCCTTGGCTCGAGCCGCTGCGATCGGATGGTGCCCCTGCGGCGGCCGCCCTCGCCGACATTGGTGCGTGAGCGCGGCGCGTGCGCCCCCCTGCAGCCCCCGCCGCCGCGCCTCGTCCTCCGCCGCCCGGCTGGCCCCGCGCCTCTCCCGCAAGGTTGTCGCCAGCTGGCGCAGGGCCTGGAGCTCGTTGCCGCTCACGGAGGCCCCGCGGTCACGCCCCGGCGCTTCCAAGGGAAGGGATGGCGCTATCACAGGCGACCCTCAGGTCGTCGTTGGAACCCCCCTCCAACTGCACCCGTTCTGCCACGTCCAACGGGTGCCCCCCGCCGGCCCGGGCCTTGGGAAGTCCAGGCCCATTGCGGCTTCCCTGCGACGCCGCCACCTCTCCTCCGCAGCTCCACCCAGCAGCGTGCCCAGCTCCCTGCGGGCAAGGTCGCGGTCGTCAGTCCACGGAAGTGGCTCCGGGTACATTGGGCGCAGTGAAGCATTGGATGAGAGCGCAGCCGGGGGCCTCACGGCCCCGCCCAGAGGTCGCAGGATGCACAGCGGATGATCGACTTGACTCAGCACCGATGCCCGTGCCAACGCCACTGCGATAGGGCTCGCGCTCTCCCCCTGCTCGTCCATCCCGTCTTGAAATTCGCACTTGTGGTTACCTCCACCGCGGGGGCCCCAGCCTCCATCGCCTTCTGCTTCGCCCTCCCGTCGAACACGGGCCCCAAAGTGTTCGGGGCATGCACCTTTACTTCCAACCAGGGGATTTCGTAGGTGACTCGGTCTTTCCACATTTGCTTTTGGTAGCAACTGCAAAAATAGTGGTTGGGCTCCGAGCTCCCCACAAATTGGTCTCCAAACCCACACGGTGGTCCGCGCAACATGGCCGCCGGCGTCCTCTCCGCTACTGCCGCGCAGCGGCAGCAGCGTCGGTGGTGTTTGTTTCCTGGTGGCCTGAAGGTCGCGGTCCCCGCGCATGAGGACGCTTTGATGAACCACCCGTCCTAAAGCGTCACTCCCACATGTAACGCAGTTGCGAGACCTCCGTATAACGACGGCCGCGGCATCTGGCACGGGCGCGAGCTGACCTGGCCGGCAGATCCGGAATGGCTTGCGAAGCGGTGGACCCGCCTCACGCCCGACTGAGGCAGTTCCGACGAGGAGAGGGCTAGCGGCGCGGACGGGGACGGCCCTGATAAGGCGTCACTGACCCTCGGCGCCGCCCCTGCTCGGCAGCGGCCCTCAAACTGCGCCCACCGCTTCCGCGCCTGCCCTTCGGAACCCAAGCTGCTGGATATGGCGCGAGCTGCTCGGCGCGAGGCGCGCGCCGCGGTGGCGGGCGTCGCCGAGCCGTCCAGGCGCGCGCGGAACGGCGGGGTGCGGGAGGGCTTTGCCACGGCCACGAGGTGCCCAGCTTCTCTCGGCGACCAGCGGGCGACGCCGCCTGGGGTGAGAGCAGTTTTCACGGTCTGCCGTCTGGCGTCATCGCGCCCATGGGGCTGGTTTGCCTTGTCCCTCCCGTTCGGCCAGGCGAAGGGGCGAGCACGGCGGGGCTCGCGATGGCCGCCAGACCAAGTGGATGAGCAAGAGCGGCTGCACGGGGGACTCCGCGGCGGGTCATTCTCACGACCTCCTCTGACTCGCGGATGAGTTCGCGCAGACCTACGATCAGGTCGACGGCTCAGACCTGGCCTGCGTGGAGATGGATGCAGTGCCGCACAGGCTCGACGAGGAGACCATAACCAGCATGAAGATCGAGGGGGCCGAGCTCTATTTCGGCCGCCTGAAGCAGAGTGCCCGCCGCGGGGTCGCGGTCGCGACAGGCTTGGCCAAGCGCGCGACCGAGCAGCGCGCCAAGGAGTCCGAGACCCAGAAGCACAGGAGGAGGGCGCACGAAGAGAGCTGGGTAGTCGAAGGCCAGACTGTCAGATTGGATTGGGCCCCAAGGGCCAATCTGGCCTGGCCAAACTGGATGATTTGGGTTATTCGCCAGACTGGATTCGCGTTGGCCCCCTCGCCAGATTGCCCCTGTTTGCCAGATTGGGCCTGCCAGATTGGCGCCAGATTGGCTTCGACTACCCAGGAGAGGAGCGCCTCCTCAGTCCTGAAGAGACAGGGGTGAACTGAAGTCAGCGGGCGGGAGGTAGCTCGACCCGTCTGCCGCATCGCGAGAGCCAGTCTTGTCGGCCTGCTGATGGCCGCCATCTTGGCGACGGGATGCTGCCCTTTGCTGTACCTGCCGCGCCAGTTGCTCCTCCACCTCCGCCTGGATTTTTTCCCGTTCGGTTCGGGCGCGCTTTCACCGTGCTCAGTCCATTGAGGAGCGTGCTTGGGGCACCGTGGAGTGCCTCAATCTGTTTGGGGGCGACAGTGCGCCGCGGTGCGCGCCAGAGCGCCTCTCGGATATGGGCGATGTTTTGCTTCGCTGCGCCCGCCGTCTTCATCGTCAGATGGAGGCCCCGGCGGGCGCGTCGGCCCAGGAAGCCTGCTCAGAGCTTTTGGGCCGCCCGCGTCTGCACTACGACACGTCATGCGACTTACCGCTGAGGCCGTATGCGCCGCGCCTCGTGAGCTGGCCCACTCTTGGGAACTGGCCTGGCTGGCTTGCTGACCGACTCGGGCCTGGCGACCGACGCTCGCTCTTCGACCTCAACCACGCCTTGCTGCTGCCGTCGCCGAGCTTCGACGCAGCCGTAGCCGTAGAGGTGGGCGGGGTGCCTTCGTTGTATATGGACCCTGTGCTCGAGAGGAACCGCGCGATGCACTTAGAATTTGCGAAGTCAGGGATCTCCAGAGGCGTCTTCGTCTCGGGCAAGTCCAGGTTTGAGGACGTCGGGGTGTTCTTCGTGGCCAAGAAGGATGGCCGTATCAGGATGGCGCTTGACTGTCGGAGGAGCAATCAACGTTTTCAGCTTCCTCCGCCAGTCAACCTCTTCTCCGCCGCGGGCTCCGCGGATATGGAGGTGCCCAATGGGGGCCTCGCTCTACTTCGCGGGGGGTGACATCCAGAACGCTTTCTACCAGCGCACGCTGCCCGCCTGCCTGCGGGCGCTCTTCTGCCTGCCCGCGGTCGCTGCCGGCGAGCAGGGCGTCGGCAGGCTGGGCGGGCGCCGCGCGGCGCCGTGGGCGCGTCTGCACCCGCTGCTGGCGGTCGCGCCGACGGGCTGGAGCTGGGCGCCCTACTTCGCCCGGCAGGCCCACGAGCGCACGCTGGACAGCTGCCGCGCCCTCAGGCCTGAGCTGCGCGCGGTCGATTCCGCAGGCAGTTGGCTTCGGAGGCTCTGGAGGCGGCTGGGCTCGCCGTGCACGACGAGACCGACGCCTCGGAGTCCACGGCGACGCTGGGCGGGCAGCTGGAAGGGCGGCCCGCCCGTGCCACACTGGCCGCGAAGCGCTTCTGGGAGCTCCATCTGGGTCTTGGCTAGCTGGTTCAGCGCCGCCCCAGGGCGACCCGCCGCGACATTGAGCACGTCCTCGGTCACTGCACCTTCGCGGCCCTCTGCCGCCGTGAGAGCCTCAGCTGCTTCGGCGCTGTGCACGCGTTCGTGCAGCAGGGCTACCAGCGCGCGCGGCCACTATGGGCGTCCGCGCGGAAGGAGCTCAGGATCTTCCGCGGGGTGTCGATCACACTGCGCGCCCAGCTCGACGCCCCCCGGTCGTCGCAGGTCGTCGTGGCCGATGCTTGCGAGGCGGGGCGCGCGTCGATGGTCGCCGACTGGATGACAGACGACGTGACTGCTGTTGGCCGCTGGCACCAGAGATGGCGCTTCCGCCGCACCTGCGAGGAGGGCGGCAGCTGGCGGCCGCGCGACCGCGCGGCACGCGCGGCCGAGGACGCGCTTCTAGACGGCGGGCCGTCGCTCGCAGCGTTGAGGGGTGAGTCTGAGAAAAACTGCCCTGAGGCGCCTGCGCGCGTCCTCCGCAGTGCCAGCTGGAAGCTGCTGCGCTGCGCCCCCCTGTTCAGGAAAGAGCCCATGCATCGAAAAGAGGCAAGAGGAGATCTGGGCGCCGTCAAGCTGACCCTTTCGGACGCGGATTCACGGGGGAAGAGACATGCGGTCTCGGGAGATAATCTGGCACTTGCGCTTGCACTTTCCAGAGGTCGTTGCCGCGATATAGGCTTGCTCAATATTATTCCTCGAGGGGCCGCCCTCACCCTGGCCACGGGCGCCCGTATCTGTAGACGATGGGTGCCGAGCGAGCTGAACAGTGCCGATGGCGCCAGCATGGCCCGCGAGCGCGCTGACGGACGCCGCGCAGCTGCTGCGGACTGGCGAGAGCTTGCCTCGCAGGGCCGACAGCAGCGGCCGCGCCGCGCCACCTGCGGCGACTTGCGGGCTGGCCGGGCCCCCCCCTGGACTTGGGCCCCCTACCGCCACCGCGACCTGTGCGCGTTGTGTCAGCGCTGGCGGCTCGCCTTGCACGGTCGCGGGTCGGGGCCGCCCGGGGGGCGACGCTCGCGAGAGCGGAGCGCCCGACGGGCGACCGCTCGCCAGGGGCGCCACCGGCAAGGCCGCGGCTGAGACCCATCGCCACCGTGGCCTTGCACGTGCCCGACTACCAGAGCAAGGGCCGCCTGGCGCTTCTTCTCGCGCGCCGCGGGCGGCGCCGCTTGCGACTACTGCGACCTTCGCGAACCCGCTGCCCGCTGCCGTGGGCTGCCTGGATGGGCATCGCGGGGGGTCCCTGGCAGATCTGGGGCAAGCTGCAAGTGGCGCTGTACTGGCTGATGATGGTGGACACCAACCTCAGGTCTGGCAAAGCACTGACATTGACCAAGGGCCAGGGGTGTCCGCCACAGGCGAAGATGCAGAGGGTGACGGACCACAGCAACGCAGGCAGCCTACAGAAGCTCAGCAAGACAAACGAGACCGACGAGGCCGTCAACATTGCCCGTCCTTGGGTGGCCTCGCTGATCGTTCGACGAAGCCTTGGCGACCCGACGGGGCCGCTCTGAGATTCCACGATGCGCCAGGCCAAGAAGACTTTCAACGGTGCCGACAAGCCTTCAGGCCCCGCGGGAGCACGAAGCGTGCTGTACATGGTGCGACACAGTGGGGCCTCGATCGTCGCGCCCACGGAGGGAATCCCGCTGCTCGATGTCCAGCACCGGGACAGGTGGAGGCAGTGGAGGCAGCCTGCATCGGTCTGCCGCTACCAGACACGCGGGCTGCTGCAGGTGGTATGGGCACAGATGACCACTCGCGCGGACAACTACGCGGTGCGCGCGGAGATCGAGCTGCCCGCGCCGCTGACCGCCGCCTGAGCGAGAGGCTGCGCCTGATGCGATCCCGCGCCAAGACGGGGCAGTTCTTTTTCATTGAGGTGTTCTCGGGTTCTGAGCACTTTTCGAAGGCCTTGAGAAAGCGCGGGTTCTCGGTGTTCTCGTTTGATGTGTTGCAAGGCCCTCGGGGTGATCTCCTGAGGCCCACTGTCTTGAAACGCGTTGTTCGAATGATTAGGAGCGACAAGTGTCTTGGGCTTCTTGCGGTCGTCCCTTGCGAGAGTCCCTCCATAGAATACTACAGGTGTCTATTAAGATGCTTAAAGCGTGTCAACAGATGTGCGTTCCTTTTCGTTGGGAGAACCCGCAGTCATCCTACGCGTGGGTCGTCGACTCCGCCCGTCGTGTCTCACGTTGGTCTGGAGTGCAAGACGTGGTTGCCAATTGCTGTGGCTGGGGGGCGCCGCGGTGCAAACCGACCAGGTTTTTTTCTACAAATAATGTTTTTGTTGTTGTTTCGCCTGGGGCCGTGGATTTTTCCAAGCTGTGCTGCCCGACCCGAGGGGTGTGCACGTTTTCTAATAGGAAACACCAGATTCTTCAGGGCCGTGATGGCCTCGGCGCGCGCTGGACTGCTCGCGCCTCCGCATGCCCTCAAGTTCTGTGTAATGCCATGGCCGATGTCTGTGTGGATGCCGCTTTTGACCGCGTCTTTAGGCAGAACCTCCACCTGCTCCCCTTTCGCTCTCCCAATCCCAACAGTTGACGGTCTCCGTAGAGCCGAGTGCGAGTTATTAGCGATCGAGGTCTGGCAAATTATGCAGTTTCAGTTGTCGCGATTCGTTCGCTACCGCTGCTGGCCACCGCCGCTCACGATGCGGTTTCGCGCTACGTGCGGATGACAGATAGCATAGCTCTGAAAATACGGACGGGTGGGGAACCTCCGACTTATCCTGCGAACGTGTAGGGGGTGCAGCACCGAGTCCGTTCTATTTCGCTCAAGCCTCCCGCCCTGTCTCTCTGGTGCTCGACTTCCCGCCCTAGCTCGCAGCGGGCCGCCTGCGCAGCCTTGAGCGGCAAATTGTTCAGTTTCAGTTGTCGTGGTTCGTTCGCTGCCGTTGCTGGCCACCGCCGCTCACGATTGGGTTTCACACCACATGCGGATGACAGATCGCATAGCTCTGAAACTACGGACGGGTGGGGAACCTCCTACACATGACGTCACCAGTCTGGGCGAGAGCTGGATGCACATGTGGCCTCGTGTCTTGCCAGGGTTTGGCCTTCGCGTGGCTTACGCCAACCATCAGAACGTTTGTGTAGCAACTGGTCCCCCCGTTTTCCGCATGTGATGCCAACCGCGTGCGTGTGTTTCCAAGCTTTTGGGTTGCTGAAGACACCCGGCCCGATATTTTCGATCGTATCCGATCATTCAGAAATATGACGCAGTGGGCTGCTGGTAAGGTTGAGCTGGACGTGGCCCACGTGTATATCATGGGTTTAACGCCATTCCGCACGCCTCATGCACAGCCCAACGATGTGGCGCGCACGTTTCTGGCGCAGCGAAGCATTGTGCAACGCGACAAGTAGGAATAGGACGACAACGACAGGAGCATGAGGCAGAGGATCAAGAAGACGGCGACGTCATTTCCCCCTTCGGGCCCAGATTCTTCCAGAGTGCGAAGCGACAGCAACATTGGAATCAAACGTGTCGTTTCGACCCGGCCCCGCCTGCCTCGTCCCCCCCTCCATTTCGATTCCCGTGTTTTTTTAATGTTTTTTTCTTGCGAGAGACACCATAAAATGCAATGAGGAGGACGGCGGCGACGATAGGAGGACACGGTGTGCTCAGCTGTCCGTGCCGATCCAGAGGGGGCGGGGCTGATAACGGCCGACACTGCGAAATTACAAACAAACATTCTGAGCGACGGGTCCCATTTCCATGGCGTTCCGCTGCCAAATCAGGCGACATCGGTTTCATGGTTCAAGGGTGCTTTGCCCGATCCATGGATTTGCCGTCCACGCGCGAGTCCCACGTCCAGAACGAACGCGTTGCCGGAGGCATGCTTTGAAAGCCCTCATGCAACATATTCCGTGTGTCCAATCATCACATCACACCCAGGTGGACTTTGCATTTGTCTTGTAGCCTCCTCCATACCCCCCCATTGGAGCCATGCCGCATCCACCGACCCAAACACGGCGAATATTTTTGTATTGCGGGTTCAGAAGCGCACAAGCGCCTCACGAAACAATGTTTGTGGCTTCTTGGGCTTCTTGAGGGTCGGAGAGCGCATCGAAACGTTTTTGGAGGCGGTGACCTGGCCCGATATGGTTCCAAAACGGCTTGAGATGCCCCCAGCACGGTCCAAGAGGTTTCAGGTTGGTCCAAGAGGCTTTCAGCACGGCCCAAGAGGTCTCCAATAGGATTATAATGAAGCCTCCAAGACCAACCAGCCTGTGTGTTCTGTGTTGTTGTTGACGCACGTTCGCGTTGTCAACCCCATCGTGCTCCCAACGCGCCAAGACGTGGACGGTCCCAGGACGGCCCAATAGTCCCTCCAACACAGCCCCAAACTGGCCAGAGTGGGCCTCAATGCGTCCCAGGAGGGCCCGCGAGCGGCCCTTGGAGGCCCCAATGGGGCATCACGACGGCCCAGAGGGGCCTCAAGACGGTCTCCGACGGCTCCAGGCGGCCCAAGCAGCACCCCCGAGACGCCTCAACAAGCCCGCCAACAGGCCCACAGGAAGCCCCGAGATGCCCCCGAGAGGCCCCCCGAGCGGCCTCCCGCGGGCGCCCAGGAGGGCCCACACGCACAGGCTCCTGCGCGCTCCGGCCGTGCGGCCCCGCGGAGCGAGAGGAGCCCACGGCGCGTCCGGGATGCGTCGGGCTTTCCCCCTTTCTCTCCGCTGCTCCCTCCAGAGGGGCAGGGGGCGGGATGCAGGGAGGGGGGAGGAACAGGAGAAGGAGGAGGAGGAGGAGGAGGAGGAGGCTTCGTCAGACAGCTATGCAGCCATCAGGTGTCAGGTGCCAGGGGAAGGAGGAGAAGGAGGGAGGAGGAGGAGGAGGAGGAGGAGGAGGAGGAGGAGGAGGAGGAGGAGGAGGAGGAGAGGATGAGGAGGAGGAGGAGGGAGGAGGAGGGAGGAGGAGGGAGGAGGAGGGAGGAGAGGGAGGGAGGAGGAGGAGGAGGAGGGAGGAGGAGGAGGAGGAGGAGGAGGAGGGAGGAGGAGGAGGAGGAGGAGGAGGTGGAGGAGGAGGAGGGAGCATGGAGGGAGAAGACCGGAGGGGGAGCATTAATATTAGTAGTATTATTAATAATAATACTAAACTATTCATCGTATTGATAATGACAACAATCATATTACGAATCATAGCAGTTTCAACAATGATGCGAGTAATACTGCGAATCATACTACTACTAGTAGTGATACTGGTTTTCATAATAATAAGAAGAAACAGAGCACGAGCATGCATTCTCGAAGCCTCCCGTGCGGCGCGCCGGCAGGCTCGCGGACCAGAACAAGGCCCTTAAGTGCGAGAGCTACGGCTTCGGCGAGGAGCCGCCGAGGAGGAGGAGCAGGAGGAGGAGGAGGAGGAAGAGGTCCCCAGACTCGTTTGCCCTCCCCCCTCAGGTCGCGGAAGGGGGGTGCTCGAGGGCATCGGCCCTTCGATGTGAACTCGTCCGCATGACCGAATCTTTGAGGCTCCCAGACATCCATCAGAGGAGCAAGAGGTCATGATAATGATCCGGGCCGAACGAAAGGGGGGATAGGGAAAGAGAGGGTTACGACATCTGCTGCATGCAGTGGCATGCAGCTGGTTTCGGCCCCGCCGCCAGGCCCATTTCTCGATACATGGGCGCCTCATTCGCCAACACCCCTTTTGCTATCCCCCCCTTTCGTGCGACCCGCAAAATGCGTTCTAAAATTTCCAGGGTGCCAAGGACTTCCCAGGTTCCCCTAGGCTTCGCACGGGTTCCGACAGCGAGGGCCGCTCGATCCTCCGGAGATCCTGGACTGTATCTTGAGCCAAGCGCATCATGACATCATTCTCGCCCTCGAGGAGGAGGAGGAGGAGGAGGAGGTTCCCAGACATCTGGCGCGTGGAAACACTCCATTTGGAGGTGTTCCGGTGTTCCCGGCCAGTGGGGGCCCCAGCGGCCCCAGGGATGTCATGAGCGATTCGGGATGGAAAGCCGGGCTTTGGTGATTTCTTGAGGCCCCATATTTCGGTACGTTCGAAATGCAGATTTTGAACAGGAAGCGTTGCCGGCGTCGCCGCAAACAGATAAACAACCGCCTGCCTAACAGCGGGCGCTGTCGGTCGGATTTGGAAAAGATTTGCTTCAGATGCTCGTGTTGGGGACCTTCCTGGGGCTCACCTAATGGGGCGCTCTTTATTATGCTACGATCCTGATGAGGAATGCGCTGAAACGGGCGGCGCCACCATGTGGACCCTGCCACTGGGGCCGCAGGTGGAGCTCCCTCTGGAGCCACATGGGTGTGTCGAAATTGGCGACGCCGCCACGCGGGCCTTGAGGCTAGGGCCGTCAGGGGCGTGTCAAAATTGGGGCGCGTAAGCCATGCGGCAATTCGTGGAAGGTTAACATATCAGAGCCGGCGCTAATGCAGCTTTAGTCGGAAGCAGGCACGAGTTCACTCTGGCCTAATCCGGCTTGGCGGGCTTGTAATTTCGCCCAGTAGTTCAGATCATCGTTTTTTGAAGTAGGCTTCCTGAGAGTTCCCTCTAGATGCCTGCAACAGCGCCCTCGATTTGGACGGGCAGCCCGTCTTGGTATTTACAGAGGTTCGCGTCCACAGCCTCCTGTTGCAGCTGCGGCTGTTAATTTGCCTTCCCTCCTCCTTCAAGTCCTCCTCCTCCTGCTTCAATGTTTATTATTTCTCGTATTATTATGCTGATTGTGTTTAGTTTGTTTTTTATTATTCCGAATCGTAGCATCATTCGTCGTCTTTATATTAGGATTGCTTGGCTGATTATTATAAATGTGATTTCTGGGATTGGTCTTATTATCATGGGTTTCCGGATCGTTAGGATTAACATGTTTTTATAATCCATTCGTATTACTATTAAGTGTTTTCTCTTCTCAATAATTTTCTTATCGTACGGCCTACGCCCCTAGGCTGCCCGTTCTATTTCATCGAGAGAACAGCGTGATGCAGCTGACTCAATCCTTGAACTCTGCCTCCTACCTGCTCCTCCTCTCGGAGCGGGAGGCGAGGTGGTGCTAGCCCAATCCTGAGATCCGACGACGCGAAGAAGTTGCAATATCGCTAACACATTTAACGACCGGGGCCCCAGACCCCATCTGTCTTCGTCGTTTTCGCAGCCGTATTGATATGTGAGGGTCCCGCGGCCCGAAAGTTCGGCGGCGCATTCCGAACCCTACCCTCGCCGATTAAAGATCCAGGCAACTCGATGGGTGGCGGTGGAAGGGTTATGAAGTCGCCGAACTCGTTGCGAAATCTGACGCCGAGACCCCCGCCCGCCCCCGAGCCGCCCCCTTTCGGCAGCAAATCATGGGATCCTCCTCGCGCACCAGCGCGCGCGAGCACCTGGCAACCGATGAGAAAGCGCGCCGAGGAAGCGCCGATGAGCGCCGATGGCGTGGGCGGCTCCCGCGAGTTGCCCTCGAGCCCCCCCCCGCCCGAGCCGCCGGGCAGAGGACCGGCGGCTTCACCTCTTCAAGAAGGAGGCCGGCCGCGCTGCGCCCGCGGGGCCCCGCCGGCCGGCGGGCCGCCGGGGGCTCCTCGGGGGGGGGGGCGGTGGCCACGCCTCGGCGCCACCCAAGCGCATTGACATGCAATTCAGCCACGCGCGCGCAGGGAGGGGGGGGAGGCTTCTTAGAAGCACCACCCTACTTCTTCGAGGGCGCGGGCCTTATCCATGGATGTAGGACCCGCGCCTTCGAAGAAGCAGCCTCTTTTTAAGACTCCTCCCCCCATCCCCCTACCCCCCTTGCACGCGCTGGTAAAACATACTACTTGTGCGTCGCCCCCCCCAAAAAACGACGCCCGCTGAGAGATCTGGTCATACATTTTCAGTGGCGGGCGTTTTCTGGCCACACCACTCGGGAAGCGATGTACTACAAGATGGCCGTACAAAATGTTCGGACCGCACGCCTCCAAAGAAGACACATATTGCTAGTATGTCACACAGTATGCCCTTGTGCGTCCCAACTCCGAGTGGCGAGCAAGTGCTCGGCGGCACGCCCGGGTAGGAAGTGAGAGGGGGCATGCCTTCTGAGAACGAGGAGGGAGGACAAGGAGGTCGACGAGGGGAGGGATGAGAAAGGGGAGCATGATGGACCAGGAGGAGGTGGAGGACAAGGAGTAGTAGGAGGGGGAACGACGTGTCCCGCCACCCCCTCTCCACTACGATTGCTGCCGGTGCCTCTCGTGACGAGGTGGTTGACAGGGCAGTTCGGAAAGCCGCCGCACCTGTGTTCGGCCTACTCTGCACGGAAGGCATCCATAACACCACCGCCGTGTCTGGCCAGGGCCCTCCTGGAACCCAGCATGGTGTGTACGCCCTCGTGGCCGAGGCCCGGAGGCCAGGAAGGTCCACACACAATCCTGGGCCCATGACGGCGTCGGCCAGTCATGGTCATGGTGATACTTATCCCTCTTGTTCCCTCCCTCCTCCCTCCTTCTCCCCTCGCCCGTCATCCTCCTGCCTTTTGCTATTGCGCTTACATCCTACTATTACTCCTGGTTCCCGCAGAATTCTGCCGTGGTTCACGGCGCTCGGCGGTACCACAGTTGCATCGAGGCGGCCCCAGGATTCCACGCGTCCGATCCTCCTCATTCTACTTCTCGTTCTGCCCATTACTCCGGCTCTTCCCTTCGCGTGTTGCGGATCCTCCTGCCCATTCTCCTCCCTCCTTCCTCTTCCGCCCCCCATCCCAAAGGCACGCAAGGAGCTCAAGGTCAAGAATACGTTTATCGATGGATGGGAGAACGACGGCGGCGACGGAGGCGACGCCGCTTCTTCGCGCTGGCGTGTTGTGCCGAGTGCCAGCACGAGCGACTTCGATGGTGCAGAGGATGAGGAGGACACAGAGGGGGGTCGGAGGACAGGGAACGGGGAGAGGTGGAAAGGGGGAGTCGATTCGAACTTATTAGTACTAGTACATAGTATCGGAGGTGAGGGGTGAGATCGCAGTGAAACGGAGAGCGCCCCACCGGAAATCGGTGTCGGTTTCGTGGTCGTGTCGTGCGTACGGGCGAGGCGAAGCTGCGTGTGCGGGCGAGAGGATTGCACCCTCCTCTGGCCAGGGCACCGCCGGGCCAAAAATCCGCCCCCTCCACATTGGGCTCGGGGGCCCCCAAACGGTGCGGTGACCACACCGTGCGGTGAGTCGGTTGGGGTTCGGGGTCACCGCACGGTTTTGGGACTCGGGCCGTTTCTCCGAGGACGTCTCGGGCGACAGGGATCTCCGGGGTCCCAAAACCGTGCGGCGACGGACCGTGCGGTGATGTCTTGCGGGATTTTGAGGTCACCGCACGGTCTGTCACCGCACTGTTTCGGGACTCCAAACTGGCGGCGGTGGCCGTCGTTGTCCCGCCGTGGTGTCCCGTCGGTGGCCCGTCGGTGTCCCATCAGTGTCCCGTCGTTGTCCCGTCGGTGTCTTGTCGGTGTCCCGTAGTGAGAGCGATAGTGCGATCGATAGAGAGATCGATAGTACGACCAATACTGTGAGATCGACGGTGAGAGCGATAGTGCGATCGATAGCGGGATCGATCGTGCGATCGATAGTGCGATCTATAGTGGGAACGATCGTCGGATCGATGTTTTAATCGATCGTGAGATCGATAGTGAGATCGATCGGTGAGATCGGTAGTGATTGGTTCTAACAAACGAGTTGACACATCCCACGTCTTGCAAACATCCCACCCTCCCACCCGCGACTTGGTTCACAAAACCATGCGGTGGCGATTGCGATGCATGCTTGGCGTTGGCTGGTGCATCTCTGCGGCCGCGCCAACTCAAGCACGCGCGCGCAGCGGCCAGATAGTTGTGCGCGACCGACGCGGCCGCGGTGGCGCTGACCGCTGGGCACATCCCAGCGGGAACTTCTGCGAGAGTCGGCGAGTTGGGCGGCCGGGGTATCATGGCAACGTCGACACCGGTACACGCGATTATGATAGTAGCGATGCTGGTGACGATGTTGGCAACGACGAAAGCGCGGCCAGTGCGGGCGTCGATGCTGATCGCTCCGACGACGATGACGGCGTCCTCGAGTGGGTGATGAAGGTTTTGGACACAGTTCGGCATGCGCGCGCGGCCGACGCGCGAGAATGGCCCGCATGGTCTTCTTTGACACGAATCGTGCCCCCCCCCCACACACACACAGCACGCGCGCAAGGGCGCGCGAATGATGTCGGCACGCGGCGCGAGAGGCCCGTTTGGCAGAATGCGTTGACCATGTCGAACCACTGATGGTTTTTTTTTCAAGAATTCGCAAGAGGGCGAGCGCACGTTTTTTTGAAAAGTGCTGTTGCGAAAGGATGTGTTTTCTGTGTTATTGGGGACATTCGGCTGTGACACCGCTACGACGCCGAAGTTGTTTTGACATATTTCGGCATGCGCGCGCGGCGACGCGCGCGCGTGCATTTTTTGTGCAAAGGGTTCTCGCGACGGCACGCGCGCAAGGACGTTCGGACGAATGCGACAGACGCGCGCGACGCCCATTTGGTTTCTGGAAATGTTGAAGAACCCATGGTTTTCTCAAGAATTCGCAAGAGCGCGCGCACATGGTTGTGTTGGAAACCCGTGTTGCGAACCCTTGTGTTTTATACGTTTCGTGGACGCTCGAATTTGAAATCGGTACGAAACGGACGGTTTCTGAAAGATTTCGGCATGCGCGTGCGACGGCGCGGGCGTGCGCACGTCGTCATAATTTCTGCAAAAATGGAATTTTGAAAAATTACGGTTCTTGATGAACGAGTGCACGTGCAGTGTTCTTTTGCAAAGGATGACGCGGGGGTGCGATACCGGCCCGGCTGGGATGGTACGAGTTCATATTTCAAATGGACGATAGGGCAGAATCATTTGCAAATTGCAATGCGGAGCGGGGTGTCGATAATCTCGGGGGGTGGGGGGGTAGAGCTAATTTTGGACAGAAAAGGAGATTCAATAATGATCGATTGTGAGATCGATCGTGAAATCGATCGAGCGAGTAGTCTGTGCGATCAATCGATTTTGGTTCCGCCCCCCATCGCACCTTTTTACCAGCCGAAACCCGAAAGGTGGTCGTATTGTAGTTGTTCCCTTTCGCAGTGTTGTAAATTACAAAATTAGCTCGGCTCTTGGAAGCACTCGCGTGTTGCCAGGCTTCGCAGAATGTCATCAATAAGGAACTTGTGCAACCACAAACTCTGCGTGGTCGCGCGCCCTCTCCCTCCCCGCCGTCGCCCCTTTCCCGTCGTCTCACTCCACTCGCTCCTGTCTGACCGAGGCTTTATCCACAGCAAAGTTTGGGGATATATCTACATATGCAGATATGTATATGTATTTTATATATACATGTATATATACATATATATACATACCTGTATGTTTGCATGTATGTGTATATATATATATATATATATATATATATATATATATGTTTATATATTGAGAGAGATAAATAGAGATAACCAGAGGTAATATGTGTAATGAGGGATAGAAAGAGAGAGGGAGAGAGAGGTAGAGTGAGACTTGTGCGACGGCACTGCCGTCGATGGGAACATTGGGCGGGATGCATTATGCACCCCAGCCGAAACGGAACCGGAACAGTTCCAGTTCCGAACTGGAACCGGAACCGGAGCCGAATCGAGAACCAGAACCGGAGGCGGAACCAGAACCGGAACCAGTTCCAGTTCCAGTTCCAGTGCCAGGCCTGGAGTCCAGAACCGGAACCAGAACCGGAACCAGTTCGGACCCGGAGCCGAATCCAGAACCGGAACTGGAACCAGAACCAGAATCGGAACAGTTCCAGTTCCAGTTCCAGTTCCAGTGCCGGACCCGTAGCCGAATCCAGACCCGGGACTGACACCGGAATTAGAACCTGCTTTTCGGTTATCCCATTTCTAAGAATATTTGTCTCGCCCTCGCCCTGGGCGCCAATGCGACCCCACGGCCCCGAGATGGCCCCAAGATGTCCCCTGAGATGAAACCGGTGGTATGATCCCAAGTTGACCCCGACTGCGTGGATATCCCCGAATCGACAATAACACCCCAATACGATTCCAATACCACCTCGCGACCCGAACAAGACCCACGGACCATTCGAGGACGACCCATGACGATCCCACGACGACCCTGAAATCCCAAGATAACGGGACCATGAATGTAAATCATGAGTGGCGGTGTGCCGTTAATTTTGTTTGGGTGGGGGCTCGCGCACAGCGCGAAGCCAACAGGGCGGATCTAGGCGCGCGCTCAAGGCCCGAAGGGGCTAAACATTTCACCCAGGGCGTTCGCGAAAATGGGTGCCGAAGGGAGCCGGAATATTTGCCGTCCTGCGCGCGTTCTGCTTTGTTCCAAACCTGCATTGGCTCCAGCCATTTTTCAAGTGTTTCGCGCGGCCTGTTTTGCACCATGACTCGAAGATGCCCCTTATTTAAATATATGACCCGAAGACGCCAGTATTGCCTCAAGAGACATCGCGCGTTAGCGCATTCTGTCGGCACAGTGTTGCATGTCTGGCCCTCCCTCTGAACGCTACTGCGGAACATCCCCCGAAGCGCCGTTGTAGCGTCGCGCCTGCTCGCGTTTGATTCGGAGGGCCATTCTGGCCCGCGCTGGTTTCCAATGCCGGGCCTCGCTGCTCCGAGCCCAAACTTTTTCAGCAGGCTGCCTCTGGTAAGGGGCCAAAGCGGGGCTTGTCCCATGTACAAGGCGCCCCAGTACGACCCCGCGATTCCAGAAGACAACCGAGACGACCCAGCGATCCAAACGCGACCCCCGAACCACCCCGCGACTCCGCGGACGACCCAAAGGCAAGTGACCACGAAACCCCACGGCCATTCCCGCCAAGTCGCTCCCAGAAGAAATGGCGGGGGAGCAAATGCGAGGAGAAGGGGGAGCAGCGGGAACACGAGGGCGGGGCGATGAAGAGGAGGAGGAGGAGGAGGAGGATGAGGAGGCAAAGCGAATCAATGGGATGTTCTGGAGCGCGTTCTGACCAAGATCTCGTGGCGGATCCCTGCCTGCCAGCTGGAGACCCCCAGGACAGTCAAACATAAAACTGTCGAAAGCGTCGTAGCGTCCCTTGAGAGGGGCTTTGTGTGCCAAAAATGGGTGCGGTGGCCATTTGCGAACGCTGGCGTTTGGGCCTTCGGTGGGGTTCCCCATGGGGCCACGAAACGTGTGAGGGGTGTGCCAAAATGGGTGCGGTGGCCGCGCGCGAACGCTGGCATTTGGGCCTTTGGTGGGGTTCCCTGGGGCCACGAAGCGTGTGAGGAATGTGCCAAAATGGGTGCAGTGGCCGCGCGCGAACGCTGGCATTTGGGCCTTTGGTGGGGGCTCCCTATGGGGCCATGAAGCGTGTGAGGGGCGTGCCAAAATGGGTAACGTGGCCGCATGCGAACGCTGGCATTTCGGCCTTCGGTGGGGCTCCCTATGGGGCCACGAAGCGCGTGAGGGATGTGTCAAAGTGAGGGAGGGGGTGAAAGGAGGAGGGAGGGGGCAGCGGGAGGAGGAGTGAATGCGGGAGCGTCTCTTCAAAACGAGGAAGCAACACCACAGGATGGTTGGGAAAAAGAGAAAGAGTAGTGATACAGAAAGAGAGAGTGAGAGAGACAGAGAGAGAGAGATAACACTAAAACGAGGGAGAGAGAAATAGAGAGCGCCAGGAGGGGTCAAGCAATGGCACGCTGCCCTGGGGAGCCCCTCGGCGTGTTATCCCGTTCATATTTGCGCCGGAAGGCCCGATGCTCCCTCCTCAGCTGGCCGGCGTTGATATTGTCTCTTCTCCGCCAGCGAATGCGAACACCTCTTTGGCCAGGGACATCTCCAGCACCACCCGAGGCCCCCCTGCGGTGCCAACCGCGGGGGGCGCGCGGCCGCCATGGGCGCTTGCCCGTCCGCGGCTGGCCCGCCTCCGGCGCCCGCCCGCCGCGGCGGTTCGCGGCGGTGCTTGTCGGCGCGCCACTTGCCGGTGGTGGGCTGGGGCCATGCCGTCGTCGCCCCCACCACTCGGCAAGAACAAAGTGGGTACGGAAAGAATTGGCACGAAGACCGAAAGTCCGAGGCAGGAATTTACACATGACCACCGCCTTGGGGATCGATCTTCGGGGACTTCGGCAGGCGGTGGATATGGATATGTTCGGCACCCCTGGGGCCAAAACATGTACATAGCCACCGCTCGGTGGGGTCCCAGGACGTTGGTTCCCCAGGCGTTGGATATGGATCTATCCCCGCCTCGCAGAAAGTTGCTGCTTACCAAACCACTCCAACCCGACCCGAAGGTCCCAGGCTTCCCCAAATTTCGGGTTGGGGTTTGCGCGGGTTCCACTGTGAACGTCCCCCCACTGGAAATTGGCAGGCCCAGGGGTGGGTCAGACAGCATTCCCTGTTCATGTTGAACAGGACTCGCTGTCGGTGTGGCCGCCGGCGTTGTCCATTTAAGACAGACGGCCGCCTGGCCGATAGCGGCCGCTGTCGAGTTTGGACAGCATTTGTTGTGTGACATCGTATCCGTTCTTCCACACCCACTTGGGGCGTGGAAGCCACGGCCGCCGCCAACGTCGTCGCCGTCAGTCGGGGAGCGAAGCACGACCACGAGGCGCACAGTATAGTGACGTTCTGCGAGGCAGGCTCGCGAGTGCCAGACGCTCAACAAACAACAGTGCACAGGGCGAAAGCCCGCACAGGGCGGCTCGCAGCCAACGCCGCCGCTGGTAGCCGTCGACGCCGTCTTCGCCGAGGGACTGGGTCCCGAGGGAGGCGGGCCGTGGAGGTCCTCCCGCGGGCTCCTCTGGGGGGCCTCCAGGGGCCCAGGGGACGCGTCGGGGTCCGGGGCCAGGCTTCGGGAGCCGCCAGCTGTGTGCCAAGTCTGCGTCGCCGCCGTGGTCGCCGTCGCCGTCGCCTCCGCCGCGCCTCCCCGCGCAGGAGGGAGGGGTGAGCAGATTGGGGGAGTGGGGGTAGCGCGGGGCCAGGACGAGGACAAGTCCGATCCAGAGCGTTCCGGAGCGCTCTCAGGGCGTTCTGGGAACGCTCTGAGAAGGCTGCGGCGCCCGATGCATCTCCAGAGCCGCCAGGCCTCAGAGATTCTCGATGTGTGCCCACCCGCATTTATCCTCGTCCTGGCTTCGTCTTAGGAGGGCCGGTGGGAGGCCCGCGCGGGGGAGATGGACGGAAGGGCGGAGAGAGGAGGGCGAGGAAGCGGAAGTGTGGCCTTGAGGCGCGTACATTGGCGACAAATCACGCTTCTATGCAGAAGCGGCGCGCTCTGGCGCCAAATCAGTCGGCACTGGCTCCGTGTCCCACGCGCCTGCTCCAGGGATCCGTAACCCATGTTTCAGGCGGGGGAAAAAGATACGAGACGCAAATAAGTGTCGATGCCCCAAAAAACGTGGAAAATATTGGAAGTGGAGGGGAACACGAACATCCAGAACATCTTAAAGCATACAGGGGGGACCCTGGGATTAGTGTGTGTGTGTGTGCATTTGTGTGTGAGTGTGTGAGTGTGTGTGTGTGAGTGTGCGGGTGTGTCTGTGTGTGTGAGTGTGTGAGTTGTGAGTGCGTGAGTGTGTGTGTGTGTGTGTGTGTGTATGTGCTCTGTGTGTGCGCGCGCGTGTGTTTCCCTGGGCCCCTCGAATGTCAGCCTGTGCCCGAGGCAGGCAGGCAGGGAGCCAGAAGGGGACGGAGGGAGGCGGAGGGACCGGGCTGAGCGGCCGCCCGTTCTCGCGCTCTCCGTCTCCGGCTGCTGCTGCACCCGCCTGCCCCTCGTGCTGCTTGGCCCTCGGTGCCCGCCACCTGGCTGATCCTGCTCCGAGGACTCGTTTCGGCGGCGAGCGAGGGGGGGATCCAGGGGCTGTTTTCCACCACCGCCATACGTTGGAGGGGGAGGGGGTCTTCCTCCTCCTCCTCCTCCTCCTCCTCCTCCTCCTCCTCCTCCTCCCCCTCCTCCTCCTCCTCCTACTCCTCCTCTTCCCCCTCCAACTTATGGTGGTGGTGGTGGTGGTGGTGGTGGTGGTGGTGGTGGTGGAAAACAGGCCCGTCAGGGGAGGCGAGAAGGAGGAGGCTCTCTCAGAAGGCCGCGGGACTTCTTGGAAACCCTCGCGCCTTCTGAGAGGCGTGCTGCGCCCTCGGGGAAGGCCCGGGAGACTTCTCGTGAGGCCGGGGGACTTCCGAGCCTCCTGAGAAGGCCCGCCCTTGCTCGCTTCCTCCAGGGCGCGCCGCCTACTGTTGCCTATATTTCTCCTGCCGCCTGCCTTCTGTCGGGGGCCCCCAAACAGTGTGGTGACCACACTGTGCGGTGAGTCGGTGGGGATTTTGGGGTCACCGCACGGTTTGGGGACTCGAGTCCCTCTCCGAGGATGTCTCGGGCGACAGGGGGCCTCCAGGGTCCCAAGACCGTGCGGTGACGGACCGTGCGGTGAGGTCTCTTGGGGTTCCGAGGTCACCGCACGGTCTGTCACCGCACTGTGTCGGGACTCCAAATTTTGAGCAGACGGAGGAGGAGGAGGAGCTTCGTCGTGGCGCCCGCCCCAGGGCCTGCAGCAAGAGCCTCTCCTGCGGTCGAAGCCTGCGGATGGAGGCAGGGGATGAAGGAGAGTGAAGGAAGTAGGGGGAAGCGGCGGTTGAGGGAGGAGGAGCGGGAGGAGAGGAATACTTCACGTGCAGACGCGTGACGGAAGGAGGGACCTGGGTGGGGGTGATAGATGGACCATCGGATGGAGGGAAAGAGGGAAGAGGCAGGAGGGAGGGGGGGATGGAGTGGGGAAAATGCAAGAGGGAGGAGGAGGAGGAGGAGGAGGAGGAGGAGGAGGAGGAGGAGGAGGAGGAGGAGGAGGAGCTGAGGAGGTGAGGAGGAGGAGCTGAGGAGGAGGAGGAGGAGGAGGAGGAGGAGGGGCAGCAGAGGGAGCGGGGGGAGGGAGCTGGAAGAGGAGGAGGCGGAGCAAGGAGCAAGGAGCAATCAGGAGAGATGATGCACGGAGCGACGTATGTGTGGATGAAGGAGGAGGGGGAGTAGCAAGGAACAACGAGCAAGGAGGAGGAGGAGGAGGAGGAGGAGGAGGAGGAGGAGGAGGAGGAGGAGGAGGAGAGGGAGGAGGATTGGGGAGGAAGACAGCGGCGACGCACGGGTGGAGAAGCTCCCAGATGTTCCCAGGAAGACGACAGCGGCGGCGAGAAGCAAACGGGTCCCGAGGGACACAGGTCCTGGACAGGGGCCCGTGGAGGGCTTCCAGAGAGAGGGAGCCAGCAAGCCGCGATAAATCTCCAGGACCCGTTCACCTCCGGACCAGCTCCCTTAACGAAGGTGGCAACAAATGCGACGGCGGCGGCAAAAGTGAGCGACGGAAGGAGACGGGTTGTGGGCTGCGCGGACATTCGCGCGCAAGTTTCCCGCGTAAGGTCGCGCGTTAGCGCCCTCTTCTCCACGCGGTCTGCCACGCTGGCGGCCCTCGCGAGCCGCGGCGTAGGGTCGCTATGCCTTCTCGCAGAAGACCCACTTCTTTCTACCACTCAGGCGGCGACGATGGCGGCGACGACGACGACGGCGACGACGACAACGGCGGCGGCGTCGGCGGCGGCGACGACGGCGACAACGGCGGAAGCGGCGACGGCGGCGACGACGGGAAGCGGCGACGGCGGCGACGACGGCGGCGGCGGCGACGAATGCGACGACGGCGACGGCGTCGGCGGTGGCGGCGCGGTGGCGACGGACGACGGCGGCGGCGGCGGCGGCTGGGCAGGGCGCGCTGGGCCTGGCCGCCGTGGCCGCCTGGGGGCCTGGGCCGCCGGCCTGGTGGGCCTCCTCCGCCCCGTCGCGCGGGCCGGCGAGGCCCCCCGTCGGCGGGGTGGGGATCTCGCCGTGAAAGGCAAAGTCAAGCACTGACGAAGCTCCCCGGGCTAGCCTGTAGGCTCACCAAAGATTGTTCTGAGTACCTTTTGTGGTTTGTGCGGCAATTTCTGGCTGCGGTGTTCTTGTTGTTGTGCACAGCTTTTCCTTTAAGAGCATCGCCTGCGTTTTCGAACATTTAGTTGGTTCTAAGAACACCTCGTGTCAGGCTTCTTGGAGTGCCGTTGGAATGCCGGGACGGTCGGTCCCTGCTTAGAAACACAGGCCCTGACGGATCCCGAGTTCTTCGGCGGTTTTGGCCTCCCGGCGGGGGCCCTCCGCGGCCCCCCGGGACCATGCGGAGCTGGTCGGGGGTCCAGGACCCATGTGCACCAGGACCCGGTCCCTTCATGCTAAGGATCTTCAGGCCTTCAGATGGGGTCTGAGTATGTGGGGTCGGAGGATCGTGCCGCATCGGCGATGCATCGGCGATGCATCGGCGATGCGGCTTGATGTGGAGCCCGATTTCTCCACGCCGGCGTCGCCGATGCATCGTCGACACCGCCGATGTATCGCCGAAGCATCGCCGATGCATCGCCAGTGAATCGACGATGCGGCGCGATCTTCCGACCCCGTCTGCGCCGACCCCACCTGGGGGGCTTCGGCCTTTAGATTCTCAGTACGATGGGCATGGAAAACAACAGTAATGTTAGGCCCATGATTGCAAAGGAAAGACCCCCGTCCTCTCAAGGGGGAAAGGGGACGGCTCCCAGCGGCGAAAGATGTATGGTTTCGAAAGATGTATGGTTTCTCCCTCGAAATGGTGACCCCCTGCCGGCGTTTCAGTCATTGTTGCTTGCTGTGACGTGCGTGACGTCGGGAGATGTGGTTCTCGCGATCTTGGGCCACGCTAGTACTGTTATTGGCCCATCGGCTTTTTAGCAATGGATTCACACGACACGAAGATCCGCAGCAGATCCTGCCCCTTTTGAGCAGGACTCGTTGTCGGTGTCGCCGCGGCCGATGTTGGTTTTGGACGACATGTGCTGCTGAGCATCGTGCCAATCTATCCGTGACTGCTTCCGGCGCGCCAGGGGACGAGATCGGCCGGCTCCAGCCAGGGGCCCCGGAGTTCCCAGCCGTGCAGCAGGTGGGTCCAGAGGGGAAACTCGGGGCAGCGCTAGGCGAGAACAGGCTCAGGCGTGGACGCGTCGGCCCCCGCACCCCGGCCCAGGAGCGCGCGAAATCGCTCTCGGGGGCATATCGCAGATTCATCGGCGATGTATCGCGCCGAGTCCAGGTCGATGTTCCCCCCCCCCCCCCCCCTGAGCTGGTCCCCCCTTACGTTGCCCCTCAGAAACTTAGGAGGTGAAAAAACACACCGTCATACATACACTTTTTTGGTCTGCGGGTCGAGAGCGGGCCTGTTCTGGTTAAGAGCTAGGCGGGGCGCGCAAAGCACTAATTGGGGAGACAGGGTGCGGGCGGGCGGGGCCTCGGGCGGCCGGATGGAGCGGGGTGCAGGAGGTGCCGAAGAGCTTGCACAGGAAACGGTACGCCTTGGACAGGAGCCAGAGGCGAAGTTCCGGAGGGGGAGCGAAGTGGTGTTGCCGTCAACGGCGCGTCAGAATCACAATTTTCGAGTGCTGCGTGGGGAGGGACGTGACCAGGTCGACGCCCGAGGGGTAGAGGAAGACCAGGTAGGCGAAGTGCAACAGGTGCCACCAACCGGCAAGGAGAGGCCCAGGAGATGAGGAGGACCACGAAGACGATGTGCAACGTTGTGCCACCGGGTGGTCGGTATATAGCGGCCTGGGGTGGTAGTCCAATCCACGTCCAGGTAGCAGCCAAGAGGTGCGGCCAGAAGGGCCGTCTGTGTCCGCCTGCCGCGGGCCGGGCTTGAGCCGCGCTGCCCAGGGTGAGCGGGGCCGCCGAGGCGGCAAGGTGCAGCTCCAGCACCGGGCCGGAGCCGCGCTGTGCCTGGCGCCGCCGCCATGGGAGGGGGGGAAAGCGAGCGGGGAGGGAAGAAGCGAACAGGGAGGAGAGAGGCCGGCGTCTCACGCCAGCCGAAGTCTCGCCAGCATGCACCGAGGTGCTCACGTTGGGACACGCCCCAATGCGCACAGGTAAGACCCGAGGCCCCAACGCGGGCGTGTCACGCACGTCGTTGGCGCACCAATGCGTCGCAGGTGGGAACAGGGGGGACACAGAGTCCCAGATCCTTGAATCTCATTCAGCCGATGGTTACAGGGGGGGCGCAGAGTCCCAGATCCTCGGGTCTCAATCGGCCGATGGGTACAGGTAGGACACAGCGTCCCAGATCCTTTGGAAACAGACGAAGGGTACAGGGGGGACACAGAGTCCCAGACCCTTGGCCGTCATACATACACGCCAATCGTTTAAAGTAGGTACTTCTGGATTTCCAGATCCTAGGCGCGTTCCTACTTTAAGCGTCTAGCGGTTCCTCCCTCCCCAAGGGGTGGCCGAAGACCCAATTAATTTCGAAAGCCTTCCTGCTTCATGTCTCTACCCACTTCTTCCGACCGACGGGTAATCGTCGATTCCCAGGAGAATGAGGAACACATGGGAAGTGGAAGGGTCGGCGACCAGCCAGATAATGTGGAACACATTTGGGAATCCTGGGATATGTGTGCATTTGTTTGTGTGTGCCCCTGGGCCCCTGCAGAAAAGGGTCATGAGTTTTCACGTTTTTATCGAGTTCCCAGGAACGCCCCCCGTCACCGGGATCGAGCAAAAAGACCAGGGACAAATAAGTTTGGCCCGGATGGTTTTCCCCTGGACAGGTTTTTCGTCCCGAGCCCGTTTTTGTGACGGGCCCGAGGCCCTCTCGCATAGGGGATCGACTACAGAATTGATTTGCGCCAAACTTGATTTCCACGTCGAGCTTAAGAAACGAAGACGTATAATGTTCTTACATATATGGGTCAGTCGACGTATTTTGGTAGAGATCGACAAACCAATCAAGTCTGGGACAAATCAATGTTGTAGTCGATCCCCTACTCGACCCGTGGAGGCCCCCACGGGCCTGACGATGGCGAAACAGATGGCCAGACCCTTTTCCTCCCTCCTTGGCCTGGTGGGCCCGTTTTCCACCACCAGCACCATACATTGGAGGGGGAAACAGGTGGCGGAGGAGGAGGAGGAAGAGGAAGAGGAAGAGGAGGAGGAGGAGGAGGAGGAGGAGGAGGGGGGACGAGGAGGAGGAGGAGGAGGACGAGGAGGAGGAGGAGGAGGAGGAGGAGGAGGCGGAGGAGGAGGAGGAGGAACCCGTCCCCCTCCAATTTCTGGTGGTGGTGGTGGTGGAAAACAGCTTCCTCATTGGGAAAGCGCGCCAGTGGATAACCCTGAATACACAAAAGGGCGTGTTTGCTCGCAGAGCCCCCCCCCTTTCAAAGGGGGGTGAAATGTCCGACCCCCCCCTCCCCCCCTTAAGGACCGAAGTTTTAGGTTTGATTTGGGTCGGGTAGTATCTGATCCTATCAGAGTATCTTTGCATAGCTTTGCTTAGCAGTAGAGCAGTCAGGGACATGCTTGAAGAGCCTCTCGTATTAACATCGGGGTTCAAGCTCTTTGAAAACATAGCGATATCCGCTCTGGTAGCGGAGCCGCCCACGGGCGGCGCGCGCGGCCCCGCCCCGCCAGGCCAGCTCGCCATCCGTGATAGCATCGCGGACCGGATCATCAGGCAGGTGATCTGCGTCACCAAGGAGGTGCGCAGCATTGACGGCTACCCCGAAAATATCAATATCGCGACGCATATCAGCATTATCTGCGACGATCAGCATTATCTGCGACGACCTCTTCACCGCTCACCTCTTGGCGAGGCTCCATCACACCCGGTAAAGATTACGGACGATCAGATTCAATCTCATTCGGTAGTGTTTACGGACATCCAGATTCTTACAGTCGGCAAAGTATACGGACATCCAGATTCTCACGCTCGGCAGAGGATTCGGACATCCAGATCTCTACACCAGGCAAAGTTCACGGACATCCAAATCTCTACATTTGGAAAGGATAACGAACTACCGCACGGATGCTCGAGATGGATTACTTCAGATCACAGTCGTTGCCATTCGAAGAGAGCACGCGACAGACACCTTCTGGCTGGAAGCCAGGCGTTGCCAAGTATAGTGTCAAACATTATCTTCAAAAGAGACCACTCTGGTGGAGAACCGAAAATGTTGAGGATGACAGCGTGGCAACACTTCTGGTACTGCAACGCCTCCAAGGAGGCGCCTACAAGCAAGCATTAATATTCAGGGCCGAACGAAATGGACGAGGACATGTTGGTGACGACGCTTTCGCACTAGAACGAACGGAAGCATATTAAGTTTACGGTACTCTGGCACAGCCCTCAGGACTGTCACTCTTTACTCGCTGGCTGGAAGGGGGATGCGGACTGCATGATCAAGACACAGTCGGATTGCGCTGGGCAAATTCTTCAGCCTCAAGAGAGGACCTCGTGATCTAGGACAACATATTTCAGATGTGGAACTTGTGTGCGATGAAGCAGCAGATGAAGCAGGACTGAGCATCAATGCCGTCGGCAGGAGCTATCTACTACTTCAAGGATGCGGTCTATCGGCCAAGCTTGTCGATGACATCAAACTCAAGATCGACGGCGACCTCCGACGTTACAATGAGATCAAGGCAAGCCTCGCCACGCAGTCACCTGCCCAGAACAATCCAGATCAGTATGGAGGCTACTGGGTTGACTGAGATGATGAAGAGTTCTGGGGTTACAACGGATATTGCGATGGTGATGGACAATGGCAATATTACGAGGACGACGACGACTGGGCGGGGCGAGGATCACGCATATGATGAGAGTTATGCACCACCGACAGAAGATGACGGAGCTTTCAAAGGCACCGGCAAGAAAGGCGATCCAGGCAATTGCCGCAAATGCGGATCAAGATGACGCAATAGCGAGGATTGCCCAGCCGGCTCCAAGGATAAGGACTACCAGAAGAAGAACGACGGTAAAGACAAGAGCGATTCGAAGGGCAAGACCATGTCGGACTCGAACGGAGGTAAAGGACGAGGAAAATCTAAAGGATACATATATATAGAGGCAAATTACAAGGAAAAGGCAAGGGATATCGCGGTCAAGGCAAGGGCAAGAAGAGCAAGGGCCACTACGGCGATGATTACGACTATTACGATGACGATTGGAACAGTTCCCATGGCAGTTGGTTTGCCACCAAGGACATGAAGGAATTCCCTTGGGCCCCGACACTGAAGACGCATGTCCCCTGGGACAATCACAACGCCTCAGCATGGTCCCCATTGCAGACTGTGCCCTCGCACAGCTTGGACGATCAGGAATCGCCAGATGTCGGGCGGCGAGGTCTTCGCGGATTTCCAGATGCAGCAGCGAATTCAAAGGCGATGCCGAAATCATCGCCACGGGCGGCCGGGTCCTTGGCCCCGAGACGACCCATTCGACGTGCGCATGAGGAGTTCGGATCAGACTCGGGATCGGCAACAGCTGAGGATTTTCAGAATGGCGACGCTGAACTTCCCAAACGGCTACCCACAGGCATCTTTCTTGGTGGATTGGATTTCTTGGCGCGAGAAGTGCAGGACTTGCGTTGCGATCGGCGCCCGGCGGCGAAAAGTCACAACATCGGGCAGAGCAGCACCAGTTATCACAGCATTCGAGTAACGAAGCGATTTGGGTTATTGCGCGATCCTGGAGCATCATCGGGCATCATCGGCACTGACGCAGCCCGAGAATATCAACAGGGAGTGCTTTGTGGCGCAGACATCGAATCCACGCCGACACGGAGGCAATTCACCGGCATGGACGGCAAACCGACTCAGTCGTACCATTGCGGGTTCCAGTTATGACAGGCGCGAGGTTCATTGGAGACATGATTGGCGGCGCGGGGAGTTGGTGTCCAGCACTTTTACCACTGCTGACCTCAATGCGATATCGATGGCGATGGCTTTTTCGCTGTATTTCCAGAGAATCGGCGAAGAGGCAACACAGCCCCACCAGTTGATATCAGGTTATTGCTCACAGGCTCTAAGCACTATACCGTTCCGCCGGACAAAGAGCACATTCGCGAGGACGTTGATCAAGAGTACCTCCATGGAGTCAGCGGGGGCCATCTGCAGATATTTCGGCACGTCAAGCCGACTCGAGATGGCAGCGCCCCGGCAGAGTTTAACGCGACGGAAGCACCCGTGGACGCTAGCATCGGAGCGAAGTCAAGTTGCTTCACTGGACAGAACACCGGGGCGAACGAGTCCGACATCATGGCGCAGTTAAAGGACCTCAGCCATAGTCTCAATATTATTCGGGAGCGTATCAAGACATCATCGTCGACGACTGGAACGTATCATTTCGTGAGCATGAAGACGGCATTCTCTGGAGATCAATGCAGCAACGATAAGTGCGATCAAGACCTTCAATGCCCGACGAGAAGGTCAACAGTTACCAAGGCACAACATTGCTGGAAGATCTGGAGCACCTTCAGAGGCAAGTGTTACAGGGGATATCTCATACCTGACGGGCTTGGCCATCGACGAGAGGGGCGTTTCAAGAAACAAACGCTGCGGAATCCCGGAACGCCGACGGTTTCCTGAAGCACCTCCTGGACAACAGGATCACGAGCGTGGACATGCAGGAGCATTTCTCAGGCAGCAGCGCTCTCTTTCTGGGCTCGCCGGAGTGAATTCACAACGCTCGCCCCGACGGACACCCGATATGGTTGGAATCTTGGCCCGAAGGAACGCCGGGGCATCTTTGAGAAGCTTCGACGAGCTATTCGAGTTCAAGTCAAGATATATACCCCAGAGTGCACGCCGCGGTCGCAGGCAAGTCAGGCGACAGACCCAGGGGCGAAGGCAGCCAACAGGAAAGCCGAAAAGTCAGCTCTTCAATGGCATGCCGACGAACGCAAGGCTACCAACCAACCGCGGACTACATCGTGGAGCACCCGGCCAACAGTGCTATCTGGGAGGAGTCACCGGCGAAGGAGCTTCTGTCAGACGAGCGGGCGTGCAACGACATGCGTGATCAATGCCAGCGCGGCGCTCAAGATGCAGACGGAACGCCTTTTCACGAACAACCGTGTTCATGGCCTCATTTCGGTTGGGGCGGACGGCAGTTCAATGTCAACGCGCGCGACCGCACTCGTGGCTTGTTGGGGGAAGTCAGACGTCCAAAGCCAAGATCTGCACGGAGAAGCCTTGCAAGAGTATTATGAAGGACGTCAGCAAAAGCATCGAGATGACCCTGAAGGCACCATTGGACTTTTCATTCTAGGCGCGCGAGAGGCGCAGACATGGCAACGTGGCAGGTGCGCCTCGCACTCGAGTGAAGGGCTGCAGATTCGACCCGAACCGAGAACCGCCGAATGCAGCCGGACCACTTCCCGCGGTGGCACCAGCTCCAGCACCAGTGCCAGTTACTCCAAGAACCACAAGCAGTTCCACCTCCTGCGCCGGCACCAGTGCCAGAACCAGAATCTGTCCCAGAACAACCTGCGCCAGAACCTCCACCTGCACTTGCTCCAAATGAAACGGACGCGAGCAATCGGGGCGACGCGGCGGACCAGCCGAGCATCGTCGCGGCGTCGCCGAAGAAAGCGATAGCCATCAAGCCCAATTTCGACTTGCAGCGCTTCGAGCATCAACTCGAAGAGGCGGCTTCAGAGCAAGCTTGGTTGGCACTGCTACTAGGATTCCACGCGCAGTTCTGGCAACCCACCCCTGACGAGATGGCGAGACTACTGGCTGCGCCCGGAGTGGAAGAAAGCACTGCCAAGCTCTATCCGCAAGTGGTCAAGGAATTGTGCGACGCGCGCCGCCTCTGCGCGATGTCTCTTCGCCGACCGGCGTTCAAGGCGCATATCACTGCAAAGTTCAACGAGCGATTTCCAGGCGATCTTCTTTCTCTGGGACATGGCGTGGCTTATTCTGGCGGGCGAACATATCAGGTGCAAGGTCATCGGCGCCATGAAGGATAAAAGAGCCCCAGAATACTTACGCTGCACGGTCGAATGTTGCATCAGTTTTTTCGGGGCCATGGGGGCGTTTGTATCAGATCAAGATGGCTCGCTTACATCAGATATCATTGGACCTACATCGGATAGATTCACGATTAAGCGAGAGTTCGCAGGCGCGGACCCGAACGAGGAGAATCACCCGACAACCAGACTGGTGGAATCGCACATCTTCATGACAAAATCGATTGTGCTGAAGAACGCAGTGGTAGCTGAGAAGGCAGGGCTTCACATTGCCAGAGAGATTCTGGTATGCGAGGCCGCCATGTCTCAGAACCTCATGCTGAACTTCGGCGGCAGTGCCCCAGCCAACGCCCTCCTCGGTTACACGCCAATTGATTTCTATGACGTAGACTCAGCGACGACGACGGCTCATAAAAGTGCACTTGAGATTTCTCCAGATTTGTTCGAATCTTAACGTTAGAGTGATAATCTTATCTAAGCAATACGTTCTTAGGCCGATTGTCGAGGAGCGGATAGCCATCGCCAACGAGTCACGCACGCAGAAACTCGACACCGATAACATCAAAGTGGGTGACCTGGTCGACCTGTATCGGGCGCCGAACAAGAGGAGCAGGAGGGCTGGTGCGGTCCCTGCGATCAACTACATCTCAAGAGTGCAGGAGCCATTGTGGTTTGGAATGGTAGATTTCGCCAGCGGCTGACGGCTTGGGCAACCAGTTATCATATTCAACGCGCGGCAGCCTGGCCATCAACGCATCTGGTTAGCGACTACACCGACATGCTGGACATCGTAGAAGGTACGATGCCGTTCAAAACGCAGATCGTGGGCATGATCGTCGGTGCAGACAGAGAAATGAGACCATCGACAAGTATGTCAAATGTGCGGAGGACGAATGGGGCATGAAGATAGATGTGATAGTCCTTGGCAGGTGCGTTCGCAGATTATTCACGATGGCAGGCGCACCTTTTGGATGACGAGTTGCCACATGGGACTGTACCCTTTCGGGAGAAATCCGTGGTCACGGATATTAGCCCTGGCAGAGAAGTACTGGACATCCTCAACATGATACCAAACATGAACGCCGTGAACGCATGCAGTATATCATTCTATTCTGTCGCGTCAATCACGGAGGACGAAGACGCCAAGCAGCACACTATACCAGACTTTTCGGACATCTCAGCGAACGATCCTGATGACGACGATACCGACATGCTAGTTCTGCCTCTACAGTGGCCACTATCTCCCGAACGAAAACCAGCGCACGACCATGGACCACCTGGACCACCTGGTCCACCAGCAGCACCAGCCGCGATGGCACCACTTCAACCTGGGCCTGGACCTCTTGCACCACATGCACCACCAGCAGCAGCTATACGGCAACAACCTGTACATGATCCACAGCCTGCACTCACTGGACCACAAGATGGCGGAGGACCTCCAGGACCACCGCCTGCTCCAGCTCAGGCCATCGCCAAGGCACCTGGTCCGATGACATTCGACATCGGCGATTCAGCGTGGCCGGATGGAGACGCGAGCATAGTAGAGGCGGACAACATGCCACCGATACCACAATTTCCTCCAACGGCACCACAGCGAATCAGACTACGGAATGGTACAAGTTGGCAGAGAAAGAGAGAGAGAGAGAGAGAGAGAGAGAGAGAGAGAGCTCAACGGACCCGGAACGATTCGCAGCACAGCGTCGAGGTGGACGACGAGAGTATGATCAGCGATGGGCAGTTCACGCCCGAGGTTGAATCAGGAGCTCCACCACCACCGCCTCCGCCGGCGGCTGGCTGGAGACCGCAATTTCCACCGTTCGTATTTCCGATGCCCATGCAAGTATCGGCTCCAATGACTATTCCGATAATACTTCAGCCGAAGCCGACCAAGACGATAAATCCAGAGGCATCGCGAGCTCAGTCAGTTCCAGCGGCGAGCAGACGAGAGCTCAGTCGAACACCACCAAGGCAACGTAGCGAACCCGGATCTTCGAGCTTGTCGGGCCGCAAGCCAATATCAGAGTCAACGGCGACGCCAGCAACGGCGCAGACAACGGCTACACCTACGACGTCATCACATCCTAGAGCTCAACATCACCAGCTCCTTCCTCATATCCTGCACCGGCACCGTCGATTTCCACGCCGACGAAGAGTGCGAATCAATCGAGGTCAACCAGTTCACCAGCGAGGCCTCCTCCAGGCACATCGACACCTCCGGCTCGAATGGCAACGCCATCATCGAAAATGGGCACGCCTGTAGAGTACGATCATTTATGATGACGAGGAAGCGCCCGCGGTGGACTACGGACCAGCTGAAGAACCTACGGTAGATTATGGATCACCGGCAGAAGTTCGCAAAGAAGTGCTTCGAGTGGCCACTCCAGCAGCACCAGCTCAAACCTAAAGAAGCACGACCTATCAGCGGATCTTGGAGACGTGCGAATCAAGACTTCTCCGTCGCAGCCACTTGAATACAAGAGAATGAGAGCCAGCTCAGAACCGCCGGGCGCTAAGGAATCACTGCCGATCCTGGAGCGGTCACCAACGCAGTTGACAGACACGAAGCGACCAAAGATGATGGAAGGATTCGTAGCGATTGGCGATCAACAATTGGGCATACGTGCAGGATCGTCATCTTGTCAGCGCGCATATGGACTCAGAAGAGCCCAACGAATACCAGGCGACCACGGCAACAATGGCTCAGGAGGTATCGGGCAACCTTCAGCACATGAGTGGGAACCAGTTTACATAGACACCAGATCAGCCTCATTGGACAATACCAGGACCACTCAAAGAGAGCCGGATATAACTTTGACCTGACCACCGGCGACGCGATATTTGCGTAGAGCGACGACATCTTGACGGAGGAAGATCTCATCAAACCTAGGCCAGTAGTGGAAGCAGCGGACCGACTGAAATCAGGTACAGTCATGATGGTTGCTTCAAGGCGGTACATCCTAACAACATGGACAGCTCGAACATCATCGGCGCAGTCTGGGCCAGACGCTGGAAGAAGGTCTACGATAGCAACGCTAATATGACGTATACCATCAAGTCGCGACTTTGTGGTCGAGGCTTCCTGGACGCGCAGAAGCAGAACGTCATGTGTCACTCATCAACGGCATCGCGATTGTCCCCAAGAGTGACCGCTGCAATGTTTGCTACGGAAAAGGACATGAACATGGAGACCTGGGACATATCTACTGGATTCCTACAGGGCCTGAACTACGAACAACTTAGAAAGCACGCCAAGAGGATGGGTATTGAAGTGCGAGAGCAACGAAACATTTACTTACAACCGCCGGTCAACGTCTGGCGCGTGCGAGAAAAGCGACATCATAATTCCAGATGCGGACGCCGTGGTCTTTGCCCGGCAGCTGCTCAAACCCATCTGTGTGGCAGTGGGCGCACCATTATTGTGGCAGCTGGCATTATCTTTACATGTTCTTGACGAAGTGAGAAGGATTTTAGAGCGTATTCAACGGCAGTTTCTTCATGTGGGTGAGGAGCGGTGATATTATGATGGTATGGACAGTTCACGTGGACGATATCATAGTTCTGGCAAAAGAAGCATGGCTTGGAGTCTCACTTCTATGGAGAAGCGTTTCGGCAGGATCAAGAGACACCAACTACCATTCACGCGCGTGGTAGTGAGCTGCGAAGTGATTGGAAAGCGAGACCCATTGATCCATTAGCACGTATTCGCAGAAGGCCTGAATAATACCGGGATACCATACAAGCTCAAGGATAAGCTGACACATGGATGCGATGCTAAACTTACGCGTCGTCTTCGATTTCTACTCTGCTCACTGTTGTTGTGATGTCAGACGCACGAAGATATTGCGACGCACTGCAGTTGCAGCAGCTTGCACGGAAGAGTAACATCGGACACCTGAAGCAGGCCAATCTCATCGTGGATCGAGCTAAGCGTAACTCCAAGATGATTGGATTGCATTTCGGACCATTATCCCTACCAATGAGGCTTGTATCGGTTGCAGACGCAGGACACGGCAGCGCCAATATATCTTATTCTCAACAAGGAGCAGCTGTATTTCTCATGGAAGTTCATTGGTCAGGGTCGACAAGAAGGACATCGTTCATCCATACGATAACAGCATCCTCGGTGGAGTGACCCACTCATTGGCACTATCGCCAGGGAAGTCAGAAATGGATACCCCACTCGACATGCAACGCAGAGACCAACGCGGGCTACAAAGTGAACCAGACAGCTCAGGTCGTTGCACGCAGGCTCAGTGAGATTATCACATGCAGCGAGACACAGCACAAGGCCAAGGACATGATGCAGGTTTTCGATGGGTCATTATATCTAGTGCGACCTGATCACTGTACGGATTGTGTGGACTTCTGGCAATGTTGCTATGGAGTTAAGGGCGTCCCGTCGGGCAAGCAGAGCCGATTGGCAGTGCTAACTAAGCATGAGAGAGGGGCGTCTTAGTGAACGCATCATGGACTTCATCCACCTGCCCACGGCGGCGGTGATTGTGGACGGACTCATGAAGGCGGGCGCAGTTAAGTTATTGATGGAACATGCGACGACAGGAATGTGGCATGTGCATCCTCCAAAGGGGCAAGGTCATCACCATGAGGAGAGCCGCGAAGACGAGTGACAGCTATTCAGAGCAGGACCTCCTAGATCTCAACGAGTGGTGATGATATGACAATACACGGACTGTTCAGTGTTGCTTGGATTTGATCAGTTCAGGTAACAGAGATCTGCATGCAACTACGGTGGCAGCCATTGGAGTCCGCGCGCCGACTCCAAGGATCGGCCGACGTATGAATTACCACGGGGGGGCTTCTTAAACCACGCGGAGGTCGTTAACTTTCAGAACATCGTTAACGAGGATTGATTGTTTGCTATTGCACTGTTGCTGTCTGCTCGCTTGAGAGTTTACAGCGAGTGGACGGACGATTTCAACACATTATGTGTTTTGAGTGCGCCCTTCGAATACAATTAATTCATGGCCGGGGCACTAGAGCCAGTCCTACGTTTGAGGTCTGTTTTGCGCAGAGTAGTATCTGGTCTTACAAGAGTATAGTTTGCATAGCTTTGCTTAGCAGTGGAGCAGTCAGAGACATGCGCGAAGAGCCTCTCGCATTAACATCGGGGCTCAAGCTTTTTCTAACAACGCGGTCTCTGCTAAAGGGGGGGGGGGGGGGGGAGACAGGGGCGGGGGGCTCGAACCCGCCCCCCCCTCCCCCTTTGCGACGAGCAGGGGGCTGGGAAGAGGGCCTCTCGGTTAGCGAGAATAGAGTAGAGTGTTTCGAGTAGCGATGGTTGAGTAGTGGGTATTTGATAGTGAGTAGTAGTGAGTAGTGGGTAGTGGGTCGTGAGAGTAGTGAGTAGTGCGTAGAGATTAGTGAGTAGTGGGTAATGAGTAGTGGGGAGGAAGTAGTGCGTAAGGAGTTGTGAGTAGTGAGAAATGAGTAGTGCGTCGTGATTAGTGCATAGTGAGTCGCGAACAGGGAGTAGGATGAGGGAGTAGACATAAGCGAATAGAGAGGAGTGGGTAGTGAGTAGTGAGTAGTGCGCAGTGAGTAGAGACTAGTGAGTAGTGGGTGGTGATTAGAGAGTAGCGAGCAGGGAGTAGCGAGTAGGGAGTAGCGAGTAATAAGTAGTTAGAAGCGCGCAGGGCGTTGTGAGTAGTGGGTAGTGAGGAGGGAGCAGTCAGGAGCCAGTAGTGAGTAGGGAGTAGGGAGTAGGGAGTAGCGAGTCGGGAGTAGCGAGTAGTGAGTAGTGAGTAGTGAGTAGGGAGTAGTTAGTAGTGAGTAGTGCGTAGTGAGAAGCGAGAAGGGGGTTTTGAGTGGTGGGTAGTGAGTACGGAGTCGCGAGTAGAAATTAGCGAGTAGTGAGTCTTGAATAGTGAGTAGTGAGTAGTGAGTAGCGACTTGCGACTTGTGACCAGCGAGTAGGTTTTAGGGAGTAGTGCGTAAGGAGTTGTGAGTCGCGAGAAATGAGTAGTGAGTTAAGAGTAGTGAGTAGGGAGTAGGAAGTATTTAGTAGTGAGTAGTGGGAGCGTGGTGAGTAGTGAGTAGTGGGTAGTAGGTAGTGCGTATTGGGTAGCGAGTAGGGCTTAAGGAGTAGCGAGTAGTGAGTAGTGAGTAGGGGTACTGTGTAAGGAGTAGCGAGTAGTGGATAGTGAGTAGTGGGTTGTGGGCAGTGGGTATTTTTTGTCATGGAAGTGTGTGTAGGGAGTAGTGGGTAGTGGTTAGTGGGTAGTGAGTAGTGATTTGTGCATAGTGAGTAATGGGTAGTGAGTTGTGCTTAGTGAGAAGTGAGTATACAGTAGGGGGTAGTGAGTAGCGAGCAGGGAGTAGCGAGTAGTGAGTAGTGAGTAGCGAGGAGGGCGTTGTGAGTAGTGTGTAGTGAGGAGGGAGTTGTCAGGAGTGAGTAGTGAGTAGCGAGTAGCGAGAAGCGAGAAGGAGGTTTTGAGTAGTGAATATTGAGTAGTGATTAGCGAGTAGCGACTTACTACCAGTGACTTAGTGAGTAGGGAGTAGGGAGTAGTGAGTAGTGGGTAGCGAGTTTTGCGCAGTGGGTAGTTCCAAATTCTTTACGCTTCGCGTATCCCCACCAGCCCATCTCACAGCAACAACTCTTGCGAAGCATGCCGACAGTCGTGTTTTTCAGGCGTGCGTCCGCTTGGCCCCGCATATCTCCCCTGTTCCTCCTTCCTCCCGCCTCCTTGTACATCCTCCTTGTGGGGGGAGCGGGAGAAGGACGAGGCGGAGGAGGAGGGAGAGAAAGCGCTCCTCGTGATTTGAGTCGTTTGGGGTTTCTCGTCCTGGTGTGAGTCGTTCGGGCCCTTCTTCCTGGTGTGAGTCGTTCGGGCTCTTCGTGGTGTGAGTCGTTCGGGCTCTTCGTCCTGGTGTGAGTGAGTCGTTCGGGCTTCTCGTGTCGTGAGTTGTTCGGGCCCCTCGTCCTGGTGTGAGTCGTTCGGGCCCCTCCTCGTTCGGGGTCGTTCTCGTTGGTGTGAGTCCTCCTCGTGGAGCCTCTTGGGGCCTCTTGGGGGCCTCTTGGGCGCCTCTGGGGAGCCTCTTGGGGGCCTCTTGGGGCCTGTTGGGGCCTCTTGGGGGCCTCTTGGGGGCCTCTTGGGGGCGTCTTGGGGCCTCTTGGGGGCTTATTGGGGGCCTCTTGGAGGCCTCTTGGGAGCCTCCTGGGAGCCTCTTGGGTCCATCTTGGGGCCTCTTGCGACCTCCTCAGAAGCGCAAGTGAGCGCTGCCCCCTGAGAAAGACAAAATGAGCCCAAAACCTTTCTGTAAAATCAATGATTTTGCTATGAAGGAAGATGGGCGCGGCCCCCTCAGGACTCCAAAATGGGGCCAAAACCGTAGTACAATCAATGATTTTGGCTTCAAAGAAGAGCAGAGGGGCCTGTCTCCGTCCCCCCGTCGGGGCCAGAATCCTCGTGAGGGTCGTCGTTTTTTGGCCCTCCCAGGAGTCGAAATTGACCCCCCTGACGACCCGCCGGGCCCCCTGTCCAGGCCCAGGGGGAGGGGTAAACCCTTCCCCGAAGGGGAAGAAGGGGGGTTGAGGACAGAGCAGGCTCTGTAAACCACTCGCGCCCAAAGGGCTGGTGGGATTTCGTATTGTGTAGCGAGCAGCGGATAGTGAGTATTGATTTGTGGGCGGTGCATAGCGAGTAGTGCATTGTGAGTACTCAGTAGTAGTAGTGGATAGTGGTTAGTGAGGAGTGAGTAGTGCATAGTGAGTAGTGAGTAGTGGGCGGTAAGTAGTGTTTAGTGAGTAGTGAGTATGGAGTACTGGGTACTGAGTAGTGAGTAGTGAGTTCAGAGTAGCGAGTAGGGAATAGGAAATAGTGAGTAGTGAGTAGTGGGAGCGTGGTGAGTAGTCAGTAGTGGGTAGTGAATAGTGCGTATTGGGTAGCGAGTGGGGCGTAGGGAGTAGCGAGTAGTGAGTAGGGAGTAGGGAGTATTGTGTAGTGAGTAGCGAGTAGCGAGTAGTGGATAGTGAGTAGTGAGTTTTGGGCAGTGAGTAGTGAGTAGTGCAGTGTGAGTCGTGGATCGTGGTTAGTGGGTAGTGAGTAATGATTTGTAATTAGTGAGTAGTGGCTAGTGAGTTGTGTTCAGTGAGCTGTGAGTATTGAGTAGTGGGTAGTGAGTAGTGAGTAGCTTGTAGTGAGTAGTGAGTAGGGAGTAGGGGGTATGGAGTAGTGGGTAGTGGGTGGTGAGTCGTGGGTAGTGAGTAGTGGGTCGTGAGTAGTGAGTAGTGACAAGTGAGTAGTGAGTAGCGAGTAGTGAATTGTGGGTAGTGGGTAATGCATAATGAGTAGTGAGTACTGTTTGGGGCTATGGTTTGGGGTTTAGGGTTTAGGGTTGGGGGTTAGGGTAAGGGTGAGGATTTGCGTTAGGGGTGGTAGGGGTCGGGTTCCGGAGACCAGGGGCGCCGTGGCGAAAGGGGGGGGTGTCGATTTTGGCGCCCAAAGGGAGGGAGGGGGGGGGGGGTGTTCGGATCCCCCTCCCCTTTTGGAAAGGGGGGGAGGGGGGGTCCCCGACGACGGACCGGGAAAAGGGGGGGAGGGAGGGGGGATCCCCCGACGACGGATCGGGAAAGGGGGGAGGGGCGGGGGGGGTCCCCGACGACGGATCGGGGAACGGGGGGGGGGGTCCCAACCGTCCCCCCTGGGGACATCCAGCGGCGCGCCCTCCCTCATTGGCCCCCCTCGCCTTCCGCCTCCCCTCGCGCTGCCGACGGACCAGGCGAGCGAGCCGCCAGGACAAGGCTGGAGGTGCCAGCTGGGCCCAGGCCTCCCAGATGGAGGCTGATAGACCTCCTACCCTGACACGTCGATTGGTGAACTGGCCGTTTTCGGTTTGCGAGAGGGCGTCGCGGCCGTCACTTTTGTGGGTCCAGGCCCATCGGTTTCGGTCTTGGGCCGTTTTCACGAAAGGGTGGTTTAGCAAAGGGAAGTTTATCCACCGCCGAGATAGGGTCGGAGCAGATGGGGTCGGAGGATCGCGCCGCATCGCCGATGCATCGCCGACGCATCGTCACTGCGGCTCGATGTGGAGTGCGATTTAGTCAGATTTGTTCCACGCCGATCTCGCCGATGCATCGCCGACGTCGCCGATGCATCGGCGATGCATCGGCCATGCGGTGCAATTTGTCGACCCCTTCTTCTCTGACCCCCTCCCGTTTTCGTAGGTAGACTCTAAACCTTCAGCCCCTCCACGAATAGGACCCCCTGGTCGCCACCCGAGGCTTGCAGGGGTCACCTTGGGTGTGCTATCCCTCCACCACTTCTCCCTCCAGCAGGCGCGTCGTATGCTTGCTTCTCGTTTCCTCGTCGTCGTCGTCGTCGTCGTCGTCCTCGTCGTCGTGTGCCTGGCTCTCGCTGAATCGCTCCCTCTCCGCCGCCGTGTGGCACCAACTTCGGAAGGCCGGCGGCGCTGGTAGCTCCAATCCAGGCCGAATCGGCTACACGTGGAGTTACCCGTTGCCGAAGGGGCTTGTGGTGCGCGTCTCTCTGGGGGCGCGGGGCCAACCCCGAGCGCTCATGCAGGTGTTGTCGCAGCGCATGCCGCGATCGGCAAGCCGCGCACCCAAGGCCACTTTTGCCTGCGGTCGCTCTTTTCGTGTGCAGTCGGGCCAAGGTATAAGGTCGAGGTCGGCTCGGGGAGGGCATCCCGGATATCCCCAGTGTTCTTCGTGCTTGTTTGATATTCTTGTGCATTGTGCACCATGGGGTTTGGTGCTCTCGGATGTTCCGTTCGTTTGGGCCGACAGAGGGTCTCATAATGTTGAGGGATGTTCTTCTGGCTTAGGTCCGGCTGTACGCTCATATACGAAGAGGGCAGGTGTCGATGGTCAGGTGTATACACCAGCGTCACCCCAACAAGCTGACACTAGGTGGGCGTCGCCCTCCCAGGTGCAATGTGCGAACCGAGGAATCCTATAGTAGCCTAGCATCCCGCAGTTGCGGATGTTCTTCAAGGCTGTTCTTCTGGCCTAGGCCCGACTGTAATTCGCCGACCGAGGTCGACCGCTGCGGGAGATCCGCCCCTCCTCGTCCTCCTCGGCGCTTTCGCCTCGCCCCCTGCGAGCCTGTGCGTGCACAGGTCGTGCTGTTGCTGTGTTCCTGTCCTCCGCGGGGGGGGGGGCCCCCTTGCTGGGGCCAGCACCTGACCGCAGAGCAGTCGCGCTGCGTGGATCGCTGGAGAGCTTCGCGCCAGCTGTCACGAATCGAAGAACATACCCTCCTCGCCCCTCCTCGCCCCCCCCCCGTCCGCAGGCGCGGACCTCCGCGGGCGGCGCTCCCGCAGAGCGGCGCGCTCTGGCCGGCCGCGCGGCGGCGGCGCGGAGGCGCGCGGCGGCGGGCAGCCCCCCGGCGGGGGCCCCAAGGCACACGGCCGGACACGGAGACCTTGGCATCGCTCGGACGTGTGTATGTTCCTCCTCGGCGAGGACCCTTCGGGAGCATCCTGGATCATTTTCGATGCATCAGCGCACGACATTGAAAGGTACACGGAAAATGGACGTCCGAGCGAGCGATGGCAAGACACGCGTTCGCTCTGGGAGTCTCGAGGACGATTTTGGGGTGAGAGGGCCCAGGAGGAGAAAGGAGGGCTGATCAGAGAAGGAAGAGGTGCCCAAGCCGCTGGCCCGCTTTCGCCTTTTTTGGCCTCCTTGGTGGATTCGCTCGAAGTTTTGGTCAGCACGCGCTCTGGGAGAGGTCCGGGGAGTAGCGGTATCCGTACTTTTGAGTTTCCACAGCTGGGGGCGAGGGAGGAGGCCGAGGAGACGAGGAGGACAGCGAGGAGTAGGAAGAGGGGGCCGTATATTTTCCCCACCTTCGTTCAGCTCGTCCTCTTCCTCCTGCTTGTCCTGCTTTTCTTCTGCCTCCTCATCCGATTGGTGCGATGTAACTATCCTGGTGGTACTCCTCCTCGTTCCCCTATCTGCATCTTTGTGCCTTATCGGTGTATGCTTCCATTCAGCCACCCAGCCGGGCGATAGGGGTCACAACCGGGTGGTTTCCTTTTGCCTTTCATGAGCAATACACAATCATCGTGCTCCCTCTTCATGTTTTCGATGTTGCGGCCTGTGTTCGATTTGACGTCATGTTCTCGATACATGGACGTTTTGTTTTCGATATTGCAATACACGATGCGCTCTCGCCTCAGCGCCGCGCCCGTCTGTCCTGCACGTTGAGCTCCCGCTCCGGCGCGGCGCAGACACTTCGCTCGCCACATCGTCAGAATCGGGACCGCGCGCGACGGAGCCTCGCGTCGCTCTCCCCCAGGCGCGGCGCAGGTATCTCTTGAACGTGACGCGGGGAGGGCCGGCTGCGCTGTCGAACAGCGCCACGTGGGAGACCTCGGCGACCGTGGTTGGGGAGCGGTCCCTCCCCGAAAAACAACAGTAATGCAACGCAGCGCTTGCAGCTCCATGCTCTCTCGGTCCTGCTCCTGCCGGGGCGCGGCGCATGCTTCTCGACCGCCAAGCCTCGCGGGAGCTCGGTTGGGCGCCAGCGATCAGACTGTTTATCTCTTCTCAGATTGTGAAGTTCTGACGGCCGGTGCCTCCCCCCCTGAGGGGAGACGACGACGACGCCGACGACGATTGTTGCTCTCTTCTCAGATTCTCCCCCAAGGGTGTGTTCCCGTTTGGGCGCGGCGTCTGTTCAAAACTCGCCAGGTCGCCTTTGGTGGGGGCGGCATGCGCGAACGCGAGCGCCTTCCCTCACCAAGTGTGAGGACGCGCCGAGTCCGACTTCAGTCGTGCCAGTATTGGTGTTGGTTCTCAAGCTGCGGGGGGAAGGGTGTCGCAGTCGGTGGATTGGATCGCCTGCTCGTTCTCGCTGGCTGGCTTGATCCTCGTTCTGCTCCCCTCCTCCGGATCCCTCACCCTCTTCCGTCTTTGGGCTCACTCTCATCCCCTCTCCGCCTCCCTTCTCATCTCCTGGCTGGGCCAGGGTCAGTGCGCCACTGCGTCGTGCGCGCAATCAGGACGCGTCGGCCCTCATTTGCAGTCGGAGCTGGCCAGCGCGGGGACGCTGCGACGGCAATGTCAAGCGAGAGCTCCGGGCATCCGCGTGTGCTCCGTGGCCTGCTCCGGTGGCGAGCAGCCGCTCGAGCCTCAGGCGTGGGCTGCGCAGGCCCTCCCAGCAGGGGAGCTGTGGGTCGTGCGCGTGCCGTTTTCGGGGCGGCCCTGCCTTCGGGCTGAGGAGAATAACCGAGGACGTAAACTCAAAAAACTCTGGAGGTCCGCGTGGATTCCTCGGATCGGCGCCAAGGCCCCCTGGCGGCGCCTCCGCTGCCGCCCCTGGCGCGCTCCGCGCGCCGGGGAGGGGGGTCCAGCGCCGATCCAAGAAATCCGCGCGAATCCGAGAATTTGTCTGTTTATGTCAGTGGCTGTTCGCCTTCGCCTATCCCGCAGATTACGGTTTTTTCTTGTACCCGACGCGGGTTCGACACGGACTCTGCACGGGTTCGGCGCACTCGACTCGGTTTCGGCGCGGCTTCGGCGCGGGTGCTGGCGCGACGAGGCAGGGATGGTTCCCCGAAAATGCAGCATAAATAAGCGCCCCCCAGGGCTCATTTCGATTCCTCTGGCTTCATTCGATCCGATTTCGATCAGTTCCGATTCCGATTCGATCCGACCTGAGATTCCGATGTTGGCTTCGGTTTCTCAACGAAGGTCCACCTGGCATGCCGAATTCCGCCGATCTGACTGGTTCACTCGATTCCAGCTCTCCTTGATGGGCCTGTTTTCCACCACCACCACCACAAGTTGGAGGGGGGAAGGAGTGGAGGACGAGGAGGAGGAAGCAGAAGAGGAGGAGGAGGAGGAGGAGGAGGAGGAGGAGGAGGAGGAGGAGGAGGACCCCCTCCCCCTACTACGTACGGTGGTGGTGGTGGTGGTGGTGGTGGTGGTGGTGGTGGCAAAGAAGCCCGCCACTCCTGCCCACCCCCCGTGCGCGCAACAGGCACCGCTACGGCGCCCGCGCGGTGGGCCGCCCGCCGCAGCGCGAGCCGCGAGACCCTGGACGAGGTCGTGGACTGCATCAGGCCTCGTGGTCGGCTGGCCGCTGCGGAGCCTGCAGAGGTCAGGGACCCCACGACTCAAGCAGTGACGAAGCGTCCCAGCTCGCCCATAGGCCTACCAAAGAATGTTCTAAGAACCTGCTGTGGTCTGCACGAAATGTTATCATAAAATTTCTGGTTGAGATTTATCACATCGGGTTCATGTTCTAAGAATATTGTTGTTGTGCTCAGAACATTCAGGGGTTCTAAGAAGACGTCGTGGTAGGCCTATAGAACTGCTGGGACGGTCGGCCCCTGCTCAAGCAGAAGTCAGGGCCCCCAAGACCAGGACACAGCGAGCCTCAGAGGAGGAACAGGTACCCATACCACTACCCTCCGCCCGTTTTCCCTTGTTTGAGCCTCCGGCCTCCTGGGAGGCCCTCGTGGCCACCTCTGGATTCGCCTCGAAATCCCAGTCAGAACGCACCTTTGGAGAGGTCTGGGGAGTATCGGTATCGGTACTTTCTGGTTCCCCCAGGATCAGCACATTGCCAAATCCACGTGGAGAGAACGAAGAGTGTTTCGACCCATTGCGGCAGTGTTCTCGGGCGCGCCAATGTCCGGATTCAACAGACAGTTTCCGTTTTGGGAATTTTGAAGGGGGGCACACGCACACCACCACATTAAACAGTGGCGAAGTGTCTTATCCTGGCTATAGCCCAGGCCTCCGAAATTGGGTCGGAGAAGATGGGGTCGGAAGAGGATCGCGCCGCACCGCCGATGCATCGGCGACGCGGCTCGATGTGGAGCCTGATTGTGAAGGCCTGACGGCCCGTGCCGCCGACCCTGAAAGAGATCGACGACGACCAGGAGGGTGAGGAGGAGGAGAAGGAAGAGGAGGAGGAGGAGGAGAAGGAGGAGGAGGAGGAGGAGGAGAAGGAGGAGGTGGCGGAGAAGGAGGAGGAAAAGGACTCCCCCCTGTGCCCCCCCGAAGGGGACCAGAGGAGGACCAGCGTGGGAGAGGGGAGGGAGAGGGAGGAGGACCCCCAAGGACGGATGCGTATCTGACTCTCCTCCCCCCCCCTTGGGACTCTTCCCCACTGCGGAGGAGTACCCGAGGAGGACCGGCGCCCCGGAGAAGGACCGGCGTGGGAGAGGAGGACCCCCAGAGGCGATGCGAACCTGACCCCCCTCCACCCCCCCGCCCCCCCCTCTGGACCCCCCCCCCCGCCGGGGAAGGGACAAAGGGAATGAGGTCTCCCTTTGGCGTAATGAGGACATGGATGGAATTCCCTCAAGCTGCGAACCCGTTCCTGGAACGAGGAAGTGTTTCTTTTGTTGTTGTTCCTTCTCTTTTTTTTTTTTGTTCTCTCTCTCTCTCTCTCTCTCTCTCCCCCGACGGAGGAGGATGGGAAGGAGGGGACGAAAGAAGGCTCCCCGTCCACAGGACCGGACAGACACCCCACACGCCGACAAGGTCGGCGGATTTCTTTTGTCCCGACGTCGCTGGTACGCCGGCTATATCGCTAATACATCGGCGTCGCGGCGCGAGCTTCCAACCCCACCTACCCGAAATCAATTTGAGAGGCCTCCACCACGGGCCAACCGAGAAATTCACAGAGAACCGTGCTGCGCGATACAGGAGGGTGTGTCAGCGCCGATCCAAGACGTCCGCGTGGTCTACCCACAACGTGTTTAATTGCTCCTCGTGTGGTTTGTATGCCCGGATGCTTGGAGCATGTCTGGCTGAGACGGCCTTCGTTCAAGACATCGGTTTTCTTCTCTGAGAACACGTGTTCATCTTGTTCGAACGCTCGAATGTTCATTGCTCGAATCACCGTGCCTGGCCAGGGCCAGCTTGGGCCCAAGGATGGTGTGCATAGTGAGCTCGCACCGTGTCGACGCAGCGGTGGCCCCATCGCGGGCGTTCAAAGTTCAACGCTGCCAATGGTCCAGGATCGGACGGCATCGAGCGATCCGCGCTGTCGGAATGCCGCGATCGTTCCAGGCTGAAATATCCGCGCGCTGTCAGAAACCAGCGAACCTGCCGCAGACGTTCCTGGCCGCAGCCAGGAATTCGCATACATCATGCCAGGGCCCCGGCCAGGAATGGTGGTGGTGGTGCCGTGTGCGGGCCCAGTGGTTGTCCACGATCTGTCGCCATGCGCCAGAAGGAATCTTGAGGGAAAGGGATCCGGGGGGGGTTCTCCATTTTCGGCTCGACGTGTGCTATTCCTGGTTCTTGGAAAGAGCGCGTTCTGTGGTCGCTTGCACGGGGGGGCGGTTGGAACGGTTTGGAATCGCCGGACCCCCCCCCGTGGATGGAGGGGAGGGGTTCGAACCCCCCCCCTCGTCCTCTCCTGTTTTCCTCTCTCCCTCTCCTCGGGCCGGCGCCTGCGTCGGCGGCGGCTGGCGGCGGCGGCGGGGACGACGACTTCCTTTCCAGGGCCGGGGCCGGCGCTTGCGGCGGCGGCGGGGAGCGTCGACGAGGACGACGGCGACGACGATGCCGACGACGACGACGACGACATGACGCTCCGCCCCCGTGCCTTGGTTTCGGGTCAGAGTCCTAATGGATGCCTCTTGGTGTCCCGTCGGAGGGTTCATCGGGGGCCTCTGAAGAGCATTTGTGAAGCCTCCTGGGCACCTCTGGGGGGGCATCTGATGGGGCCTCTCTGAGGTGGTGGTGGTGGTGGTGGTGGGCCGTGGTGGTGGTAGTGGTGGTGGTGGTTGTGGCGGCGGTGGTTTGTGGTGGTGATGGTGGTGGTGGTAGTTGTTGTGGTGGTGGTGGTGGCGTGGGGTTTGTCGTGGTGTGTTGTGGTGGTGGTAGTGGTTGTGGTGGTGGGTTGTGTTGGTGGTGGCGGCGGTGGTGATGCTTGTGGTGGTGGTGGTGGTTTGTTGTGGTGGTGGTGGTGGGTGGTGGTGGTGGTGAGTTGATGTGGTGGTTATGGTGGTGGTGGTGGTGGCGGTGGTGACGTGGGCTTCGTCGTGGTGGTTGTGGTGATAGTAGTGGTTGCGGTGGTGGTGGTGGCGGTGGTGATGCTTGTGGTGGTGGTAGTTTGTTGTGGCGGTGGTGGTTGTGGTGGTGGGTGGTGGTGGTGGTGGTGTGGTGGTTTGTGGCGGTTGCGGTGATGGTGTGTTGTGGTGGTTGCGGTTGTGGTGGTTGTGGTGGTGGTGGTGTGGTGTGGTTTGTTGTGGCGGTGGTGGTGGTTGTGGTAGTGGGTGGTAGTGGTTAAGTGGTGGTGTGGTGGTGGTGTGGTGGTGGTTTTTTGGTGGTGGTGGTGGGTTGTGGTGGTGGTGGTTGCGGTGGTGGTTGTGGTGTGGTGGTTTGTGTTGGTTGTGGTTGCGGTGGTGGTGGTGGCGGTGGTTTGTGGAGGTGATGCTGGTGGTGCTGGTGGTGGCGGTGGTGGTGGTGTGGTGGTTTGCGGTGGTGGTGGAAGTGGTGGGTTGTGCTGCTGGTAGTGGTGGTGGTTGTGGCGATGGTGGTGGTGGTGTGGTAGATTGTGGTGGTGGTAGTGGTGGTGGGTAGTGGCGGTGGTGGTGGTGGTGAGTTGTTGTGGTGGTGTGTGGTGTTGGTGGCTGTGGTGGTGGTTGTGTGGTGGTTTGGTGGTGCTGGTGGTGGGTTGAGCTGGTGGTGGTGGTAGTGCTGATGGTGGTGGTGGTGATGCTGGAGTGGTGGTTTGTGGTGGTGGTGGTGGTGGGCTGTGGTGTTGGTGGTGGTGGTGGTAGTGCTGCTAGCAGCGGTGCTGAGGGTTGTGGTGGGTGGTGGGTGGTGGGTGGTGGTGGTGGTATTGGTGGTGGTTGTGGTGGTGGTGGTGTGGTGGTTTGTGGTGGAAATGGTGGTGGTGGGTTGTGGTGATGGTTGTGGTGGTGGCGGTGGTGGTGACGGTGGTGGTAATGGTGTGGCGGTTTGTGGTGGTGGCGGTTGTGGTGGGTTGTGGTGGGTTGTGGTGGTGCTGGTGGTTTGTGGCGTTTTTGGTGTTGGTGGTGGTGTAGTGGTTTGTGGTGATGGTGGTGGTGGTTGTGGTGGCGTTGGGTTGTGGTTTGTTGTGGTGGTGGTGGTGGCGGTGGTGGTGGCGGTGGTGGTGGTTGTGGTGGTGGTGTGGTGGTTTGTGCAGTGGTGATGGTGGTGGTGGTGTGGCCTTCGGCTCTTCACGCCATCGTGTTTTGGCTTTGGGTCAGAGTTCTCATTGATGCCTCTTGAGGTCTCGTCACAAGGGTCTCGGGGGCGTCTGAGGATCATGTGTGAAGCCTCGTGGACCTTAAGGGCCTCTCGGTGGCTTCCGGGGGGTGAGGGCTCGATATGGCGATTCGTTTGTGTGTGTGCTCCCTCTGCGGCCTCTGGGCCCTCTCTGGTCATCGTCGCTGCGTCCCCGCCGTCGGCGCTGTTGGCCGCCCGCCGCTTCCAGCGCCGGCGCCGGCGCGGAGGGGGGGAGTTTGGAGCCCCCGCCTCCCCTCCCGTGGGCCCCCTCTGGTCATCGTTGCTGCGTCCCCGCCGTCGCCGCGCTGGCGGCTGCCAACTGTGGCGCCGGCGCTGGCGCCGGGGGGGGGGAGCGGGTTTGGACCCCCGCCCCGCCTCTTGGGAGGGGGAGGGGGTTCGGGGGGGGCAGGGGGGAGGGAAGTCCCCCTGGTTCTGATCGACGGCGCCGAGCGCTGGGGGGGGGCCCACCCCCCGGTTCGAAACGCGCCGCCGATTGTTCCCAAGGCAAGCGCCCGTGAAACGCGCTCTATCGGTTTTTGAGGCCCTAACAAGAATGAGTTGGGAATTCCGCGGACCCCCAGAGCGTATATTCAGGACTCCTTTCCCTCAGGGTCCTTTTGGTTCATAGCAACGCCCACTACTCGTTCGGTTCGTCGACGCATTACACCTCGCCTCGATCGGTTCGATTACACAAACGGGTCGGCCGATTCGCGATCAAGGGCTGTCGTTGGACAGCCGCCCAAAGGTCCACGGGGGTCCCTGACAACAACGCAGGCCATCCGAAGGCAAATTATCAGTTACAATGTGTGTGTGTGTGTGTGTTATCAGATGGTTTAGTTTTTGTTGGTTGCGCACCAGAGCCCAAGGGCCCAGAGCGAATTGGCGGCACTCTCAGAAGGCAGGGCGCGTCTCAGTCTGCAAAAGAGGCCGACACCTCCCCAGAGGATTCCGATAATCCCTGCCAGGACGCCGCCCTCCTTCAAGGACAACGTTAGGGGATAGGCTCAGGGGCAGATGCGTCGACCCCTATCGACAATTGATCGCCAAAAGGGGCCTGACAGCCACCCCCGCCCAGGACCGTGCGGATCTGCTATCGAGGTCCACTCACCGACAAAGCGGTGATGTATCGCCGATGGCAGGTCAACGTTTCTAACCCTGAGCTGGTCCCCCCTAACGTTGCCCCCTCAGAAACTTGTTATTCCGTCGCAGCGCGGCAGGGGTAGTCCGCACGCGCGTCCGAGTGACGCCGTGACGCCGTGGCGCGAGGTCACGAATCAGCCCGCGTGCAAGAATGGGAGGAAAAGGGGGCGGGCGGCCGCAGGGGAGGGGCAGGAAAGAGCGCGAGGCCCGCTCACGCAGCGGGGCTGCGCTGGAGGTCGGGGTGCGGCCTGGCTGAGGTCCAAACTGGCAGCTGCTGCGGGGTGGCGTCGCAGCGCACCCAGAGCGGGGGCCGGCAGCCACAGTGCGGACGTGGAGGCCGCGGCGGCTGGGGACCAGGCAGCTGGCGGAGAGGAAGGGCAGCGGCGTTGGGCCACCGACTCTGTCGGCCAGCACTGTAGCGGCTGCGCGGGGGGGCAGCCAGCGCACTCCGGATGCGGGGCGACGTGGAACAGAGGCGGAGAGAGAAGAGCGCCACTCACTAGCCACTAGCCGGTGCACAGCATCACGGCAGGAGTGCGCGTCGCCCAGTGGAAGTGGCGCACGGGCAAGCTGTGTGAGCGAGGGGAAACAGCCCAGCTGGCTGACCGGACTGCGTGGGCAGGGCAAGGGCGGACCGCAGTGGCGGAGGCCCCCTAGGCGAACAGCGACTCCAGCTGGGGCAACACCATTGGTGGCGCAGGGGTTGTAGCGCAGGCGCGCGCTTTGGGGGCGCGGTGCGCGGGAGGGGGGCGGGCTGTCCTTGGCCGGTGCACGGCAACGCGGCCTGGGGCGGCGGTGGAAGCCGAGCCGCTTGGCGGACCGACCAAGAGTGAGGAGGGGCAGCGGCGGCGGCAGCCGGAGCGGCAAAGCGGGAGGTCAACCGCGACAGCGGCGACCCCCAAGTGGGCAGCGGGCGCTGCGGGCAGGGGTGGAACCCCTGCCAGCCGCACGGGCTGTGGGTGCAGCACAGGCGGGGGCGGCCCAGTCTCGTTCGTTTGGCGAGGGGCGGTCCGGCGGTGGGCCAGAGACAGGGCGGAGCGGGGGAGGAAACCTCTTCAAAAGCTCAGGAGGGAGAAGAACACATAGACACACAGACATACACACAGACTCACAAACTCAGACACACACATACGCGCCAGCCGTTGAACGTAAGTATTGTTCCGAGCGGCCACCAGTTTGCCGCGCTTTCCGCGCGTGCACACACACAGACGCACACACACACACACACACAGACGCACACACACACACACATAAACACATACACACACGCCCGCCCGCCCGCCACGATCATGACAAGGTGCGTGATCATCATGGCCGGTACCATGGCACCTACCCCCCCCTGACGTTCTCCTTCACCCTTATGCGCCGCAAGTGTTGGCCTCTGGACGGTCTGATCGGTTGCTTCCTGGCGTGGCCATTTAGGCGGCTGGCCCGGCCCACCCCGCGCACGAGGCGGGAGTGCCCCTCCTACACGGAGGAGGTGACCCCAGGCGGCTTTTCTCTTTCTTTGCGGGCCCTTCTCCCCAGACATGCTCGCTCGCGTCGTGAAAACAAACACGACGAAGGTGTTTACCGTTTTTGGCCCTTGGGAGGCGGCGCGGGGCCGCGGGACCCTCAAAAAACGACCCTGGATGAAAACCCAGTCTTGGGGAACATGTCGGATCTTTCGGGGAGCGAGTCTTGAGAGAAACAAGGCATCGCATGTCCGAGTCTTGCTTCTCGTTTCGGTGCCAGGGGCGCGCCGTGCTGGAGAAGAACGGACAGGTCTGCATGACACGAGGGGAGCAGCTCTATTCCCCCAGCCGCGATCGCACCGCAGGTTCATGCGGCAGGTCCAGATCGTGTTGTGACGACCCGAGCGCTGGTTTGCGACATCGCGTGGGTCGTTAAATCTGAAAGGGCTGTGGCTCTCCGAGTCATTTTTGGCGTTCGAGGGCCCCATCCGTCGCCACGGCCGGACCTGGCCCGTGGAAGGCGGGCAGGTGAGACGGTGCTTGGGGGGGGGGGAGGTCACCGAAATGTGCTGGTGTGTTGAGCGGGTTGTGTGGCTGCGGGGGAGAGGATCGAGGGAGGAGCGGGGACCGTGACCAAGATGTCGCGGGATCTTGTCGGTGCCAGTCTTGGTCAAGGTCCATGTCGGCCGTCGCCGATTGGCGAGGATGCACGAATTGACGCTGACCGTGATCAACGGTGACCAAGATCGACGCGACGTTCCGCGATCAGTCTCTGTCATGGTCCCCGTATTCTTCCCCTCCAGGGGAAGCCTGACATTAAGGCGTCGTTTGGCGGCGCGCCGATGGGGGACGTCAGAGGGGGCAGGCCTTCTCAGAGGGCGGCGGGGCTTTGTTTACCCCGTTGTTGCCGCCAGGTCAGTTTTTTCCCAGGCCTACGCGGGGGTTCCGAGTAGGTGGGGTCGGAGGAGCGCGTCATATCGCCGATGATTCGGCGATGCATCGGGCCTCCTGGAGGCGCGCGGGACGGGAATTAGAGCAGAGCACCGCCAGTAAGACAGCTGAGCGACTCCACGGGATGCAGATTGCACGAGTGGCTCAACCAGAGGGTACTTCGCGCGGTGGAAGCAAGCGTGGGATGAAGAAAGGGTGTACCTTTTCCCGCGTCTTTTAGAGCTGGGGTGACCGTCTGGCGGCCTTTTTTCCTGGTGATCCTTGAGGGCCACTTTCTTGCACCCCGATCGCCTTCGCGCTTATTGGTGCTGATGCAACTCCAGGGGGGTCAATTTGTGGCTTTGCCCTGGCCCGAAATCCGGCTCGATCCAGCTTATTCCCGTTTAGTCTTTTTTAATGTGGTGCAATCCCGCTCTATCTTGCTTAATCCGCGGCCTAATCGGGCGTAACAGCCCCCCAATGGGGCTTAGTCCTCCTTACTCTTTCCGACGAAGACCTCCCAGTAGTTGCCTCCTAATATTGGCCTCCTGGCTGACTTCCGCCCGAGTGGTGTCAGGTGGTGTCTTCTTCTCGGGAGCCTCGGGGGGAGGGGGCCTGCGGACCTCGGGCGATCCTGGGGGCGATCTTGGAGCGCACGCCAGCACGGATTGGGGATCCGTGGATCTTGCGCGTGGGCGCCAGATCCACGTATCGGGGGAAGTATCGGCAGCGAGCGAGGGGGGGGCAGTAAGAGGGAGAAGGCCTTCTCAGAAGGCGGCGAGATTTCTCAGAAGCCTTCGCGCCTTCCGAGAAGTTTTCGGTGTTTTCGGGGGAGGCTCAGGAAATTTCTCAGAAGGCTGGGGGACTTCTGAGCCTTCTGATAAGGCCCGCCCCTTCTCACGTTACTCTGGGCTCGCCGCCGAGGGTGCCCCTCGAATCATGAAGCCAGCGCATCCCGATTTGGCGACAGAGCGCGTCATTGTCATGCAGAAGCGCGACTCGCAGCTAACGCACGCGCCTTGACCCACGTCGTCGTCTCCTCCAGATACGGGAGGAGGAGGAGGAGGAGGAGGAGGAGGAGGAGGAGGAGAACGAGGGAAGAGGAGACGGAGGATGGGTGGGGTGGGCAGGTTGCCTTTGCTGCCCCCTGCCAAAGAGAGCAGCACGCAGCGGCGACAGCACAGAAGGAGCGGCTTCAAGAGACGCTCCTCTCGCGGCTGATCTCCGAGGCGGACTCCCTTGACACCATCGAGGCCATGATGGAGGCCGTTGTCCAGATCCGGGACTCCCAGAGGGGTTCCGAGTGGGTGGGGTCGGAGGGTCGCACCACATCGCCGATGAATCGGCGATGCGGCTCGATGTGGAGCCGGTGTTTCGCCATGTCGACGGTGCCGATGTCTCGCCACTGCGTTGGTGCATCCCTGATGCATTTTCGATGCGGCACGATGTTTCGGCCCCATCTTTGTGGACCCCATCTGGAAGGCCTCTGCTAGGGAGGGCGCGGGAGGAGGATCGAGACGTGCGGCGGCCTGACTAAGTTAAGCGCGGCCGGGTTGTCTTGTCGCCATGGGGGGCAGGGGTCGTGAGGGAAACGGATCCTAGAACCCTGGGCGTTCCGCAGGACCACTTGTTCATCCTGAGTTGCCTTCTAGCGGTGCTGGTGCATGGGGAGAGGCTCAGGAGCCCGAAACCGGCGGACAGCTCTCATGACTCGTCTCCCTCAGGACCTCTTTGCCCTCATGGCGATCTGGGCAGGGCGGCCCACGACAAGAAATCGGCCCACGGCGCGAGGCAGCCACGCTGAAGTTGGTGGTCGCGGGTTTGGGGGTCCCACACCACGCGCTGACGTGGCCAGGACGCTGGAGGCCCAGGGGAGGGTCGGAAGAGGAGATGGTCGGACGAGATGGGGGGGGACTTGGCACGTGGGTGTTGCGAGGTCTGATCATCATCTGAGGCTGCCTTGGGGCTATCCTGGGGCCGTCGTGTGGGTTCCCCCGCGTCCTCCTGCTCCCTGGTCCTCCGCGTCACCCGCCTGACTCTCCCCCTCTTCGTCGGAGCGGCGGTCGACTGAGGACTGAGAGAGGGGATTCCGAGGATCACCGACATCACAAAAGTAATACATAAGGCACCAGCTCAGACCTTCGGAACAAATCGCGCAGACGTAAGGGGGTAAGGCCTATTTGACCAGCCCGCGGGAAACCCCGCAATCCCAGCAGTGTGTGTGTGTGTGTGAAGGTGTGTGTGTGTGTGTGTGTGTGTGTGTGTGTGTGTGTGTGTGCGGGCCCCGCACTGGGCCCCGCCGCCGCCGGGCCCGCCGACGCAGCAGCCGCCGCGGGCCCGCGAGCGGGGCCAGCCGCGCCACGCGCTCGGGGCGTGACCCGTCCCCCTGAGCGGCTCGCTTTTTCCGACCCCTCTTTCGGCTGCGCCCTCCTCCTCCTCCTCCTCCTCCTCCTCCTCCTCCTCCTCCTCCTCCTCTTGCATGGTAGCACAATTCGCCATTATGGCACTCCCGTTTAGGCCTTTTCCGCCAGCGCAGACTTCCTTTGCCTCGCCGCCGACGCAGAAATGTGTGTGCGTGCTTGCGTGCGTTGTTACATGGGTGACCAAGTGAGCTCTTGCAGGCTCATAGAGGGGGGTTCATTGGACTGTAATAGGAACCCTCGTGCGATCTCAGTTCGGAGTTGCAGTAGGAGCTTCAGTACGGACCGTAGTACGAGCTGTACTCGAAGCCCTAGTAGAGGCTATCTTAAATGCCTTAGTCAGGAAAAGCTGCAGTTGAATCCCTAGCATGAGTTGTAGTAGGAACCCAGTTGGAACTCAAATGTGGTCGGACATGCAGTAGTAGGAGCTGACGCCGGAGCTTTCGTATAAATTGCATTCGGAAAGTGGGTACGAACAAAACTAGGACATGTAGTTGTAATCGTGGTGGGAGTTCTAGGTGGAGCCGTCCTAGAAACCGGAAAAAGAACTGTGGCATGGACCGTCGAAGGATATCTAGCCGGACCTTCGAATTCCGACTTTTCATTAACATGCGTTCAAGTACGAGCTGTGTGAGGCCCCGTGGGAACCGCAGTAGGAACGCGAGTAGGAAACGTGGCGGGAACCAGCGCGGGAGTTCCAGTGAGAGTAGAAAACCTGGTAGGGGTTATGGTCGGCATTGCCGGATCATCCTTATGATAATTTGCAAACGGAACTCTAGCAGGAGTTCCAGTTGAAGTTGTAGGGAGAGCCCGAGTGTGAGATCGAGTAGTTGTTTTCGCAGGAGATAGATCAGAAGTTTTTGTAGGAACTGACGTAGGGTATGGAGTAGGACCTGCGAAGCTACAGTTCAAATGTAAGCTGCAGTAGGAAATTGCATAGTGGTTGTAGTAGGAACTATAGTCGGAGCCATCGTATATGCAGCGGTAGGAGGTGTAGTCAGTGTTCAGGCATCAGCTGGCGTAGGATCTACAATGGGCGTTTCGGTGGGAGGTGCAGTAAGAGCCCGAACCTGGCGCTCCATTGGAAGGTGTAGTTGGAGCCCTACTCGGAGCTGCAATAGGCGTCCGAGTAGGAGCTGAACTCGAAGCTGTACTCGGTAGTCGGAACCCTGGGAGCCCTAGTAGGAGCTGGCTAACAGGAGATATCGTCGGAATCTTAGTCGGCGTTCGAGTGGGAGCTGTAGTCGAAAATTTGGTTGGAGCTGTGGCAGGCGCGCCTGAAGAAACTCAAGTAGGAGCTGCAGTGCAAAAAAAAACCTAGCAGGAGTTAGGAGATGTAGGAGAAACCGTCGTAGGGTTCTTAGTCGGAAGCTTCGTAGGAACTGTGGTTGCCCTAGTAAGAACCTGTATTCGGAGCCTTGCCAGTGTTTCCTAGTAGGAGCTCGATTGGGAGCCGTAGTAGCAGTTGTAGTAGGAGCCCGCGCAGGAGCTCCAGTCGGAGCCTTAGTAGGAGCTGTAGTCGTATCTGGAAAAAACCAGCAGCAGCAACACCAGGAGGCGAAACTCGTTGTGCCAGCGCGCATGGCGTGCATACGCTCTTCCTCGACACGGATACCTTGACGTCCCCCAGGATGTATCTCTTCGGAAAAATCCCCGCGTGTACACAGAAGTCCTTGCCACAAGGGCGTTGCGCGTTGCTCGCCCCCCCCCTCCCGAAAAGAAACTTTGACGGTTTTTGTTGGTGGGTCCTGCAAGGGAAACCTTTGTCTAACCCCAAGAAACCACCCTGAGGGAGGTTGTTGGGAGGGGTCCGGGGGGGAGAAACCCCCTTACCCCCCCAAAACCCCCCCGGGCCAACAACAGCATAGCATCACCGGGCCTGAGTGGGTGCGCTCGCCTCGGGGACGGCGAGCGCACGTCGTGGGGGCCGGCGGGGTAGGCCCGTGAGGTCTTCCTTGCTCGGGGGCCTCCAGGCGGTGCGGTGACCACACCGTGCGGTGAGCCAGTGGGGGTGCGGGGTGGCCACGCAGTTTTTTGGACTCGGGTTGCTCTCCGAGGACGTCTCGGGCGGCTGCGGCCTCGAAGGTGCCCAGACCGTGCGGTGACGGATCGTGCGGCGAGGTGTGTTGGGCTTCTGAGGTCACCGGACGGTCTGTCGCTGCACCGTTGTCATTGTCACGAATGTCGAATTCTCACTTCTGAGGAATACTTGTTGTTGACCCCCACCTTGCCCATTACCGTGAACTCGGTTCGGTTGAAGCGCGCCTTTCGGCTCTCACATGTATTCTCACTTTCGTCAGGGGGAAGCTTCAAGTTCAGACTGCCCACCTGCCCCCCGACTGCAACAACAGCGGCCTCCGCCTGAGCTTTCCCAACAACCGATGCTCTCGCACGATTTTTCCTTATAGTTTATTATTGGTTGCTTTGTCTAGTAATTTCGATACGGGGCCTCCTTACTGGGGCATTGTTCTGGGGCACGCGTGCGATCACATCAGCGATTGTCATCTTGTCGTATTCGCAAGTACCGAATCGACTTGCAGAGGGGAGATTCATTGCATTTGGCGATTCGTCTCAGTCGCATTGATCATCGCCTGGTGGTGATGACCATCGACAATGAATTGCACTATGGTGGTCCAGATCGCACTTCGTTCCAATGGGATTTCGATGTCATCGTGAGCTGCTTGCTGCAAGGATCGGGCCGGAACGATTTTTTCTACGATTTGGCAGCTTGGGCACAGCATGATAAGTGGAGGGATATGCCCATGAAGTCTCCTACGGAGTGTTATGCTTTCTGCGGGGTGCTGTGTGCAGCTCCGCTGGCCCGCCACGCTGGCCCTCGAGAGCCATACATCAGCACGACCCTTATGCATCCCGCGCCCCATGGACCTCCGGGGGCGCTCGGCTGGCTCCCGGGAGGCCCAAAGAGAGGCCCGAGAGCGCCCAGGAGTGCCACAGGAGGCCTTGAGACGAAGCCAGGACGCGGAGAACATCGGGTGAGGATAAATCGAGACTCTCTGAGATCTGGCGGGTATGGAGGATATCTCGGGTGCCGCGGCCTTCTCAGAGCGTTCCGGCACGCTCTGACAGCGTTCTGGACAGTTTTGAATTGAGTTATTCTCGTCCTGGCCGCGTCCTGGGCCCCTAACCACCTAGCAGAAGCCAAGAGGGGCCCAGGAGGGAAGTTGCAGATAACAGTGCCGACCCTCGTCGAAGTCGTGCCCGTCGGTCCTTGAAAGTACAAGCACCAAGCCTTCGCGCCAAAAAAAGCCACCCGGAATCCGAGGAAGACCGCCGAAGGCCGTCGGAGAACCGCCGGAGTCCGCCGGAAAGCCGTCCGAAGGCCGCCGAAGTCGGCCCATGAGCGATGGGCAGCAAGGGGTCCATGGTCGAACACGCAACAGAGTTTCTGGGAGAGGAGGAGGAGGAGGAGGAGGAGGAGCTTCAGAAGTGTCAGCAGCGGGGGAGTATCGAGAGAGTGGCTCTGGACTCTCCGCGGGAGAAGCCATGCGGCAGCCTGTGGCGCCGCGCATCGGCATGGCTGCACATGCCAAGCGCGCTTTTGCCAGGTCGGACACGGAACTAGGATTCGATCGGATTTCTTCCCGATGCGTGCGTACAGCCGAGACGCTGATATAATGAACAGTTTGGATTTGAAAGGGGCTCGAGGTTCCTTAGGTCCTTTTTTGGCTGTCTCTCTGGCGCTCCTCGTCCACGCAGGCGCTTTTTGGGCCAAAATTGGTGTTCGTTTCGTATTTTAATGTCTTTTTGTTCCGCAGCCAGATTCTAGGGAAGCCGTTGTCGAGCGACGCGGCGGGAGGGAACAACAGCAGGAAATGTCTGACCTTGGCTCCCATGGTGAAGCACTCGGTTGACGCACCTCTTGTGGTCTATGATGGCAAGGAGGGGGAGGAGGCGGGGGATGATGAGCCGCGACCATGTGAGCTCACCCACGATTGCCGTCCGTTTCGGGGTCTGGTGTTGATGCCCCTTCTTTGCGTGATACCCGTCCTCCCGCATTATCACCTCATCCCAATCGTCATCACCGTGCTCGTCATCCTTGTTCCTTCATCCATCCGCCTTTTCCCTCATCTGCTACAGTAGGTTCGTGTCGTGACGACTTCGGCGATGGTTTCAGACATTGCTTGAGTCGTTCAACCTTGTACCTTTTTGCCTTCCTGACGCCGCGTGGATCGATCATCGGGCCGCAGGTGGAGGAGCGCTTCAAGATCGAGCTGGAGGATGAGGACGTCAACAGGACGCAGACCATCCGCGACCTCGCCGACCTCGTCTGGCGCACCCCCCGCGGGCTGCAGAAGAGGACCGTCTGCGACGAGGACTACATCGCGATGATCGCGACCTCTCACGCAGAGAACAGGTGTCGGCTGCCCCCCAACAGAGGAACGCCATGGGGGCACCGTTCGGTACGGTAGAGATGGGCACGGAAGGAATTAGGACGGAAACCGCCAGCAGTTCTTCCCCATTTTGGACAGGACTCGCCGACGTCGCCGCGAGCGCTGTCGACTCGAGGCAGAAGACGGCCTGCCCAGCAGCGGCCGTTGTCGATTTGGGATAACATTTGTTGTGGGTATCGTCCGTATTCGCTTGGGGCTCTTCAGGAGCAGTTAGCAGTCACCGAACGCACGCAAGCCCCAGAGAACTCGTTAGACGCACCTCAAAGCCCCGCTTCCCCAATCCTTGCCTCCTTCACATCTTCCATCCTCCTCCCCCCTTCCTCATTCCACTGCTTCCCCTCCTCTCCCCTCGCCCTTGAAGCCCCCAGAGCCACCGATAGTCACCGACATCACCTCCCCCTCCTCATGCCTCCCCTTCCTTCTCATCCCTCTTGCTCTCCATATGAAATTCTCGCTTTCGGGGGGCGGTGGTTGGGATGATGATGAGGAGGAGGAGGAGGAGGAGGGAATGAGGAGGAGGAAGAGGACGAAGTATTAGGGGGAGGGTACGAGAGGAGGAGTAGGAGGAGGAGGAGGACGGAAGTTCGGGGCCCTGCGGAAGAATCTCCCACTTGGACCAGGCGTATGGTTTTGCACCCAGTTGCTGTTGCTGACTGTCCCTCCCCAGAGTCAAAATTGTGCCTCTGTCTTGCGCAGCGAGGACGGGGAGGACAAACATGATAAGCGGGAGGTAATGTTGCCACTTGCGCAGTGTGCACGCAGGTTAGACAACACCAGCTGGGGGGCCTTACCCCAGATCCAGAGGCTTACATGTGGCAGGACGTTGCCCTTTCCACAGGCTTGCTGAGCGGTCGTTGACTGCTGAACGCAGGCCTTTAATTGTTCTCACGTGCGTAGTGTTGCAGAGGCTACGCTAGCGAGGCGTGCGAGGCCCAGGAGGAGTAGGAGGAACGCCCGCACTCCCCCGAGGTGGGGCGAGCTCGACGGCGACTGGAGGGCTGAGATCCCGGAGCAGTACGAGCACTTCGGGCCCTCGCTGGCGGAGGAGCACGGCGATGAGGAGGCCATGGCCGAGGCCGGCGGCGACGATTGCGGCTGCGAGACGACGGCCACTCATCCTCGTGGGGAGGAGGAGCAGGAGATCGTAAATCAGCACTGGAGGAGGAGGAAGAGGCGGAGGAAGAGGAGGAGGAGGAGGAGGAGGAGGAGGAGGAGGAGGAGGAGGAGGAGAAGCGATTGCGAAGGTAAGGCGCCCTGCATGGGGCCGATACTCCGGCCCTGCGGGTAACACTGTTCCTTCCGAGTCTCAGTGCGTCTCATGTGCCGCCTGGCCCATCGCAGATGTTCGATTGTTCTTGCTTGCTGTGTTGTTTTGCTGTTCTGCGAGAGCACTCTGCGTTGGTTGTTTGAAGGCACTCGCACTCAGACGCCAGACATCTAAGGCTACAGTCAGGGCAGCGTAAACAGATCTAGCATCACGGTATTCTGACGGCTCTGCTTTTTTATGAGTTTCCGGCGGCCTCGGGGGGCAGGAGGTAGGAGAGAGAGATCGAGGGTCAAGCAGTTTTGTTTCCCGGAAAAGGGATTTTGCACAGAATTCTTCTCGGGGTGCCCCAAACGGTGCGATGACCACATTGTGTGGTGAGTCGGTGGGGATTCGGGGTGACCGCAAAGTTTGGGGACTGGGGTCGCGCTGCGAGGATGTCTCGGGCGACCGGGTCTTGCCCTGTCCTAAGCCGTGGGGTGACAGACCGTTCGGTGAGGTCTGCGGGGATTTCGAGATCAGCACACGGCCCGTCACCGCACCGTATTTGACCCTGTATCTGTGTGTGTGTGGGCGGGCCATTGAGAGATGTTTTCGCTTTCAGTTTGACCTGGTACATTATCTATCCTCCAAGGGCTGTCGTCCAGAGTTCTCTTTGAGTGGGCGGGCCGTCGGCCCTAGACCAGGGGAGTGTCAAGCACGGAGCGTGCACGAGGAGCGTGGTGAAACATGCGTCTGGCGCGGGCACTTCTGACACTTGTTTCCAGAAGTGGATGAGCCAATGTTGGTCTCCAACATGCGCGTGGGCGTGTAGATTACATGTTTTCGTCACGTGCGCAGGCGCTGAAAAGGGGTATCCAACATGCGTCTGGCACGTGCTTCGAGATGCGATCTGCAGGCCAGAGGGAGGTGCACCTAGCATGATTATCTCACGTGTCCAGACGTGTGATTCTTAGGCTTACGCCACACCGCCGACCCCTTGTTTATGCCAATCGGGGGGCAGTAGAAGCTGCGAAGGGGTGAAAAGGCGAGTGATATTTGTTTGGTGTCTGTTCGCCGCCACTGCCAGAGGGTCTCGGGCAGTTCCGCGGGGGTGTCCGAGCGGACGGCGACACCGCGGGCGGTCGTGGTCTCATCTGGGGCCATCTGAGAGGCATAATGGAGCCAGGTTGGGCTCGGGAATGTCTTCGAGCCGTTTCGGTAGCGGTCGGGAGTTTTTTTGGGGGACTGTCCAGGAGTCATTATGGGTCAACTTGGCCATGTGCGAGGCCACGGCGCGTGCAAAGGGTGTGCCGGCATGGGGTATACTTGCATGCGAATCTTCCCACTGGGCCCCACGGTGGACGTATTCTGGAGCCACGACACGATCGACGTGTGTGTGCGCTTGGGGTTGGAAGTTTACGGGACCGCGGGTACTGGGGCTATGGTTGGAGCGCGCCGTGGAGCCACGAAATCTATGAGGGACGTGCCCAATGTTCGCGGGGAGCCGCGCGTATACTCGGGTTTTGGGGCCTTTCATTCAAGTTGCCGCGTGCGGGGTGTGCCAAATTGGAGGCATGTTCACTAGATGGAAGCGCCACGGCACCTCGATTTCTGCGGGGTCGGCGGATGCTGGACGTAAGTTGTGGATTTCGAAACTGGGGCTGATCCGTTATTGGGCATGCTGGGGTATTCGGAGGAGTGGGAGGAGGAGGATGAGGAGGAGGAGGAGGACGAGTGACGCTGCGAGCGTAAGAGCGGGGCGAAGGAGACGGAGCAGGAGAAGGAGGAAGAGGAGGAAGGGGAGGAGAAGGGGGGACGAGGAGGAGGCGGAGGAATAGGAAATGACATTGAGCTTCTCATTCCTCTCTGGGATTGGCCGCCTGCGTGCGCGGCTCGACTCTTGGGGCGCTCTTGGGGCGCTCTTGGGAGGCTTGTTTGGGACCTCGGGGGCCGTCTTGGAGACCTCTTGGCCCGTCTTGGGGCCATCTTGGGCGTCTTGGAGGGGTCGTTTGGCGTCTCGAAGCCTTCGTGGGCCGTCTTGGAGGCCTCTTGGGTGCTTCTTGGCCCGTCTTGAGGCCCTCTTCGACCCGGAAAAGCTCTGGAACCGCTCGTCCCGGCCGTGCTGCGCTCGTCCCGGCTCCCTCCCCCCCTCCAAGTCGGCCCTCTTGGGCCGTCTTGGGGACCTCTTGGGCCGTCTTGGGGCCGTCTTGGGCCGTCTGGAGGCCGTCTTGGGGGCCTCTTGGGCCATTTTGGGGCTATCTTTGGAGCCTTTTTGCCCGTCTTGGAGCGTCGGACAGCCGGAAAGGCGGAGAAGCAAAAAACGTAGAAAAACATTTGGAAAATCAGCAATTTTAGACTCTTTGGGCCCTCTTGGGAGGCTTGTTTGGGACCTCGGGGGCCGTCTTGGAGACCTCTTGGCCCGTCTTGGGGCCATCGTGGGCGTCTTGGAGCGGTCGTTTGGCGTCTCGGAGCCTTCGTGGGCCGTCTTGGAGGCCTCTTGGGGGCTTCTTGGCCCGTCTTGAGGCCCTCTTGGGCCCGGAAAAGCCCTGGAACCGCTCGTCCCGGCCGTGCTGCGCTCGTCCCGGCCCCCTCCCCCCCTCCAAATCGGCCCTCTTGGGCCGTCTTGGGGACCTCTTGGGCCGTCTTGGGGCCGTCTTGGGCCGTCTGGAGGCCGTCTTGGGGGCCTCTTGGGCCATCTTGGGGCTATCTTTGGGGCCTCTTTGGCCGTCTTGGAGCGTCGGGAAGCCGGAAAGGCGGGAAAGCAAGAAACGTCGAAAAACACTCGGGAAAATCAACAATTTTAGACTCTTTGGGCCCTCTTGGGAGGCTTGTTTGGGACCTCGGAGGCCGTCTTGGAGACCTCTTGGCCCGTCTTGGGGCCATCGTGGGCGTCTTGGAGCGGTCGTTTGGCGTCTCGGAGCCTTCGTGGGCCGTCTTGGAGGCCTCTTGGGGGCTTCTTGGCCCGTCTTGAGGCCCTCTTGGGCCCGGAAAAGCCCCGTGAGTCGCTCGTCCCGGACCCCCCCCGCTCGCGCCGGACCCCCCCCCCCCCTCCAAATCGACCGGACCGGGCTCCCGGGGGAGGGGTTTGGGGAGGGGGAAGCATCTCACACGCCGATGATCCCCAAGGGGTCGGCGGATTTGTTCCCACGTGGAACTGACACAACTTTTCCCTGGTAAGGGGGATCCGCACAGGGTTCTCTCTGCGGTGAGCGGGCCCTTGGCCCTTAGCCAGAGGGGTGGGAGCAATGTTCTTCGCATGAGTTTGATACCAACGGAGGAAAGCGAATTGGATCCGTCACTGGATCAGCCTTGTAGACTTGCGCAGGCTGACTTAGAAGCTATGATGTTTTTTTTTGGTTGTGGGCCGGCGTAAGGGGCCAGCCTATGTCTACCCCATCCCATCCTTCTATGTTGGTGGGATGGGGATAGGTTCCGCCGCTTCCTGCTTTGCATGTACTGCACAGGATTACGGGGGACACTGAATTCTATGAAGGGTCCCACGGCCCCTCCCCCCCTTCCTCCTCCTGGTCCTGTCGGCGATGGCCCGGTCCTGCAAGGGTGTCCGAAAGTCCAGGGGGGAGCACCACACACCCGACCCGCTGAGTTTGGACGACAATGGAGCGGAGGGCGTCTGATCGACAAGCATACTCTTCCCACGTAAAAATGCTGCCCCAGGGGGGGATGAAACATGCGAAAGTCGCGTGCGCTTTGTGCGGCCTTCACGCGTGCAGGCGCCACTGGGGGGTATCCAACATACGTTTGGCGCGCGCTCTTTTCGCACCGCTCCTTGTCTCGTTCGGGTGTGGGCATTTTCCTCGGCGAGGTCAACGCCAGCAAATCTGGATTATCTTGGAGCATCTTGGACCATCTTGATTAAAAAACAAAAACACGCGCGAAACCGAACACGGCACGGGGAATGGACGTCCGAGCGATGGCAAGGCACGCGTTCTTCTCGCATGCAGGCGCCAACAGGTGGGGGCTCTCCAACACGCGGCGTCCAGCGCGCGCGCTTTTGGAAACCGGGCTGATTCATCCTTTGCTGATTTCATCCAGTCAAACTCATTTGGTCAAACTCATCCGATGCCCAACTCATCCTTGCCCACTCATCCGGTGTCAAGCTCATCCGGTGTACGTCACCCGATGCCTATTTCATCTGGTCTCATTCATCAGGTGGCTAATTCATCCGGTCGAACTCAAATTCATGCATGCGGTGCTTGACTAAATCACTTATGACCTACCTCATCATCCGGTCAAACTCATCCGGTAGCTAACTCATCAGATGCCCTAATTGATCCGGTGCCAAATTTATTTGGTTCACCCGGTGACGAATTCAGTTGGTGCCCTGTGCCTGATTCATCCGGTGCCAATTTCACCTGGTCACTAATTCATCTGGTTGCCTTTTTCATCCGATGCCCCAACTCACCTTGTGTTCTCACTCATCCGGCGCCTCACAGTTCCCAGTGCCCTCACTCATCCGGTGGCCACTTCATCCGTTTACGAACTCATCTGGTGCCCTGCCTCATCCGATGCCCTAACTCTTCCAGTGTCCGAACTCATCCAGTAACCTCATTCATCTGGTGCCGAATTCATCCAACCTCGCTCATCCAGCATCTTGACGGACGTGCCCGAAAATGTTTGACTTCAAACCCTTTTGCAGTCAAGCAGATTGTCACCTCCCCTTTTCCCCAGGATGCCCCCACGAAACCATCCAGAAGCAGCGAGCTCCCAACCTCTCCTGGAAAGGCATTCGTAGATAACCCAAAAGTAACCTCCAAATTTGCTTGACTACGAAACTTTTTGTAGTCAAGCAAATTCCAGCCCCCAATCTGCCCCATGCCCCAGGACGCCCCCCCGAACGTGACCTTCAAAGCGTCCAAAAATGCTTCGAAAGGAGCTCAACATTTGCTTGCCTACGAACCGTTGTGTAGTCAAGCGCATTCTACCCACCCATCTGCCCCAGGATACCCCCGAGAAGCCTTCCAGCAGAACCTCGAGAAGCAGCGAACCCCGAACGTCGCCTTACAAAAACACCCAACAAGAACTCAAACGTAACTCAACATTTGCTTGACTACAAACCGTTTTGTAGTCAAGCAAATTCTCGCCTCTCTTCTGCCCCAAAACGCATCCAAGAAACCCTTCACAATAGCTTCTGGAAGCAGCGAGCTCCCAAAGCCCTGAATACTTTTGCGGCCAGTGCCAGCCGCGAGTCTCTCTGGACATGTGGCGTCAAACGTGCTCTCTGGGCACGTTCTCAGATTGATTACGTTTGTGGTTCAGACAGTATCGAAGGCTCGGCATACCCACTGGTTCATGCAAAACTCAACGACATTTACAAGCGGTTCCCGTTAGACCATCGGCCAGTCGTGGCCCATCTGAAACATCCTGACATCATATTCAAGGTACCCCCGAGACCTCCATCTCTGAAAGGATGGCGGCCCAAGCATCCTACCGACCGTGACCGATTCCAACGTGAAGTTCTGGAGTGCAAGTTTGAATTGGCGCACTTGGAGAAATCTTTACTCGATCTGGCCATCCAGACACCGCATACGTCTTCTACCAGTGCCCGGGACGACGAAGATACGAAACTTGCGCAGAACGTATCTTCATTGAGGGCGCAACTTCGGGCAACGGGGCACGGACCAGACGTCCGAACCATCAGGAGAGACATCCGCAAGTTGCGACGACAACGAGCTCGCAGGAAGTGGCAGCGCAAACTTGCGCGTCTCGCCAAATCCGTTCCGCAGCATTCGTTCCAACCCGTGCGCTTGGAGCTTGCCGAGGGCACGTCGACGGATCATAAACAGTGGCTGCATGGACTATTTGAGTTTGGCCGCGGCCGTTTTGGAGACGCTGCAAATGACGTTCCGGCGCAGATGTCCCGTTTAATTGCATTATCTTCCACTGCACGAGCTGACCGCTTGGATGGCCATTACTCGCGATCTCCAGCGCTAGACTTGTTCGACGTACTGCAAGCCCGAGCCGCCCTGTCAGAAGGCAAAGGCGTCGGCGCGGACGGCGTCCCAGCCGAAGTGTACAAGACGATGCCTTGGGCAGCAACCCTTCAGATACATGCAATGTTCCAGCAACGGTTGAATTTTGGCCCCGGGGGCGAGTCGCCATATTGGAGAATTTTGGACTTCCTGGGTATCCCGAAGACTCCAAACATCAAGGCTTTCAAAGACTTCCGCTGGATTTGCAAATCGGCTTCACTGCAAAAGTGGTACATGTTGAGCTTACGGCCTCAATTGCGACGACAACTTCGCCCATCTATTGTGCACACATATGGCTTTCGCCCACAATGCAAAACAGGGCACCTAACAGCGTTGGTTCGACAATTACTTCACTTAGCGACGAAGTGGGGCATGGGATTATTGATTGCGGCACAAGACGTTGAATTTGCATTCGATTCCATGAACCACGAACACATTGCCACCTCCATGACAGCTCAGGGGGTTGGATCTGGATTGGTAGCCGCGCACCTCCGCGAGCTCGCTGGGATACGGGCCACGATTCAATTGCCTGGAGTCGGGAGCACGACCCCGTTCGATTATAGCAAAGGGGGCAAACAAGGCGGAATTGAGACCCCCGACGAGTGGAATGCTCTTGCAGATTATTTGATGGAGCCCTTGATCCAAGCGTGGGGCGTCAAAGGATTCGGTTTCAAGTTAGATCTTGGGGATGGTGATGTTTACGTGAATCACGCGGTGTGGTGCGACAACGTTGTCTTGTTTGCGGCCGACCAAGTGAGCTTGAGCATGATGATCAACGACATTACCCGGCGATTCCACGAGCATGAACTGCATTGGAAGCCCGGGTCCTTGGAGATTCTTCCAGGGGGGAGTTTTGCAAGCGATTTTTCATACGAGTTTGCTGTGGTGCAAAAAGGTGCTCAACAATTTTACGCCGTCGTCGACGAAATGATCTTGCTAGGAGAGCTGTTCGATAGAGAGGGGCGTTCGGCGGCAAGCATGAGATTTCGCCAGGCTGCTGGGGACAGGGTGTTTTTCAAGCACAAATCGTTGTTCCACACTCGGGGTCCCGTCCTCCCTCGGCTTCGCGCTTGGGCTACCTCCCCGGCTACGTCCGCAGTATTCGGGTGCGATTCCTGGCACGTCACAGCAACCCTGCTTCACGAAGTTCAACGATGGGAATACAAACGGGTCCGCCACATGCTCCGGTTTCGCCGCCGGCAGGGGGAGGGGCCAATGGAATTCAACAGGCGGTCCGCAGCTATGATTCGACAGTGGTACGGCTACGCGGGCATACATTTCTGCACACACAGAATCTTACGAGACATTTACACGGCCGCATGGGATGAAAGCAGGAGCGGCCTTACCAGCCAAGACAATCCTTTGCTCTGGGCACGGGAATATCGAAACCAATTGTGGTGGGAAACTGTTTCGGCATTGGGTTCGAGTCGGAAGCGCCGGGCGGTGGACATGATTCATAGCAGGCGTGGGCACCAACCAGCTTGGGAAGACCCGTTATGCACGATATTGGGGTCAGATTGGCGTTCGATGCGGGCCCGCACGCGGTCCAAAGCAGAATGGTTGAAGGGAGCTGCAAATTTCGTTCGGGACGCATGCTCTTTCTTTGGCCTCCATGCTCCAACAGCGCCAGTGGCTTCTCGACCGAGCCTTTTCCAGTCAGACCGCGCTGAACTTCCGAATGGGGTCCCGGAGCTCCCGCCGCACCCAGACGACGACAAATGGGACGCTCTTCACAAGCGGGTATGGTTTCAAGTGGACTGTCTCGGAGTGGCGCAGGTTGTGAATGGCGAGGCTGTCTTGCGAGCTCCCCACTTGGAGGCAATTTTCAGGCGAATCTGCCGCCGTTTGGGATGTATCTGGGAATCTGGGTGGAAACCCCGACGTGATATCGACCCGTTCGTCATTTGGTCTGCCCGGAAATTCAACAGCACAGCCGACTACATGGTCAACTTGGCCATGGATGCCGGCCGCGACTTCGAAATCGACCTGGGGCGCCTACGACAACAATCGTTACGACATAGCAGACTGAAGGTCTGCATCGACGGCGGATTGCGTAGATGCGGATCGGCTGCTTTGGGCATCGTGGTATATGGCGTCGATGGGCCGGAGGCTGTCGAGATAGGACGGGCTGCGCGGAAGCTCACTGGCATAGGGTCGGCCTTCCAGTCCGAAGCAACAGCGTTAGAGTGGATTGTAGATATGTTTTGTAACCATATACTATAATTTTGTCATCCTCCATCTTCTCCCCTTCCTCTTGTCCAGTGGCCGCGTTTGTTTTCCACTTGAGTTAGATACGCGTTGATGCTGAGCCCTCAAGGCTACTTGGCACAGGCCCCCGGGGTCGTCATGAGCCTACGGCGCTATGACAACTGATTTGCCTTTCACCTAGCACGCGCACGACTGTGCCAGCGGACGTCCGAAAGAAAGAAAGAAGTCGGCGTCGACAACATCCGAGCCGAACTCATCCGGCACCCAGTGCCTAACTAATCGGGGCGCCAAACTTATAATTCCTCCAGTGCCAAATTCATCCGGCGCCTTACCTCAAGTTACCGAGGCCTGTCCGGAGACTACCTCATCCGATGCATCAATTCATCCGTTCCCCAATTCATCCAGTGATTAACTCACTCGATGCCCTACCTCATCCGGCGACGAAGTCATCCAGTGCCCTAACTCATCCAGAGCCCTAACTCATTCGGTGCGAAATTCATCCAGTGACTACCTCATCCGGTGCCCTAACTCATCCGGTGTCCTAGGTATGCTGGCATGGGATTCATCTGAGTTGAAGGGGTTTGCTCTCTCCGTAGTTCTCTTTCTCTCAAGCCTTTGGCGTATGGGCCCCTCCGCTCTGGTGGCATCCCCTGTCCGTCAGTTGGCTACCATCGGAGGGGTCCTGGCATTGAGGCAACTCGACCGTCTTCTCGACAGTACATTGTTCTCGATTGGGGCGGCCGATCCGCCCACGTGGGCCGACTTGGAGGAGTCGGCGAGGAGCTCGGACGCGCGTTGCCACATTCTGATCCAGGAGCTTGACGCCTTCAGCTGCGCTGGCTCTGGCGGGCCAGAGGGCGAACCCAGCCCGAGTGTGGTTTGCCCCCCTTGCGAGGCGGCGGCCCCACCAGAGGCCGACGTCTGCAGTCTCCTGGAGAAGGTCTGCGCGAGCTTCCTCGGTCACCTGGCCTGGCGCGCCCTGACGGCTGCCGTTGGCCGCCTGGCCCGCTGCCGTCGTCGGGATGGCGCTGGTCGCGGGGACCGTCCCGAGGGCACCTGGCTCGCCTGCGCCTGTGGGGCGGGGCCGCCGTCGGGGCCGAGGAGTTCTGGCCTAGGCTGGTACAAGGCAACTTGCTCGCGGTGTATCACACGGACGACAGCGTGCGGCATGAACGCCTTCTGGTCTATCCTTGTCCGAACAAACACTATTACATCAGGACTCCAGACGGGGACCTCTATGAAGAGGACGTGCTGTGTAGAGACCCATCTACTGGGCCATCGCAGGCGGTGCTCCTGGACGACCTGGGCGCCAACTCCGTGGTACCGGTGGGTTCGTTCTATCGGTTCGGGGCCTACCCGGACAACGACGACTTCAAGGTAATGATGGACTCTTGTGTGCAGGCACTTCGTGACGCTGGTGTCGATGACCAGGTGGAGCCTTCTAGTGAGATCGTGGGGGCTGATGGAGACCGCCGGCGTTGTGCACCACGCCGTCAGCACGGCGAGCAGCCGCCCCCCCGTGAGCCTGGACGTGGGCTCGGCAGCGCGGGCCCAGGGCGCAGCCCAGGCGGGGCCGGCGGTCCGCCGCTCCCCCTCCGGAGGTTTCCCATCCGTCTGAGGGCGCGGGAGCGGGCGCGGGCCATGAGGTGGAGGTTTTGGGCGATGAAGGCGAGGGCGAGGTCTGGGTCACCGTGGAGAGTGTCGCCGACGTCCGCGTGGGCACGGAGGTGATGCTCAAGGACTCAGATGTCGTTCGAGGGGATCGGGCCCTTGTGAGGTTGTTGCCAGGAGTGTTTGTCTTTGTTCGCCGCGTTCCAGGCGGCACGGAGACCCCGAAAGTCGCTTCTCCTCGCGCGGGCCCTGGGGGCTCCGCCCTGAAAGCCATCGCCGAGGAGGGCCTGCTGGATGCCCGCATCCTGGCACCCGTTCGGTACGACACGGGCGGGAGGCGCTGGGGCGATTTCGCGAGCTCGGTTGGCAGGGTGCATGCCAAGCCCATGAAGGACTTCCCCTTAGAAGGCGAGAGGTCCACAATGTGGTTGATGCGCTATGTTCGAGACCATGGGGAAATCATCGATGGTCGACAGACGAAGTGGGCCCTCGAACGCAAGCTGGATCGCAACAGCACGGCTTTTTTGATGCCTGACTTCTGGGGCCTGGCGTTAGACCTGGGAGTGTGCTTTGGTCAGCTGGATGCCGCCAACCTTGGGTCTTTCGAGGTCATCAGCAGAGTGTATCAGTTATGCGAAGAGACTACAGGCCCCCTTCAGGTGGAGGACCTGGAGCACTACCTGGGCCGCGACAGCACAGGTGGTCTGAAGCGCGGGATGGCGCTGTGCCCTGCCCTTGCAAAGAATGCGACGGACATGCAGCGCAAAGAGACGGAAGTGCTGAAGCAGCGTCGCAAGGCGAGAGGGGAGGCCGCTGCCCTCAAAGCGAAGGGCGGCGGCAAGAAAGATGCGTCGGGGCGATGCGCAGCACGGGGGGGCGCCTCTGCCCGCGCGCTGCTCACAGAGGCTCTCTTCATCGGCGCGAGGCGGCGCCTGGGGCGGGTGACGGCTTGTTCCCGCTGACTGCGCCCCCGCCGCTGCCGCGACGCGAAGGTTCTTTTTCGCGAGGCACCTGCCGTCGGCTGGGCAAGCGCATTGCATGTCACGACATGGCTCGTCAGTCGATGAGTGCATTCAATTAGCTTGCTGGATATAACGACCCTCAGAGGTCGTCGTCTGGGCCGCAGGGACTGTCCAACGCTGTCTTTGCGGATCTTTTTGATTTGCATCGGGGCCATGCCCCTGCCCCTCCTGAATTAGTTCCCCAGGAAGCCTTGCGGGAGCTTCTGGGATGTGCACCGTCGGGCTACTCGCCGGAGCCCGACGGCAGCGCGGGTCGGCCGTATGCCCGGGAAGCCGTGAGTTGGCCCGCTTGCGGGAACAAGCTGGTGGATGTCTTCACCGCTGCCCCCCCGGACGTCCTGGGACTTTTAAGCGCGGGGCTTGGCTCGCGCTGGGCGCGGCAGAGCGACGAGTTGCGTGTTGTTCGCGAGCTTGAAGGAGGTCCCACTGTCTACAAAGCAGCGGTGTGTTCTAGCCAGCAGTCTGAGCATGTTGAATGTGCGCAGGATGGTCTCAAGCGAAACCTCTTTAGGCTGAGCCTCAGACGGACTGAGAGGGTTCTCCCATTTTGCGTGAACTAGAAAGACGAGACACTTTGGATCATCTTGGATTGTCGGCGGTCTAATCAACATTTCAATGGCCCCCCAAACGTGCATCTTTTCTCGGGGGCTGGTTTCCGCGAGGTAGATGTTGAGCCAGGGGGGGGGGGCTGTTTTGTTTCTGGGGCGTTGAGGTGCAGAGCGCTTTCTATCAACATGAGATGCCAGAACTGCTATCATATTATTTTGGGTTGGATGCTGTCTTGGCGAAGGATCCAGGTGTCATTAGCATAGAGGGCGTCTCCGTGGACCCAGACGCAAGATTGTTCCCGCTGCATAAGGTTGTCCCGATGGGTTTGAAGTGGGCTCTGCGCATTTTTCAGCGCGCCCATGAACGCGCCCTCGAGCAGGGCCCCGTGTTTGACGAGAGTCGGCGCGAAGGCAACTTTCACCCCCCCCCCCCCTCTGCGCGAGCAAGCCTTCTTCTCCTTTTATAGTGATGATGATGTTGGCGGGGGGACATGATGCACAGGAGGCGGGTAGGAAGGGGAAGCGAGCGGCCGAGCTGTTGGAGAGTGCTGGCTACGCCGCGCGCGATTTCAGCGAGGCGTCGGCGCGCATGGGCACTCTGAGTGTCGAGCAAGATGGCAAGCATCAGGCGGCGCACCTGTCTCCGACTCGCTATTGGAATTTGTGGTTTGCCATCCAGGTGTTGCTGTAAAACAAAGTGAGGATCACCAGCAAGCAGATGGAACGCCTCCTGGGACATTTCGCGTTCATCGCCCACCTGAGGCGAGGGGTTTTATGATCCCTGAGGGCATGTTTCGATTTCGCGTCGGCCAAGTTCATGGAGCCCCGGTCCCTCTGGCCCAGTGTGGAGCGCGAGTTGAGGATGGTGCAAGGCCTGCTGATATTTGCTCGGAGGCACTTGGGGTCTGCTTGGGACTCGAGGGCGACCGCTTTCGACGCCAGCGAGAGCGGGCACGCGACGGTGGAGAGCACCGCCAATGTAGAGCAGATTCGGCAGATCGGTGCCTGGCACGCGCGCTGGCGATACAAAGGGGGAGACCGTGTTGAAAACCCCTTGTCTACCAGCCTCGGCAACGGGCTTTCTTGGACATCGCAGAGACAAAGTACGAGACCCCGAATGATACGACCCAGCTAAGAACCCTGCGTTCTTTGAGGTGCCCCGCAGGTTCGTAGAAGGCCTGACCTGGAAGACCACGCATTACCAGCCCATCTTCAATCCAGAGGCTATCCACCTTTCGGAGATGCGGTGTTTTCTTGGTACCATTCGCAAGCGACTCTTGGGTGATCCGTCCAGGTGGCACAAGAGTCATCTGGTTCTTGGGGGCAATGTGGGGCTGATGCTATCTCTGTCAAAGGAGCGATGTCGTAACCCTACTCTCCTGATGTTGCGTCGTTGAGTGGCCTCTTGGATGTTTGCCACATGGCTCAAGGTTTCTTGGCCGGTGGTTGCCGTCGGAAGTCGACCCGGCGGATGAGCCGTCCAGGAGGCGCGAGGCGACGCGCGATTTGGGCAGCTGCGGGCGCTCGGCACCTCACGAGATTTCTGACCCACATCCGTCGACTGAACCCCCAGGAAGAGATTGCGACTCGGAGTCATCTGAGACGAGGGAGCCAGAGTGTGATAGCGTGTCGGGAGAGGCCCCTTCTGGCCCCTCGAGCGCGGCCGACGACTGGAGCAAGGCAAGCTGCGCCATCCGAGGACCTGAAGGCGTCCGCGGCGATCCTGGCCGTTGCGCCGGGCGCCGGCAGGGGGCGCCCCATTCTGGGGCGGCTCGAGCGGGCCGCCGACCTCAGCCTGAACGAGATCGAGGACGAGCGCCTGGCCAAGGCGGCCTGCCGTCTGAAGAAGCATGGCGAGCTTTAGGACACCACCCATCAGCGCGGGATCCTGGTGCCAGCTTCGCTGCAGCCCCGGGCGCGAGCCCAGCGCGCGAACTACATCGACAAGTTCTTGCTGGCGGAGGGCCTGACGGACTTGGATGTCGCGCCGCCCGTGCTGGATGCGATGATTGTGCATCACGTGGACAGGATGTTTCTGGAGGGGAAGGCTGCGGGCTCTGGCGAGAAGCTGCCGGCGGCGGTGCAGCACCACGTGCCCGCGCACGGCAATCGGGGAGAGGCTGTGCTCCCTCGGACTGCGCGAGCACTTCGCGGATGGCGACGGTTGGTACCAGGCCGCGCGCGGAGGCCGCTCCCATGGCGCGCGGTGGCGGGGAACGCGACCGGCCTGATGCGAAAGCACGGGGTGGATTACGCCCTGTGCTGGCTGCTGAAGGTGGACGCCTACCTTTGCCCCGCAGAGCGCCTGTCCCTGCGCCCGAACCAGCTGCTGAAGCTGACGACTCAGGATCGCATGACCAGCCTGACCATTTGATTTCATCTTGCGGAGGACGGGGCCCCGCAGCAAGGCAGGGGCCGTGGGCGGGGGCCTGCAGTTAAACGGGCAGTGGCTCGCCCAGCTGTTGGTGGACTACTCCGAGACGCGGCCCACGCAGGGCTCCCTCTGGAACTTCGACCTCATCAGGATGCGCGAGAAGTTCCTCGACGTTGGCCTCGAGCTGGAGTTGCAGCAGTGGAGCCCCGTGCTCTACATGGGCGACGCACCGGGGTGTCCCTCGACCACCTAGAGAACAGGGTGAGCCTGTCCGAGGTGCAGAAGAGGGGGCGATGGCCTTCCACCGCCAGTGTCAGGCGGTACGAGAAGCGGGCCCTGGTCCAGGAGGTCTTCAACAGCCTCGGGGCCGGCGTGCGCCAGCGAGAAGTCGTTGTTGGCCGAGCTCGAGAGGCGCGTGGGCCAGCTCCACCGCGCCAGAGCGCCCGACAGAAGATGCGTGCTTTTTCGCACTGAAGTTTTCAGTGGCCAGGGCGACTTCACCGAGGCCGTTTGCCGCCAGGGCTGCAAGTGTTTCAGTTTGGACGTGCTTCAAGGGCCTGGGGGAGATCTGTTTCGAAAAAGACGTCCAGGGGAGGATTCGGTCTCTCATCAAAAGCCCTCAGTGTTTCGGTGCACTCCTGGCGCCTCCTTGCACGACGTTTAGCATTGCCAGACGGCCCGCCATTCGTACCCGAGAGCATGTATACGGCGGTCCCAATTGTTGTGAACGTGGTCGTCTTAAACTTGAACAAGTTAATTATCTCGTTCGTCAAAGTGTCCTTCGATGTAAACTGTCAACGCAGTTCGGCGCGCCGTTCATGTTAGAAAACCCGCAGACCAGTCTCCTTTGGTAAGTTCCAGAAATAAAACAGTTTCTTGCCAAGCCAGAGGTTGGTTTCTATACCTTTCGTATGTGTGGAAATGGTGCTCGGTGGCGCAAGGCAACCTCGGTTATGAGTTTCGACCCCTCCAACATCTCGTCGATCGCTCGTGCGTGCCATAGCCGTCCGCCGGCGCTATGCAGTTTCTCTAAGCAGCCGCATATCATTCTCCCCGGCGCTGACCCGTCAGGAGTCAAGTGGGCTCGACGGGCAGCCGCGCATCTTAGACGCTTGGCCACGAAGATGGCGACCTTGTTCGTTTATACTGCCTTCACTAAGGAGCTTGAAAAGCAACGAGATTGGCTCCGTGTGCGATCTGGCCTTGTTCGCTCGTGATCCCGATGTCTTGCGCTCCCCTTCAATTTCCCCGACCCGCCCTCCCTGTGCCACATCGTTATACTTGCGAATTCTGGAGCACTGTTGTATATCAAGAGCGCTGCGCGCGGGTTTCACGAGTTTGGATCGTTGATGCTGCACCGTGTGAACAGAGATGGTTCAAAAACAAATAAGACGGAAATGATAGGTATGCTGGCACGGGGTTCATTTGAGTTGAAAGGGTCTGCTCTCTCCGTAGTGTTCTTTCTCCCCCACCCTGCACTCCTTGCTCCCTCTCGAAAGGTTAAGGCTCACGTACCTCACAAGTCTGGCACCCAGCAACTTTCCAAGCCTACGCTCCGTGGCGGAGCACTGTGGTATATCAAAAGCGCTGCGCGCGGGATTTCCCGAGTTTGGATCGCTGATGCTGCACCGTGTGAACGGAGATGGGTTCCACAACAAATAAGACGGATATGGTAACTCATCCAGAGTCCGCTGTCCAAACTCGCCTGGTACCCTTACATACTCTTCCGATATTCTTGAAAACGTCAAAACATAATTGGGAAGAAAGTCAAAGGTTGCTTAGTTATGAACCTTTTTGCAGTCAAGCAAGATGATCACTTCCTGTCTGCCCCAGGATGCACCCAATAATTTCTCCAGAACACCCTCTGGAGGCACCGACCCCCAACGCCGGCTTCAAACATTTCCCTTGCGTAAATCAAAGCAACTCAAATTTGCTTGACGAGAAACCGTTTTGTAGTCAAGCGAATTGTCACCTCCAATCTGCCCCAGGATGCCCCCCAGAAACCCTTCCAGAAGAACCCGTGAAATTGACTTATCCGATGTTTGATTCATCTTCCCCAGACTTCGCTCATCCGGTGGCTAACTCATACGATGCCAAACTCATCCAGTGCCAAACTCATCCGATGCCAAGTTCGTCCAGTGCCAAGCTCATCCGTTGCCCAATTCATGCGGTCCGTCACTAAACTTACCCAGGCCTAACTCATCCAGTGTCTAGCTCATCCAGTGCTCTATTCATGCAATTGACTAACTCATCCGGTACGTTAACTCCAAATGCCGAACTCATCCAGCCCGCCTCTCAGTAGAAGCAATACAAGGGGGAGGGGAGAAAGTGGAGGACGTGCAGGAGGAAGGCAAAGAGGATAAAATGAAGAGGGAGGAGGGGAACGAGATGATGCGGAGGACGAGGAGCAGGATAGATCACGGAAACGAGGAGGAGGACAAGAGGGGAGAGGACGACTGGGAACAGGCAGGAGAGCGAGGAATGCTGAGCAGCAGCGGCATACGCAGAGCGATCGGCAATAATGAACACGCATACACCTACACTCGCGGAAGCCCTCGCGGATTTCTTGCGTCGGCATTGGGCTCCGATCTGGGCTGTCTCCGCCCGTCGCGCGCCAGGCCCAGCCCGGGAGCGGCCCAGCGCCGATTCGAGATCTCCGCGCGAGCCTCCTAAAGTTTATGCGTAGGTTGGTTTCTGGTTTCAGTATCTTTTATCCGATCACCATCCCCATCCCCCTTCGAGACCCCCACCAGAGCACCACCCCAGTTGGGGATACACTCCTCGAAACCCGAAGGGAACGACCTATATCCCCATCTAGGAGGGTACATCCGCGAGTGGGGCCCAGGCCACGCCGCTTGGTATTGGTGATCGGATAAACGATAGTCATTGTTCTAGACAGCGCAGCTCTTCAAACGAGTCTGTCGAAGAATCTCTGACATCACCCCACTGGCGCCCCCGCCAACTAACGAGATCTCACTGTATAACGAGAAACGCCAAACATCCAGTGCCAGACTCATCCCCTGCCAAACTGGTCCGGTGCCAAATTCATCCGGTGCTAAATTTATCCGGTGCCAAATTCATCCGGTGCCAGACTCATCCGGTGCCAAATTTATCCGGTGCCAAACTCATCCGGGGCCAACTTCATCCAGTGCCTAATTAATCCGGTGCCAAACTCATCCGCTGTCAAATTCATCCGGTGCCAAATTCATCCGGTGCCAAATTCATCCGGTGCCAAATTTATTTGGTACCAAATTCATCTGGTGCTCATTCATCCGACTCCTATATTATCTGATGCTTGGCTCTCTTCTGATGCCTACCTCAGCCGGTGCCTAATCTGGGCTAACTTACCTGGTGATGCTCATTCGTCCGGGCTAACTCATCCGGTGACTAATTCATCCGGTCTGATTCATCCGGTCGCGGTTCACGGCAGCCGCGGATCGGATGAGTCGGAGCGGATGAGTCGTCATCGGATGAATCAGCCGGTCTCCTTTGGCACGCGGTTCTCACGGTCGCCATGCGCCAAGAGTGGGCGGTTCGCGGGACCCCTGCCTCGGGGCCTGCAGCACACCGGCCCGCGGCGGCGTGGCGTTGCAGAGAGGGCGGCGCCCAGGCGGCTTCGGGTGAGGAGGAAGCGGGATAGGCAAGAGCCCACGAAAGTTGTTTCAGTTTCGCAGTTCGGCGAGGTCTAGTCTTGGCTTGCGGATATGACACCGCTCCGCTGGACCTCCAGGCGCTCGCGCACACGGCGACCGTGCCCCGGTTCGCAGACCCCAGGAGGGAAAGCGCAAACATGGATTGATGCGCGTGGGTTGCCGACGGGTTCCCTGCAGAGTCGGCACGCTCCGTCGCCGAATCAGGCGGAATGGGCCTCGTGTTTCAGGGGAGGGGGTGCTGTCCTGCTTTCCCCGATCCGTCGATCCTTCGCCCACGCGCCAAACCCACGGATCTGTAATCCATGGTGGCATGCGCACGGTCTGTCACCGTACCGTCTGGGGAACCCCGGTCCGCCTCGTTCGGTCGTCGTCAAGATTTCTGTCCTCCCCCCAGCTCTCTCCCCCCCTCGTGCACCGCGCAGCAGGCCGATGTCGGCGTCGCCGGGCGCTGGTTGTCGGCGCGCGGCGAGCGGATACTCGTGAAGGGCGGCACCGTCATCCGCCCGGATCGCGAGTCGGCCTCGGACGGACCTTCGACCATGATACAGCTGGACTCGGGCACGAGCAACTCGTGCAGGGAAGCCCTTCACTCTGTTCAGCCCTGGCACGTTTCCCCCCAGAGTTTCCAGACTTGGCGACCTTATCCCAACTGTCTCGGGCTCCTTTCTTCTTTTGCCAGTTGTTCCCGCCCTGGCCACGTCCACTTTTCGGGGAGTTCCAGTTTACACTTGTTCCAACTTGCCTGCAGGTGGGCAGGTATTCCGCAGTTTTCGGCCTACTCGCCCTCCCCCCCAAAGGCCCAAGGCCGTCAACAACGATCCGGGACGAAGCAAAAAAGATATCCCGGGAACCGCTCCCGGGGTCCTGGACCCATTTCCATTAGTGCCATGTGTGTTCTTGCCAGCGAGTTCGGCAGGCGTGTGCTTGTCCATTTTGTAATGAGCCGAGGCGGGAAAGGAGTTTCATGTCCACACGACTGGGAATATTGATGCCAAGAGCCAAGGTGTCACATCGCGGTTCCACGCATCGAGTCTGGAGCATTCAGAAAGCCTTCGCGGCGCATGGGAATACGGATATGCCATCGGATATCCAGTTGCTTGCGGCAAGTCCCGCCACCGTGCCAGCCCAGCATGCTCCTCGGCTCTCCTTCAAGGGGGCACCAGAGGCCGTACTTGTGCGGGATGGCCATGATGATACCATGGTGATTATGATGTTGATGATACTGATGATGATGATGATGATGATGATGATGATGATGATGATAATGCTCATCATCATCATCATCAGCATCATCATCATCACCACCAGCATTATCACCACCATAACCATCATCATCATCAGCAACATCATAATCATCATACTCACTATCAATATCATCATCAGACTCATCATCAGCACCATCATCATCATCATCATCATCAGCAGCATAATCAACATCATCATCACCCTCTTCCTCCTCCTCATCATCGTCATCGTCATCGCCATCGCCATCGTCATCGTCATGCTGACGATTATGCTGATGCGGATACTGCTGCTGATGTTGCTGCTGCTGATGATGACGATGATGATGATGATGAGGAGGAGGAGGAGGAGGAGGAGGAGGGGGATGCGGAGGCGGAGGAGGATAATCGTTGGGATATCGTTGGAGCCCTCTCGGGGATTTGTTGGAGGCAGTTTCGAGGCCTCTTGTGGGCCGTCTTGCGGCCTCTGGGAGGCCTCTTGCGGGCCTCTTGGGGCTCCTTGGAGGCCTCTTTCTTGAAGCCTCCTGGGGGCATCTTCGGGCGGAAGGCCGGAATTATCGGTTCGTATTCCCCGTCTGGGGCTTGGGACCGTCTTGGGGTTCTTTTGGCTTCTTGGGCCGTCTTGGGGCTGTCTTGGGGGCCCTTGGGGCCGCCTTGGGCGTCGGAAGCTTGCAAAGGGGTAACATGAAAAACATAGACAAACCAAGTGAACATCCTTGATGTTTGTCTCTTGGGGCCCTCGTGGGGGTCCTCTTGGAGCACTCTCGGGGCTTCTTGTGGTCTCTTAGGCGGTGAATATTGACCATTTTGGCGGCCTTGGTGGCCTCCCAGGTCCACCGAGTAAGCCATCGTGGGAATTTTTGACGCCTTGGGGACCGCCAGGGACGTGTCTGGGCGCCGACAGAGCCTCGGGAAGAGGGGGCGGTGCGCGCGACGAGGTGCGGCCCGGAGGGGGGGTCCTTTAGAGGATTACAGAAACGTTGCCAGACAGCATTTGGCACTCTACCAAGTCTCGACGTGCTAGGGGGCAAGGTGTGGGATTCAGCACTTTTTCTGTCGTGCCCATTCTGATTGTTTTCGCAGTCTTCCCGACGAGAGCGGACTCGTGGCTCAGGAGCCATCAGACGGAAAGTACAACATGACGTTCCAGAACGTCTCGTACAGGGCGGGCTTGGTCGAAGGACGCCGGAGGGATCCTTACCATGAGGATCAGATTTGTTCGGCAGAGGGTATACGTTATACGATGAAGACTGAGTTCTTGGAGGTCAACCGCCAACCTCGTCGTCCTCGCCTCCTGCACTGCAGCCCTTCGCGAAACTTAACGCAAGTTCCACACCCGTTGCGCGCGCGGCGCGGTCCGCGGACACCGACGGAAAAATCAAGTCGCGTTCTTCGGCATCATAACTGAAGTGTGGAGGCCTGGGGACTTGGGGGTGCCGACGCAACGCGGGAAAAATTGGAGTTCGGTTTCGCGGAGGGGTGTAGGACCATCTTCCCGTGCATCGTTTGTTGGGTACAGTCAACGCGCCCAGTAAGGACGCGCGCCTTCGTCTGGGGTACCCTTGCGTCCTTGCCTCTGCGCCCCGTCCTTTGCCGTTTTCACTGGTCGCCCGCCGCCCAACAAATCCCGACTTCGGCCTCCAAGGGTCTTGCGCCCTTAGCATCCCCTTACCGTCCGTCCTTAATATATTGCACCCCGCAGAAGCGGATAAGAGTCAGGGGGCGGGCGCGGGGTGGGTCGCGGGTGGGTCGCGGGGTGGATCGTGGGTGGGTCGCGGGCGGGTCGCGAGAGGGTCGTGGGCGGGTCGCTGGCCAGGTCGTGAGGGGGACGACGACAAACAACAAACAACAAACAACAAACAACAAACAACAAACAACAAACAACAACAGCAACAACAACAACAACACCAACAACAACAACAACAACAATAACAATACCACTAACAATAACAATAACAATAACACCAACAATAACAATAACAACAGCAACAACAACACCACCAACAACAACAACAATAACAAACCACAAACAACAACAGCAACACCAGCAAACACAAACACACAAACAACAACATCAACAACACAAATCATGCTAATTTTGTTCGCTCCTATCTGCTCACGTGCCAATCAATACGTATATCCCAAACTCTCGGTACCCGCCCTCGTCGTCTTCGATCGTACCCCCTTGGGGGATATCTCTTCCTTACCTGCCACGTGTATTTAATGCAACCCCTTAAACAATGGAAGAGAGGACGGGTGAAAGGGGGAGTGAGAAGAATGGAGCACGAGACAAATTATGAGGAGGGGGGCAAGGAGCAGAAAACAAGTGGTATAATCAAATGGGCAGATCGGGTGGGCAGACCCTTAGCGGGCAGGTCGGGAAGGCGGGCCCAAGCGACGAGGTCGAGCAGGCGGGTTGCTGAAGCGTGGGTCATGCATGAATCGCGAAGAAGTCTCGAGCGATAACGCCGATTCCGAAGTAAATCGTGAGAAAAGCCAGCGTGGGCCACGAAGGGCATAAAATCCGAGGCCACAGAGGACAGCGAGGGGGCCGCTGAGGGCTGCACCGGGGCCACGAAGGGCAGCGAGGGGGCCACAAAGGGCGACAGCGGGGCCACGAAGGGCATGCATATGGGGCCACGACGGGAGCGAGCGGGGGCCACAAAGGGCATTCGTATACGGGGCCACAAAGGGCGACAGCGGGGCCACTGAGGGCAGCGAGGGGGCCACAAAGGGCGACAGCGGGGCTACGAAGGGCATGCGTATGGGGCAACGACGGGTGCGTGCGAGCAGGGGCCACGAAGGGCATATAATGCGGGGCCACAAAGGGCAGCGACGGGGCCACTGAGGGGAGCAACGGGGCCACGAAGGGCAGCGAGCGAAGGCGAACGCGGAACCAGTACGGGCAGCGAGGGGCATCGAAGGCGGGCGAAGGGCAGCGAGCGGCGATTGCAGTCATTAACGGGTTGGTCGGGCGGGCAGGCCCCGACGGGCGGGTCGAGCGGCCGGGTCGTTGAAGCGTGAGTCTTGCTTGCACCACGAGGCAATATGTAGCGGGGGCTCGATGCCTGAGTGTCGAGGACCGGCATCTGGATAAATTGTAAGGAAATATCAAGCGAAGCGGTTCGGTGGTAAGTTGCGAGGAAGTCCCAAGCGAGAGCGCGATTCTATAATTCGATTTTATAATACAGTGTCAGGAAGTTTCAGGCGGGAGTCGCGGGGGTGGTAAATTGAAAGCGAGAGCGCGATTCAATAAATTGTGAGGAAGTCTCAGGCGGGAGCCTTTGTTGTTGTACTCCAGGGGAGCAACAACGCAGCTTGACCCGGACTAATTTGTGCGGAAGTCTCAAGCGGGAGCGCCGTTCCTGAGTAAATTGGGAGGAAATCTCAGACGAGAGGGGGGGTCTTGAGTAAATTTGGAGGAAGTCTCAGGCGGGAGCCGTTGTTGTTGTAGTCCGTGGGGCCAGGGACCCAGTTTGACAACCAAGATTTTCCCTGTCAAAAAACAGGGTGCGAGCGTCGAGGGGCACACTTTGATTGAGAAGGAACAGTATGCACCGGTGAGGGGGGATCAACAATAATTAATCTTCAGAAATGAGAGTTCAACAACAACAGCGACGATGACAATGACAACAGCAGCAGCAGCAAGAACAACAACAGCATCAACATCAACATCGACAACGACAACGACAACGACAACAACAACATCAACAATCATTTAAGACTGGGGACACTCCGTTCTCACCAGTGCCAGGGTTTTCATAGGAGGCGGGCAATACCCCCACTTTGTGGGGGGGCCGGTTCAAGCTCTACCAAATTTCCAAACGACTCTTCGCCACCACCCACACCCAGCTTCCCGCCCTATGACGTTCGGACACTTCACTTCGTGGCATGCGGACGACCGTGGCTACTATTCAGGGCCCCGCGGCCGACGACGACGGCGTGCGCGCGCGAAGAAAAAACGAATGTGTCCCGCATGGTATTATTTGACAGGGATGATGGCCCTGGCAGGTGCGCAACCGTTGTCGCAGAAGTTCGAAAAAGTTGCTCGCAAAAGCCCGTTTGACAGAAATGTTTAAAAAGTGTTGGGTTTCCTACGAATCCGCAAGAGCGCGCGGGATGAGATTTTGACATTTTTTTGTTGAAAAACCATTGGTTTTTTGATGTTTTTATGTTAAAATCGCTCCGAACACTAAGCTTTTGGAAGGATTTCGTCTTGCGCGCGCGAATGTCCACTTTACCTTATTTTTTGCAAGGGATTCTTGAAATTTGATTATATTAGAACAAGAAATGTCATTTTATAGTGTTTTTTGCAAGGGAAAACGGATTACAACAAAACAGCCGGATCTGGATCACATCGTTTTACCTGAGGGTTCCTCACGAAAATGATGAAAATGCGGCTGCGGCCTAGGCGCGGCGGGGGGGGCGTGCACCAGGGGGCCCAACAATAATTATTCTTTAGAAGTAATAATGTTCAACAATCCGCACCGCGGAACCCCACTTCAGCCACGCACCCTTGGACAGTGAATCACCGTTGGGCCCCCTCACTCTGGCATGTTTTGGCTGTCACCCATGTGGGCGCGAGCATCATCGCGCCTCGTGGCCTGGGCCAGAGAGTAAGCGGCCCTTCTCTCCGGAGCGGCCGCGCGAGAGCGCGCGGATCGGGGGTGGACAGAACCCCCAACAGTGACACGTCGATCAGTGAATTGTCCGTTTTCGGTTCTTGAGATGGCGCCGCGGCCGTTGTTCTCCAGGCTGGCGCCCGCCAGATTTGTGCCTCAGGTCGTTTTCACTGAACCACGTTTTACTAAAGGGGGGTCTGTCCATCCCCGAGCGGAGGTGCTCGTGCTGCTGCGCGCGGCACGGGGCACGAGGTGGGGTGGCCAAGGCAAGCTCCTTGGCCCGCCTTGCTCTTTCGTTTCGCGCACGGGGTCTCTCGGAGAGGCCCTCCACCAGACAGCAGGAGGAGGAAGAGGACGAGGGGCAGGAGGCCCTGAGACCCAACAGTTTGCCTAAGAAGGGGTAGGAGGAGGGAGGTGGAGGAGGCCCTCTCGGATGCGAGGGAAGAGGATAGGGGGAGGATCAGGAGGAAGACGACGACGATCCAGACAGTCAGTGAGAGAGCGATGGCCAGGACAGTGACAAGCACCACCACCACCACTGAGCAGGAGAGCGAGGGCGAGGACGAGTGATACGGGAGCGGGGAGGACGGAGTCCAGAGGGGAGGGGAAGGAGTGAAGGAGGACGAGGACGAGGATGAGGCGGAGGAGTGGAGGAAAGGAAAGGGATGCGGAGAAGAGGAAGGACAACTGCGACAGGCCAGAGGCAGGAGGGAGGATCCCTTCTCCTTTTTCTTTTTACTTTTCAGCTTCCTTCACTTCACCCCACTCATCCTCCTCATATCCATCCGTCCTCCTACATCCTCCACCTCTGATTTTCCCGATCCTCATAATCTACCACCCGTCCTCCAAGAACCTTCTGAATTCTTTCGAACCCACTCGAACCAGACGAATCGCCTGAAGCCCCCACATACCCTCCGCTCTCCTCCTTCTCCGCCACCCTACTCACTCTTTCCGTGGCCCTGTCTCCCCCGCATTTTCCCTCCCACATCCTCTGACAACTCTTCCCTCGCGCGGCACCTCAACAGTTTGAATTATCCAGACCGCCACATGGTCGCCGCCTCCTCGCCGATCCTCCCCCATGCCTTCCCCCCCTCTCGGCGGCGCGCCGAGGGGGGAAGCGAGAGGGGGCAGGTCTTCTCAGGAGGCGGCGGGGCTTCTCAAAGGGCCACAAGGCTGTTGAGAGGCCCCCGTGTGGCCCTGGGGAGGGCTCCGAGAGCCTCCCAGAAGACTGGGAGGCCTTCTGAGCCCTCTGGAAGTAATTGCTCTCTTCCCAGACATGCAGCGTCTTGACTTTTTCAATGCGTGGTCCCTGGAAGTCCTGACCCTTTCCCCAGGGCTTTCTCTTCATCCTGAGCAGTTCTCTGACGGCCCCGAGGCCCGGCGAGGGCCCCCGGAGGCCGAATACGGCCAGAAGCTTCCCGGCTTTCTTCCACGACGCGAGCATGTCCGTGGGGGGTTCGTAGGGGGAGGGTTATCCCAAGGTGGGGCTGGGGAACGGGCCCAGCTCCTTCTTCCAGGGGCAGTTCGGAGCGATCTTCCAACCCCACCTTTGCCCTAACCCCACCGTTGTGCCCCCCCACCGAGTCTGGGATGCTTCTCCCCTCGGCGCGCCCCCCACCGACGATCCGATGCGGCCCGATGCTTGCATGGCGCTATTGTGCCTCCTGGCGCGGCCGCTCCGATTCGATTCCGACGCCGAGCCGACGCGGCCCGATTCGACATTCCGAGGCGGGGATGTGCCCATGAGAACCCCCTTGGGGGGTCGATCTTCGCGGACCTCCACAGGCAGGGGATACCCACGGGTCGTTGAAAGTAGGCATTTCTGGATTCCCGGACTCCAACCTGCCTTGAGCGCCTTCCTACTTAATGATCGAGTGGCCTCACTTTTTCCGTCCTTCTTTGGGGGCGGGCGGAGATGCAATCTACTTTTAAGTCGGGCTTGTCCCTCTACAGGTGGAATATTCAAAAATAGTGAATGAAATAGTCTGGGGACGATTTTGTATTTTTAGACCATTTGGGGGTATTTTTTATTTGTCGTCCAGAATCCCCCTGTAAGAGGACAGGGCCGACTTGAACCTACTTTCAACGCCTTCCTATTTCACGCCTCTGCCTACTCCTTCCGACCGATGGGTAACCCCCTGGGGGGTCGATCCTCGCAGTCCTCCACAGGCGGTGTATATGAATATATTCGGGCCCCTGGGGCCGGACTATATCCATATCCGCCGCCCATTGGGGCACCAGGTCGTCGGCTCCCAGGCGGTGGACATGGATAGATCCCCGCCTCGCAGTTACACGTCCCGATTCCATCCGACTTCCGATTCGATGCTGACTGTTCCTGCCGAGCCCGCGACGAGGGCGGCTGCTCTGGGACGACGGCTCCGCCTGGTCGCGCCCGGCGCCCGGCGCGTGGGCCGCGGCCGCGACCGGCGGCGGCTCCGAGGACCCCCCGCCGCATGTAGTCGGACCGAGTTATATGATCTGGGTCGGTTCGGGGAGGGTACCTTGTTGTCCTTCTTGTTTGTCTGTTGGATGTTCTCGTGCATCCTTCGGGAGGGCACCCTCGAAGGTTATGACGTTTGGGCCGGCGGAGGGTCTGTCTCATGTTCTTGACGGATGTTCTGTTGTCCTAGGTCCGGTTGTAGGGGGTTATGCATCAACCTTCAATCTCGAAGAACAAAGACAGCATGAAAATAAATTTTGGACGGTCCGCGGGGATTTCATGGATCTGCGCTGGACCCCCCTGGCGGCGCCTCAAGCGCCGCCCCTGGCGCGCTCTGCGCGCCAGGAACGGGGCCTAAGTTCTCCGCGCAGACTGCCAACATTTTATGTCAATGCCTTTTGCTGTTCCTCTTCATTCGTCCAATCATCGATGACAGGGGCCCGATAGCCCTACCCCGCCAAGGAACGTGAGGGCTTATCGCCGACCCGTCGACGATGTGTCGCCGATTCCAGCTCGATGTGTCCTCTCAATGCCATGCCCCCCCTTGTTGTTTCCCCTCAAGGGTCCGATACGATCCAAATAGATACAAAACAATGGGATCGAACCTTGGCAGCAGTTCTCGTCCATTCTGGACAGGACTCGCTGTCGGCGTCGCCACTGGCGTTGTCCATTTGAGACAAACAATCGCCTGCCCAACGGCGTCCGCCGTCGGTGTTGGACAACATTTATGGTTCGGTACCGTATCAAGTTTTCCCATACCCCTTTCGGGCGTCCAGAAAAGGTCAGGGACATTTCGGACTTCGGGGGATCTCGGAGGCATTCGACTGCTTTCTCTGGTTTTCGACGGCTTGTGATTGTGTTTTGGATGGGGTGCTCAGGGGCAAAAGTTTCGAAGGTTTTCAGCGGTGTTCGGAGCTTCTCGAAGGTCTTCAGGGTCCCAGGTGGTTGCCCGCAGCTGCGCCGTGACTCACTGGTCGGAGGGGTGCCCGTCGAGACAGCGGCGGCAGGGTCCCCTCCGTCGCCACGGCTGGGATCCGCTCCCAGCAGCGGTTCGGGATGGACAATGCAATAAACGGTGTTTTGGCGATTTCGTGGGCCAATTTCGTTTCGACTTCGTTTTGCGGTAGAGGTGGACTGAAGACAAAACGAGGGAAAATGAAAACAAAACGAAAACGAAAAACACGGCTTAGGTTCAGCCCTGGGACCTTGGGGGGGGAGTCCTGGGGCCGATCTCGTGCGGATTTGGGCCCGGCGGGCGGGAGGGCCGCTGTTGTCTCAGCCGGCGCTCGAGGAGGAGGAGTGGGAGGAGGAGCAGGAGGAGGAGGAGGAGGAGGAGGAGGAGGGAGGAGAAGGATCCTCCCCTCCCACCAGCCCCTATGACCCCACCCCCGTTGCGAGGAGGCGGCCAGCGACCGGCGGGCGGAGGCGGCGCGGCCCACCCTCGGCGAGGCCGAGGATCGGAGGGAGGGGGCCGGGAGCGCCTTGGGCGCGCCTGGTGCGCACCGGAGACGACAAGCGGGAGTTCGCGCCATTCTTTTGATTTACAGTCTAAATCGATGGTGCAAGCATGAGGAATTTTCCCAAGGGTACTCCTGCCTCCTTGATTCTTCGGTCCATCGATGGAAACAATTTTCGACGGCAATCCCCGCTCCAAAATCTTCCACCTGGGCGTCAAAGGTGTTCGCATCCCCATCGCGCATCATGGCTGATCAGTTTTGACTGTAGCTTTCGCTCGGGAGCCTTGAGACGGGGTTCATGCAAACGGGGGTCAGCCAGAGCGCCAGATCTTGCAGGATCCTGCAAAGCCATGCTTGCATTGGCCCAGGCTAGCGCGCAGGACCCTGCAGGATTTACAAGATCCTGCAAGGCCCGACTGACCCAGCTTTGCAGTGGCCGGGGTCTGCGTTCCCGAGGGAGTTCGCTGCGTCGTTTTTATCTTGGTCAGGGAACCTGTTCGTGGCCAAGCCTCGGCTGTGTCCAGACAAGTCCGTTCGTTCCATCTTTCGCGTCCTTCCTTATGGTAGCACGGTGACTGTATTGTGGTTGGTGCTGTCAGCGTGGGCAGAAGATGGATTCGAGGATCCACTGTGACGGATACGCGTCACACACAAGCGGTGAATGGTAACAACACTCAGATCAGGGTGATGGGGCAGGGCGTTCAAGCATTTGTGTTTCCATGTCGGAGTCTGCGCAGGCGTTGTTTGATTGTCCATGGCTCCAATTCAGCCTCCTGTGCGTGCAACAACCTTCTGAAGGGTAAGCACCACGAGTTGGCTAGAGTCACAGTGGCTCCCTTTTCTCTGGGCCGCAGCGCTGGTGAAACAAATCCGTCCTGCTCCTCCCTCCTCCTCCTCCCTCCTCCTCCTCCTCCTCCTCCTCCTCCTCCTCCTCCTCCTCCAGCCTTCTCCTCCATGGCGCCCAGGGGGGGAAGGCAGATGGTGGTGGGTGGGCCTTCTCAGGCTCGGAAGGGCTCCCGCCTTCTGAGAAGCGTTCTAAGCCCTCCCCGAAGCCACAGATGGCCTCTCACAAGACTGGAGGGCTCCTGAGAAGCCCAGCCGCCCAGTGAGACGGCCTGCATCCCTCGCACTTGCTCCAAGGGCGAGCCGCCGATCTTATGCTCTTCTCATCCCCCCCTCCTCCTTACACCTTGCCCACCGTTCTCCTCTTTATCGTGCCTCCTCCCTCCTCCTCCTCCTCCTCTCTCCGTCCCGACGAATTCCTCCCCGAACAGCAGCAAAAGAAGAAGGGGGGCCGGCAGGCGCGCCAGTTGCGGGTCCCCGAGCTCCGCGACCGGCTGGGGGCGCTGGGGGCGGACGCCTCGGGCACCAAGGCGGGCCCCTTTCGTGTCCTCCTTTTGGGGGGCGAGGGGTTCAAGGCAGTCATGAGGGGTCGTTTGGGGATCGCTCCTTCTCCCCTTCTCCCCTGCATCCCTCTTTCCCGACACCCTCTTCTTCCTCACAGACGTGCGTATGTCATCAGAGATGCTTTCCACGTGTACCTTTGAACCGCCAGGGGTCTTGGTTATTTGCGTGTTGCCCCAATCGGTTTCCCACCCACGCTAGATTCTCCAGACTCTGGATGTGTAATTCGCAAAGCGATTCGAATCGTAAAGAGCAGCGAGAGGATGTTTTATCGCATGAAGGCCAGACTCATGATCATGTACACCACGTGCACGATTGAGGTGCCACCCTGGGCTTGGCTTGCTTCCTCCTCTCCCCCTCCTCCTCCTCCGCCTCCACCTCCTCCTCGTCCCTCCCTCCCTTCTGCTTTTTCCCATTGCCCTGGAGCGTGCACACATCGTCGGCAATGAATGGCGGCAAGGTGCAGGCGGGGACCAAGAATAGCAGCAATAATCAAGATGACTTCTCGCCGTGAAGATAGCCTTTCTCCTCCTCCTCCTCATCTTCCTCCTCCTCCTCCTGCCCCTCCGCCTCCTTCACCTTCTCCTTCACCTCCCCTGGGGGTTAGGAGGCTGTCTAACGCTAGATGAGTCGACCCCTCGTCCTCCTCGACGTCTTCCTCAGACATCCGACGCCTCGAAAAGATCGAGGCGCCTGGCTTGTCGTCAATTCTGGCCCCTGAAGGCTGGTTTCGGGTTCGGGTCCGCCAAATAGTAATTCGGAACGATATCGGGTTGATCGAGAGATTTGGGGGCCCGCGCATCGACAAATTTGGAGCGCCAGATGTCTAGTCCTCCCTTCGCGATGTTCGAGGATCGGGGATGCGGCTCGTTTCTGGGCTTCCAGACGCAGTCAACTCGTTTGCTCATTTCTGGGACCTCCGCCTGCAGACGCAGTCAAAGTTTGGCCACAAGAAGCGAACCCCATTCTGGGCCTCAGCTGCGACCAGACGTGCTAGGGGTGCCAGAGGAAAGCACGTGAAAAGGCTTAAGACACATCGAGCCCCTTCCGAAGCAACATTGGGTCTTGTTAGGATACAACGCCTCGCAGGCTAAATTCTGCATCGGCACTGGTATATCCGTGGTCGGGAACCTGCCTAAGCCGGCGCTCGCCCGTTCAACCCAGCTACATCATAAGATGAATTTAGCATTGTTCGCGTCGATGTCCCGTTCATCGGGCTGAATGGCGCTAAACGTTCTCACACACCTCCCAGGACTTGCCTCGTACAGTCGGACCGAGGTATAAGATCGAGGTCGGTTCGGGGATGGTACCTTTTTGTTCGTCGTGTTTGTTGGATGGTCTTGTCTGTTCGTTCTGGGCGACAAGCGGTCTCATGTTCTTGAAGGCTGTTCTTCTGGCCTAGGTCCGACCTGTCGGACGGAGGTATAAGATCGAGGCCGGTTCGGGGAGAGTATCCTATTGTTATTTTTGTTTGTTGGATGTTCTTGTGCATTTTGGGGGAGGGCATCCTCAAATGTTCTGTTTGTTTTGGCCGCCAGAGGGTCTCATGTTCTTGAGGGATGTTCTTCTGGACTAGGTCCGGCTGCACAGGCTACACTTACATGCCAGTTGTTGAATGCAGGTATTCTTGGATTCACAATTCTTATCGAAATGTGTTGTATGTGTTGTTATTATTCGGACAGGTCCGAACCCAATCTACTTGATCCGCCTTTCCACTTCATGTTTGTTCCTACTTCTTCCGACCGACGTGTAAGAGTAACCTTTTGCTGGAGTGTTGGTGCGGGCCCACGCGAGCGCCCTCCGATGGCTGAGTGCCACGCGATAGTAGCGGCTTGCGCGCCTGGCGGTGTCCCCAAAGGGCCCCCCCTTCGGCCGTGCATTGAAGGTCACTCTTGCCTATGGTCACTCTTGCGTGTAGCCGAGAGTATTCCCCAGTCGTCAGGGTGGCGACGAATCAATGGGGCGTCGCGTGGCCATGCCGTGTTCGACGGGCTTTGGCTCCGAGCACGCGGTGGTTGTGCTTCGTCTTGGGTACGTTTTCTGAGTGGCTCTAAGGGTTCGCAGATAAGTCAGAAAATATAATTCCATTCTTTCTCCACACGCCTTCCCTTTTTCCTCTCCCCCCCGTTCATTTTTGTTTCTCTTCCCTCCCTCCCTCTCCCATCGCATTATGTCCTCTTCTCCCGCCACCCCCATTCACGTTTACGAAATAGATACTGATTTTTATCCTCTGGCGCGTAGTAATGGTCGTCACCCAAGCCAAACCCCTTCCCCCCGGAGAATGGCTATGGCGATCGCAACACACCCTCCGCCCCCTCGTGCCCCACCCCGCCCAAGCGTTACCACTGCCCAGGTCCCACCCACCCACATGGGTAACGACCGTTACTAGAAATAGAACAAACAAGCTCATCTGAGTTCTATTTTGCTTTCTCACCAGATCATGCCCGAGCGGTGCCACCTTTCGCCCGCATGTGTTCTTGCTGTCGTACAGGATTCCCACACGTGTTTTTCGACATGTGATTCACCCGATCGGAACCTTCTCGGTGTTACAGAAAGGTGATGCCCCTGCAGCGTCAGCCTCATTTTGTGATCGAATAGTTGATTCCGTCGTTAAGAATTGTTCTCTCGCCCCAGCGCGGGCCAGAATTTTGGATCGAACCTTTCCTTGTCGTTGTCGCCCTGCTCCTTCCTTCGCCTTCCCCTGGTCCTCCTGCTCCTTCCGCTCCTCGTACGTCTGCTCCTGCTGCTGTTGCTTCTCCTCATCATCCTCCTTCCTCATCCTCTTCCTCCTACTCATCCTCTTGCCCATCCGCCACCACCTCCTCCTCCTCCAATGCCCACAGCTCCCCCTGTCTGATTGCGCATAGCACGATGGGCCCTTTGGGGTATTCCATGTCTTCTATGACACCCGTCGGAAAATCAACACAATGGGAAGGGATGGGTGGGAGGGGGTAGGATGTCAGATATGGCGAAAGCGCACCCAGCTTGCCTTTCTCCTCTCTCGGCCCTCCACACCTTTCCCCTTCCCTGCCTCTCTCCATCCCGTTCCCTCCCTCCTCCCGCGCCACGCCTGCTGGAGCTCCCTGAAGGGACCCGCACCCGCGAACGGGCCCCGTGGCAGCCGAACCAGCAGTCCTTCCTTCGAAATTGTCCGTCCCTCTGGTCCGTGCACCGTTTTACGTCCGAAGGTGTGACTTCCCAAACTTCGCCAGCACTGGCCTCCAGGATGGGAGAGCCGACGAGCCCAACCATGCCTAAACAGCGTTGTGCCCCCCCCTTCCGGGGCCATCAGCAGTACACTACAGCGTTCCCCCCTCCCACCTCCTCGCCCTTCACCCCCGAGCCGTCCCGGCCAAAGCGTCGGAGTCGCTGAGGATCGGGAGGTGTAGAAGGGTAGATGCGCAATCTCCGCTTCTCGTTCCCCGGCGATCGCTGGCTTCACGCTCTCTTACACCGTCGTGACTTGACTTCCCACTTGTCATCGGGGCCCCAAAACGGTGTGATGACCGCACTCTGTGGTGAGTCAGCGGGGATCCGGGGTGACCACAGTTTTGGGACTTGGGCCCTTCTCCGAGGATGTCTCGGCGACTGGAACCTCCGAGGTCCCAACGCGGTGCGGTGACAGACCGTGCGGTGAGGTACTTAGAGGGATTCCGAGGCCAGAGCAGGGTCTGTCGCCGCACCGTGTTGGCATCGCCAGTCCTCGCCGTGCGCCAGATGCCCGCGTGGCTCGGCCAGCGTCCGGCATCCATCACCTCCATCTCTTCCCCTTTCGTTCTTGCCTGCCCGTGCCTCCATCCTCCCCTCCTCCCCTCGTCTCGTCCCCTCGGTCCTCGCTCTTCTTTCCTCGAGGACTCCTCATCTTCCTTCTCTTCCATCCTCCCTTTTCGCCTTGTTTCATTTTTAATGCGCCCTGTGTGCTTTTAGCGGTTGCAGCTCGGCGTCTTGGAAACTATTTGTTTTAGCGTTTCCAGGTCTCAACCAGAGAATCGAAAACACCAACAAACGTTGGGCTGCTCTTGTGTTTGCGGGTATGTTGACTTCCATCGTCAGCACCTGCCGCGAACGGGTTGTGGGTCTCCAGTCCTGTTTCGCACCGGTGTCAGACCAGAGCCAGAAGTGTTTCTTCTGTTATTGTGTTTTTGCGGCTTTCAGCTCTGCGCAAGGAAACTTGTTTCAGCCGCCGCCCTATCTATAGAAGTTGCGATGAGACAGAAAACGCTGAGCAACTGTTCCAAATAGAACGCCGAAGCGGCGTCTTCAGCCTGTCGAGAGCCCAACGAACATATGCTGAGCAACACGCCCAGGACGTTTTCGATTTGAACCTAGCTCTTCGCCCCCCCTCTCCTCCTCTTCACTTTTCCCTACCAGCTTGAAGCATATCCCTATCCCAATGTTGGGCATCACCGTACCTCGGCCCCGATCTGAAAGACTCCCTCCGCTTCCGAGAACACATCCCTCAGATCGCCATCGCCTCGGGATTGCCGATCTCAGGGATAGGCATCGGTTCGAGGCGGGGTATCCCCCCCCACCCCACCCGAGGCACAACTGGTCCGCCGCCTCGTGGAGCTGGGCGTGGGTGGCGCGTGACCGGGCGCGCCGCGGCGCCCTCGGCGCCGCCGGTGAACATACGGGTGAGACAGGCTCGGCGCGGCGGTCTGCCCCGGCACCCCGTGAAAAAGCGACTTCGGACGGGGCCGGGGGCGTGCTGCCGACGGACCCGAGGGCGAGCTCGAGGTCCCCGAGGGCCCTGGAGCTGGAGGGCGCGCTGCCCACGGACCCCTCGATGCAGCGGGGTCGGGCGGGGGCAGGAGGAGGATGAAGCCGTTCCAGAGCGTTCCGCATCGCTCTGAGACGGCCGCGGCGCCCGAGACATCCTCCAGAGCCGCAGGACCTCAGAGGTTCTAAATGTGTCCTCACCCGACGTGATTCTCGTCCTGGCTTCGTCTTGCGACTGCGGCGGCGGCGGCGACGCCGACGTAGGGGCAGGAGAACATCAGGGGATAACGTTACGGGGGATCGGCTGAGGGGCAACGCTTCTGACTTCGGAGGATCTAGGAGGTTTTCAACGGTGTTCTCGGGTTTTTTGTTCGGCGCTCCAAGGGCGGGGCTCAGGCCTCGGTTGTTCGCTCGGTCGCTGTCCCTCCGCCGTCGTGTCTTTTCTCTGGCCATCGCTCGGTCGCAGTTTCGGGGCCTTCGTTCGTTCCGTCCTGTTGCTGCCTGGGAGTTTGCGTTTGATTCTAACCCACGTCCCAAACAAAAACGGGACTAAGGTTTTGGATTGTTTTTGATTGAGTTTTCGGTGCCATTGGAGGCGCTGGGTGGTGTTCGGCAGCTGTGCCTCGCCAAGGGTGTTTTTGTCGGGAGTGCGCGGGTCAGAACGGCCGCCCGTGGGCTCGGGGCGCAGTCGCGCCGCCCCCTGCCCGATCTTTCACGCGCTGCGCTGGAGCTCTTAGCCGTTCCTGAACTCATCATTCCTCTTGCTCCCTTTGCCCCTGCCCTCGTGCTCCGCGCCGTGTGCATTGTTAACAGTCCGTGTGTGACTTGAGTCGCGCGAGCGCGTGCCGAACTTGTTCCGATGTTATCTGGCGGAATTCCTGGGGTACTGCGAAACCCTTTCAAAGAGCTCTTGTGCATTGAGCGGTTTTGCTGATAGATATAGGTTCCATTCGCGTAGAATGACATGGTTTCCTCGCCAGGCTATTCTTTGACCCAGCACCCCCCATCAAGGGTCACGCTTGCCTCTTGCCTAGTGTCATCCTGCGCTTAGCCGACGCAAGGGTGCTCGGAGTCTCCTGTGATGGCTTCCGTCAGCTTGCCCGTCTCCATCAGCACGACGGCATAAGTTAGGCGTAAACATAATTGTCGGAAGTCCGCGCGGGTTTCTTATACCTGCACTGGCCCCGCCTTCCAGGCGCGCTCCGCGCGCCCAGGGCGGCGCCGGAGGCGCCGCCAGGGGTGCCCAGCGCCGACCCAAAGAAGTCCGTGTGGAATTCCGAACGTTGACGCCGTATTCTGCAGCGTTCCTTCCTCGGTCCAAGATGGGAAAAGAAACGGCACAAGCCTTGCCCCGCGGCCGCGGCCGCGGCGTTGCCCAGCCACGGCCTGGAAGCGAGGTCGAGACGGGGGCGAGGTGGGCCATGAGGCAGCGAGTGGGCCACGAGCCACGAGGGCGCGAGTGCACGGGGGTGGGCCACGAGCCAAGGAGGCTTGGGCGATCTTGCGGTCGAGCGCCCAGCCTTTCGGGCCACAGCCGATCTGTCGTTCACTCGATCGATCGATCGCCCGATCGATCGGTCGATCGATTGGCCGATCGATCGAGGGTCATCCGCTCGCCTCCATGCTGTCACCCCCTCTATTCCTAGCGCGCCCGAAATGACTGCGGACAAAAAATCGCACGATGCCGAACAACCAAGGGGCGACGAGGCACGGGGTCGTCTTCGCCGACATTGGCGCGTTGGCTGGCCGCGGAAAGTCGCGCATGGGCGCCCTCATCTCACATGTAGCGTGCCGCGCTGGCCGCCCGCGGAGGCCACCGCGGCAGGTCGCTACGACATCTTGTGTAAGAGCTGTTTCCCTCGTAGTTCAAATGTTGTGTTGCCTCGTCAGCGGCCCGCTGATGAGCCCTTTCGTGCACATGCCGATCGTGCTGGCTGTCGCCCCGCGCGCGCTCGCGCGGCGAGCGCCCCCTTCGCCCGCCAGGCGAGGCGCCGGCCTTCAGGCGGCTGCGCGAGCCGCCGCCGCGCACCGTCAAAGGGGGGGTGGTCGGATCTAGAATCTGGGCCTCCCCAATGGGGTCGGAGTTGATGGGGTCGGGTGATCGCGAGGGGGGAGCGATGAAAGGGGGAGGGGTGAAGAAAAGTGTGCCTCTCGTGCACTTCAAGGGCCCTAGAGGGACCCTCCTGGGCACGGAAGGCGCGCGTGTCTTCCCCATTTCATCGCCCCCCACTACTATCGTCTAGGCCTCCCCGATGGGGTCGCAGCTGATGGGGTCGGATGGTCGCGCCGCAGCGCCGATGCAGCGCCGATACGGCTCGATGCGGAGGTTAACATTATTCACGCAGACGTCGCCGATGCATCGCCAACGTCGCCGATGCATGGGTGGTGTATGGACATTGAAGTACGGAAGCCCGGTCGGGCGAAGGTTGGCACCGCGCCTAATCGAGGAACATCACATTGCATATTATCAGTGAGTTTCCAGAGGTCCGCGCGGATGTCTCGTCTCGGCATTGGGCTTTCTTTCCAGCGGTGCCTCCAGCGCGGAATTGGTCCAGCGCCGATCCAAGATATCCGCGCGGGGGTCCGGAAGTTTCTGCTCCTGCAGATGGCTCGTTTTCTCCACTGGCGGGTTGGACGGCTGGGCGACGGGTGCAGCGTCCCAAGAGGGCCAGGAAGAGGGGGATCGGGAGGTCCGGTGTACGAAGTCTCCAGCATGCACCTGGTGTCGGCCCCGCCGTGCAGGGCGTTCTTCGATGCATGGTCGCTTCCAGCGCGCTAGGAAACCAGCTGCATGCGGCCGATTGACGACCCTCCGTTTAGTTATCCCCCCCATGACTCGTCCGACCCGAAAAATTGGGATGGCACGAACGGGATGAAGACCTGCAGCAGCGCCTGCCCATTTTGAGCAGGGCTCGCTGTCGGTGTCGCCGCGGACGTGGTCCGTGTGGGACAATCGTCGCCTGCACAGCATCTATATAAGGCAGAGATTTATCCATACCCACCAGCTAGAAACCGATACTCCAGGATCTCGGGGGCCGATACTGATACGATGATTTGATATACTTGTGTTGTACCCATGGGGCCCAACCATGTACACATGTATACATACAGACATATAGTAGTTATAGATACACATCCATACACACATACATACATGCATGCATGCATGCATGCATACATACATGCATATATATATATATATATATATGCAGACTCCCATGCATGCACACATACATGCATGCATACATACACGTATACGTCTGCACGTGCATACAACCATACATGTATCCATGCCTACATACACGCACATACATATACACCCACACATGTATGCATGCATGCATATAATCATGCATGCATGCATGCACGCACGCACATTTACATACCTACATGCAGTCGTATGTATGTGCGTATATATATACACATATATATATATATATATATGCATATATATATGTATATATTTGCATATATCCATGTACGCATACGTACATACATACTTGCGTGTATCCATGCATCCATGGATGCATTCATACACACATGCACTTATGTAGACACACACGCATACATGCATGCATTCATCCATACACACATCCATACTCACGTACATACATGCGTACATACATACACACGTGCATCCATACATAAAACATACAAACACACATACAACCATACAAACAAACAAACAAACAAACATACATACATACATACATAGATACAAACAAACATACCTACATACATACATACATACATACATACATACATACATACATACATACATACATACATACATACAATCATACAATCATGCATGCATATATGCATGCATGCATGCAAGCACGCATACAGCACATCTGCAAACATACACCTGCCTAGCAACCTAGCTACCTACCTTCCCACCGACCTGTCGATCTACCTACGTACATACATACATGCATGCATATGTGTACATGCATGGGCATCTTGGGAGCCTCTAGGGGCACTCTTGGGGCCTCCTGGACGCTTCCTGTGCGCCTCTTGGAGGCATCTTGCGGGCCTCCTAGGGGCCTCCTAGGGGCCTCGGTGGCCTCTTTGGCCGTCTTTGGGCATTCGTGGCCCATCTGACGCCGTCGGACGCCGTATTGAGGGCCTTTCTGGAGGCCATTTTGGGCGTCTTCCAGGCCTCTTGGGCCGTCTTGGGCCCTCTTGGGACCGTCTTGGGGTCTCTTCGGCAGTTCTGGGGCCATCTTGGAGGCCTCTTGGGCGATCTTGGGGCGATCTTGGGGGCTCTTGGGCCGTCTCGGGCCGTCGGAAGGCCAGAAAAGAAGCAAATGCTGAAGTCCGTCGAACACCAAAGGACAATCAATGATTTCGGCTTCTTCGGGCCTTCCTGGAGGCCGTCTTGGAGGCCTCCTTGGGCCGTCTTGGAGAACTCTTTGGGGCCTATTGGGCCGTCTTGGGCCATCTTTGAGCCATGTTGGGCCGTCTTGGTGGCCTCCTGACGCCGTCTGACGCCGTCTGAAGCCGTCTTGGGGGCCTCTCTGGGCCGACGTGGCGCCCTTGAGGGGTGCTCCAGGGCCGTCTTGAAGGCCATATTGGCCTTCTTGAAGGCCCTCTTGTGGCCCTCTTGGGGGCCTCCTGGGCCGCTATGGAGCGATCTTGGAGGCCGCAAGGGCCATCTGTAGAGGGACACGCCCGACTGAAAACCAAGCCGAGCATGGGATCCCGCACGCCGGGCACGCTTGTGGCAAGACGCCGGGGGGCGGCGGAGGCCTCGGAGCAGGCCGCGGGCGGCCCCGGAACCGCGACCACGGATCTGCTCCTGGCCGCTCCGGGGGCCCCAGGGGCGCCCGCGCGGCCCCCAAAGCGGCCCCCGCGGGCGCACAGATGGCCCCCGAATCGTCGGGGGCCCCCAAACGGCGTGGTGATCACACCGTGTGGTGAGTCGGTCGGGATTCGCGCACGGTGTGGTTGGTGAGTCGGTGAGTCGGTGACCACACCGGTGTGGTCGCCGCACGGTTTTCGGACTCGAGCCGTCCTCCGCGGATGTCTCGGGCGACAGGGGTCTCCAGGGTCCCAAGGCCGTGCGGTGACGGACCGTGCGGTGACGTCTTGCGGGATTTCGAGGTCACCGCACGGTCTGTCACCGCACCGTTTCGGGATTCCAAAAATTGGTACGACGTTCTACCAGACCAGTCCGTCACACCCCGAAAGCGCCGAAGGTGCCTTGTGAGCAGCGTTCGAGTGCTGCGAGCCTGCGCCAGGACGGCCCCAGGCAGGCTTCAGTGGGCGCTCGAGGCCCCAGACGGGTGGCCCGAGAGATAAGGATCATTGATTGCCCTTATGGTTTTTCAATGTGTTCGGGGCCCTCTATTTTTCGATATTGCTAGGCCTTACGGCTGGGAAATGGGAGGGAATTGCTAGGCCTTACGGCTTTTTTCTGGAGGCCTCGGCCCTCGACGGGAATGGGAGGGAGAGGGCGGGCCATGAGCCCCGGGAGGGTGGTATTCTAACCCAGGACCACCCCCGGGGACCCCCTCCCCGGGTCCCAGAGGACGAGGACCCAAGGAAAGGTGGGAAGCGGCGACGGACTCGGGGGAAGAAGGGGACGTGATGGCGTCGGCGACGCGACGTCGGCAGCGACGGTGATGGCGACGGAACAGCCCCTGTCACACGCCGACAGGGTCGGCGGATTCTGACGACGTCCCAAGAGGCCTCCAAGCAGGACCCCATGACGCCTCCAGGGGAGTCCAAGACGGCCCAAGATGCCCTGAAGACTGCCCACAGATGGCCTCCAGTGGGCACCCGAGGCCCCAGACAAGCGCCCCGAGAGGCCAAAATCTTTGATTTCCCAAGGGTTTTCCAACGTTTTTTGAGTCCTATGCTTTTCGAGTTTCCGACAATCCTTGACGGCGAACCGTCTCAAAACAGGCCAAGAAGCCCCCACGAGGGCCCCGGGACGGCCTAACGGGGCTCCATGACGGCCCCACGGGCGCCCGAGACAGCGTCAGAGGCCTTAAAAGACGGCTCCAAGATGGGCTCAAGAGGGGGAACTTGAACAGACATGTCGATTCTTTCGGCTTAAGAGGATCCCAGGAGGCCCCAAGAAGGTCCCCAGATGCTGACACGGGGTTCCAAGAGGACCCCAAGAGGCCCCCACGACGCCCCAACAAGCTTCAAAAAGCCCCAAAGAAACCAAACTCCCCAAGAGAGCCCCGCGAGGCCTCCTTCGACATCCCTCCTAACACTCACGGCTCTTGACCCACTGCCCACGCACGGTGGCGAGATGGGCCGAAGACCATTCCAGTCTCCTTCGTACCCCCCCTTCTATCCAAGACAATTCCTTGCCCTGGCCTGCCCAGTTCCTACTGTTCTTGCTTCGTTACCTTACGCCTCCCCCATCTCACTTCGAAGCCCCACCACCATGAACACATCTCCGAATGGCTCAATCTGGCGGTCCTTCGGGATTTGCAGCCTCATGTGGGGTACCCTGGCAACCTTCCACGAGGACTCAAACACGGCCCCACCCACCATGTTCCTGGATAGCTGTCTGGGAACATGATTGTCACCGTCAGTTCCGCGATGAGACCGAAGAGGAGGAGGACGGTCCGCGCCATCCCAATTCAGCGTATCGTTGCCCGGGGACCCGTTCGCAGCGGAACCGAGGTCGGGCCCGTGGCCCCGCTGCGAGTGGACTCGGTGTCGGGGGTACACCCCACCGCCGCTACGACTCACCTGCCTTGCCGTGGCCTTTCCAGCTTCTTCGTTTTTGTTTCGTTACCTTGCACCTCCCCCATCTCCCTGCCAAGCATCACGACCATTCCAACATGCGCAAGTGGTTCCATCGGGCCATCCCTCGGGTTTTGCAGCCTCACGTGGGCAGCCCTGGAAAAGAAGGCCCAAACACGGCCCATACGAGTATGTTCCTTGAGAGCCTTCCGGGAACATCATTGTCACCACCTGTCCGACGAGGAAACCGAAGAGGAGGAGGAGGAGGAGGAGGGCAGGAAAAATGGCAAACATATGCAAATATTGAGGCAGAGGATGAGAATGAGCAAGACGACGGCAACGAGAATGCCGGCCTTCGCGGGTCCCAAGGCGGTCCCAAGGGCGCCCCAAACGGCCAAGAATGGTGAAACATAACAGGCCTAGAAATTGCCCCCAAGAGGCCCCCGCGCGGCTTCCGTCATCATTCCACCGAGCATCCTACAGGCGTTCGGCCCACCATGCAGGGACGGCGGCGGGGTGGGCCGACACCCATTCCAGTCTCTGTTGTAAGCCCCCGACGTTTTTCTCATTCTCGTCCTCGTGGCGCTCACACTTGGGACGAGTGGCGGCGACAATCATGTTCCAGGAAAGCCCGTCAGGAAAATGATTATCGTCGCCAGTCGAAAGTGGAAGGGGAAGGCAAGCAGGGTAGGTCGAACGCGGAGGCAGAACACGAAGGTGAGGATAACGTGGGCGAGGAGGAGGAGGAGGAGGAGGAGGAGGAGGAGGAGAGGGGGAGGGGGAGGATAGATAAAAAAGGAAAGAGGAGGAGGAATCCCTACTTATCCGCTGATTCATCCCTCGCTCCATTTCCCATCCCTTCCCTTTTTGCCTATCGTGCCTATCTGCTTCCGTTCTTTCCTACCTGCCTCCATCCCTCCTTCCTTTTCTCCGCCCTTTCCCCTCCCCCACGACGACCACGACGACGACGAAGGCGGCGACGCCGACGACGACGTCGACGCCAGGATTGCGTGCCTGCCACGGGAGTGGATGAGGTTATTGCCCATGAGGAGGAGGAAGAGGAGGAGGAAGAGGAGGAGGAGGAGGAGGAGGTTTTCGAAATTGACGAGAACCCATGCTTCGCGTAGCGCGCATGGTAGCAGCAAATATTGATATACACATATATATATGTATATATATATATATCAATAGAGAGAGAGTGAGAGAGAGAGAGAGAGAGAAAATGAGAGAGAGAGAGAGAGAGAGAAGAAGAGAGAGAGAGAGAAGAAGAGAGAGCGAGGGAAAGGGAGATATAGTTATACATGTGCACCGCCCCTGGGGTCCCAGGACATCAGTTCCCCAGGCGGTGGATCTGTACAAGCCCCCGCCTCGCACAGCAGCGACCCGTCGTTTTTGGACAGCACCTGCTGCAGCGCATCGTCCCCGTATGTTCCGTCCATCAAGAAACGATTCGGGACGAAAAACGGCCCCAGAGAGGGGGGTCGGGAAGCCCTCCAGAATCCGAAGGAATCCCGACGACATCATGCACTTTGCAAAGAAGTCCAGAGGGACCACGGCTGTATGAAGACGGGCCGCCGGATGTCTGCGTACGCAAGTCGCTCCGTCATCCCTGGCCAGCTTATTGAGAAGGCCTAGCGGCCGGTGCTGCCGACCCTGAAGAAGGACGGCAACGACGGCGGCGGCGGCGGCAGCGGCGACGACGACGATGCTGACGCTCTGGAGCCTTTCCTGGGGCTCTCTTGGGAGCCTCTTGCGCTCTGTTGGGGCTTTGGCTGTGGCCAGGGCTGGGGCCGGGGCCGAAGCCGAGGCTGCGGCCACGGCCAGGGCTGGGGGTGCCGGGGCTAGAGGGGGGGACGGGGCGTGGGGGGAAAATGTATCTTCAGGACCCACCGGAACCCCCCCGGGAACCCCCGCTGGACCCCCCCCCCACCCGGCGCGAGGAAGGGATCAAAGGGAAGGGGCGTCCTTTCGATTCCACTCCGATGTTGTTCAATTTTGCTTTGGACGGCGCGTATGAGGAAGAGGGCCCAGGCAAATCAAAGATGTCCAGAGGGACCACAGATGGATAAAAACGGGCCGCCGGATGCCTGCGTATGCGAGTCGCCCAGCTTATTTCGACTTGAATCGTCCGGCATCGCCGCCATCCTCGTGCGTCGAAGTTTTTGATTCGCTTTGAACCGTCGGGAGCCTCTGGAAGCCTCGGGGGTCCTCTGGAGGCCTCGGTGGAGACCTCCAAGGACCTCTGATGACCTCCGTCGTCATCGTCGTCGTCTGAAGGGGGTCTTTGGAGGCGTGATCGCGGAGCTCTAGGGTCCTAATCGGGCCACCTCGGGCATCGTCCAGAGCTCCGAGGTCGAGATAGAATGAGCAATCATGCTCAAACCACTCAGTCCAAACAACTGTTTGATATTTCCTTCGGGGCAAGCGCAAGCGTGGGGCGCGCCGGCTGGCGAGCACGAGCTGGCAGAAGTATCCAGCGTCGTCGGTCGCCGTCAGCATTGACATCGACATCGCCATCGTCCGCATCTTGTTGAGATGCGGTCGCATCTCGATGCGTTGGTGCGTCGTCATCGTCTCTGTCGGCTTCGTCGGTCGCGCCTCGTCGGCGACAGGGGGAGAGACCTGTCGGCTCGAAAGCCGCAGGCGGCACTGAAGGGCCCGTGGATGCTGCATGCTCCATCCTCCCCCCCGTCTGCCTCCCCTCCCCCCCTCCTCCCTCCATCGCTCCCGCCTTTCTCTCCCGCGTCCCCTCCTGCACGTCCTCCGCGGTGGCTTGGTTCAGCGTCGTCTCAAGTTTCACGGGCGTTTTCGGTCCCTCCGCGCCTTTCTTTCCCCCTCTCGTCATCTTCCTTCCTACCAACCCTCTCGACTGACAACACAGCCATTTTCCTCCCCGTCGTCGTTGTCGCCGTCGCCGCTGGTGGAGTCGTCGTCTCTGCAACTACCCCTACAGGTCCGCCCGACGCTGGGATAATCATCGGACATCCTCATTGGGGTTCACCTGGCTGCAGTCGTCCTTCGAATTCTGAACCCCAGCCTGGTTTTCAGAATTCTAATTTGCAGGGGCAGGGTTCAGATGAGGTTGCCCAGTCGTCTTCCTTTGGTGGCGGCGTCAGCGTCGTCGTCATCGTCGTGATCGGCGCCCCGAGGTCCATGCCGGTCGCGCCCGTTGCCCTGCTGGAGCGCACGTTGGAGCGCTGCCACTTGCAGCAGGCCGCTGCCGCCACCGAACGAGCGAACCAACGAAGCCATACGCCGCTTGGCGCGTGGGCAGGACGAATGCGCATGCCAATGATGAAGAATAGGGGGCGCATCACGACTGTGACACAGAAAAAGACAAGGCGCAGCACGACTGTGAAGCAGAAAACTAAGCGCCCCACGACTGTGAAGCAGAGAAGACGGAGGAGGGGAGGGGGGGAGGAAGCACTACAGGAAATCGCCCTCACCAGTGCCGCCACCAGAGGGCGGGAATCGCCCTCCGCCCAACTCTCCCGCCCCTCCTCCCCTAGAGGTTCCCCCTTCTGGGACGGTCGAAATGGGTCCGGAAAAAATGCGTACGAAGACCGACAGCAGTTTCTGTTTATTCTAGCAGGACTCGCTGTCGGTGTCCCCGCGGAAGTTGTCCATATGAGACAGAAGGCCGATTGCCCAACATCGGCCGTTGTCGGTTTTGGATACTTTTTGTTGTTGTGCATCGTAACCGACAGCCCCAGATAATGAATAGGTGAATAGGTCCCCGCCCCTTCACCACTGAGTGTTGATTATCCCTGGCCAGTATAGGTTTTGTCAGGGAAGAGAGGCGGCAAGGCCGATCTTTCTGATCGCCGGGGAAAGTTGCGACTCGAAGTTGTTTTCTTATGCTGAGTAGCAAGAACTCCTCAGGCTTCCGATTGATGTCCTCGGGAATCATGTGGATGTCCTAGGGAATCCTATGGATTCATATGGATTCCTATGGATTTCCGAAGGAATCCTATGGATGTCCTAGGGGATCCTATGGACGTTTCGGATAATCTTGATCATAATCATTGTCATCATCTTCATCAGTATGCTGAGATCCCCGAGAAAAACGTTAATTATCCCCCTGGATCCCGAACTGTCTTACCCCCAAGGGGTATTTTCGCGAGCTGGCGGTTATCCATCTTTCCCCTATCCATTTCGGGCGTTCAAGATGCCTTTCTCCTGGCCTTCTTCCTTCCGCCCCACCCCCACTGCGAGGTCCTCTCGCCCTCCCTTTCTGACCTCTCCTCCTCCCCCAGTCCCCCTTTCGGGCGGGGCCAGGACTTGAATGAAGCGTTCCAGAGCATGTCGAAAGCACTCAGAGCGTTCCTGAGCGCTCTGGAACGGCCGCGGCGCCCGATGCATCCTCGAGAACAGATGGGTCTCAGAGATCCCCAATTTGTCCCAGTTCGATTGCGAAGGCCTTACGGCCGGTGCCGCCGACCCTGAAGGGGGACCTCGACGACGACGGCGGCGGCGGTGGCGGCGGCGACGACGACGACGCTGACTTGGGCCCGAGTCCTCAGGAATGTTTCTTGGGGAGGACTGTTGGGGTCTCTCGGGAGCCTCTTGGGGGCCTTTTCGGGTGCCCTGGGGGCCTTTTGTGGGCTTCTTAGGGGCCTCTTAGGAACATCTTGGGGCCTCCTGGGAGCTTCTCTGGGCCGAGGGCTCGAAATGTCCGTTCGGGTTCCACGTCAAGGCACGCTCTTGGAGCCGTCTTGGGTGCTTGGGCCGTCTTGTGGGCTGCCTTGGGGTTCTCTTGGGATGCTTTGAAGCGCTCTTGGAAGCCTCTTTGCCGTCTTGGGACGATCTTGAGGGCCTCTTCGGCCGTCTTGGAGCGGCTGAAACCGGAAAAGGCTGGACCCCTCCAAGTGATTTGTGTCTCTTGGGGCCCTCTTCGGGCGTCTCGGAGGGTGTCTTGGAGGTCTTCTGGGCAGTCTGGGAGCGTGAAGGCGTTTTGGACCGATTGTTTGGCGATTTGGGGGCCCTCTTGGATCGTCTCGGGGGCCTCTTGGGGCACTTTTGGCTTGTTGTGGTACTTTTTGCAGCCCCGGGACCCCCAGGGGGGGATGGGCATCTGCCCCTCCCCCCCCCCCCGACGGGGGAGGGATCAAAGGGAAGGGGCTTCCCGTCGATTCGATCGAAGACGCCTACGGCGAATCACCGCCGCCCCCTACCTTTATGACAAGCGCCTCTGTGGCCAAGCGTTTGGGTCCAGAGCTTGAACAAACTTTCGGACCAGGTGCTCCCCGAGCCGCTGTCGAAACCTTTCGGGGAACACGTGGGCGAGGAGGAGGAGGATGAGGAGAGGAAGGGAAAAGGAGGAGGAGGAGGAGGAGGAGGAGGAGGAGGGAGGAGATCTCTTGGGAGCCTCGTGCGCCATTCCTGGGGCCTTCTGAGAGCTTCCTCGGGACCTCTTAGAGGCCTCTTGGGGGTCTCCTTGGGCCTCTTGGGGGCCTTAAGGGGCTTCTTGGCGGCCCTTTTGGTCTTCTTGCGGCGTCCCTGGTCTGTCTGACGCCGTCGGAAGCCATCTTGGAAGATTATCTGGGCCGTCTTGGGGCCCTCTTGGGGCGCTGAAGAGCCGTCTCGGAGGCCATCTTGGGCGTGTTGGAGGCCTCTTGGGCCGTCTTGGGACCCTTTTTGGGCTGTCTTGGGATCCTCTTGGGCCGTCCTGGGGCCATCTTGGAGGCCTCTCGCGCGATCTGTGGGCGATCTTGGGGGCCTCTTGGGCCGTCTCGGGCCGTCGGACGGCCGACAGGAAGTATACGATCAAATTCTTCACAAACCGAAGGCAAATCAATGCTTCTGGCATCTTGGGGCCTTCGTGGAGTACCTCTTGGAGGCTTGTTGGGCTTGGGGGCCTCTTGGACCGTCTTGGGCTATCTTCTTGAGGCCATCTTAGGCCGTCTTCGGTGCATCTTGGGCCGTCTTGGAGACATCTTGGGACTTCTTGAGGCCATCGTGGGCGCCTTGGAGGCGTCTTGGGACCGTCTTGGAGGCCATCTTGGGGCCATCTTGACCGAAAAAGCTGACGAGACGGGCGGCCAGCGGCATCGCCGAAGCCCCAGGGGTAGTCTTAACAAGAACCATACACCATTGTAAATTTAGCGCGCTGGGCACCTCTGTGGCAAGCCAGCAGGGGGCGGCGGACCTAGTGGACTTCGGCCCATCCCGCCACCGTGCCTGGGTTGTCGGTCAGAGGCCCTTTGGATGCCTGTGGGGATCTACCGGGAGATCTCTTGAAGCCTCTTTCGGGCATACTTTTTAAAGCATCTCGGGGGCTTCTTGGGGGCCTGATTTGGGCATCTCGGGGCCTCTTGGGGGCCTCCCGGGGCCTTTCCGGGGCTCCTCGGGGGCCTCTGGGGAGATCTCGGGGCCATCTTGGGGCGGAGGGCTCAAAGCGTCAGTTCGTGTTCCTCCTCTTGGGGCTGCCTTGGGGGCCTCTTCGGCCCTTCTTGGAGGCTCTTGGGCCGTTTTTGGGTGGTCTTGGGCGCCTCTTGGGCCGTCCTGGACGCTCTGAGGACCAACAAATGCCCAGACCGTAAATCAAATGATTTTGACCATTATCGGCCTCTTGGGCCGCTCTCCAGGGCCTCCAAAACGGCCCAAGAGGTGTGCAAGAGGGCGGGGGACCCCAGAGAGCGCCCGCGAGCGCCCAGGGGCGCTCGGAACTCCGGGCTGTAGGCCCTTTCCAATAACACGTATAGTACTTAACGCAGAGAGCTCGCAGGGACCGCAGGGCACTCCAACTCGTGCCTTTTCAGGGCACGGTGGCGGATCACTACAGCGTGGAGCAAACTGACGCCGAGATTCCAGAATGGGTTGCTTTGGGTAAGGTTGAGCTCAAAGTAGTTCGTGGATGTACGGACAGTGGCCTCCGCTACTTGAATCTGTACGTGAAGCACCTAGGGCGGGCAGGATTTGTTGTCGGAGGTCTGCTGGGAGAGGACGACCACGCGGACGTCATGGTTCCTCCAGAGGCATGTGCCACGCGTCTGGCCCTGGTGGATAATGTGGAAGCAGGCCTGAAAGCTCCATCAGTGGCCTCGGTCGCAGTGGCAACCCTTGCGTGACCGACCGTGCTCGCCTTGCACGTCATCGAAGACGCCGTCGGGTATGCGCCCCGACCAGTCGACCAAGCAGTGAGTTCGGACTGGCGTTGTCGGGTGAGCAACTGTTTCTTCGCTGAAGCCGATCTCCTTCTGTTCCTGATTCTGATTCGCTGCTCCTCAGAGGGCGCCGGAGAAACCCTCGCCCCTCGTCCCTTGCGTCTGGCTCCTCCTCCCTCGTCCCCGCGCTTACCTCCTCCGAGACCGCTCCTTCCTCATCCGTCCTCCCTCCCCCTCCGTTCTGGGCAGCCTGCAGGGGCCTGCCGTGGGCCTCCAGGTGTTTTTTCCAGGAGGGGGACCTGCAGCGGGTCTTCGTCGTCCTCGTCGTCGTCCTCGTCGTCGTTGTCCTCAGCCTGCAGGAGCCTCCAGATGGCGCCCCCAGGGTTCCCCATAGCGAGGGGGCTCCCGCTCGAGACGTCCAAGCGAGTTACTCACGGACGAGGCTCCCGCTCGAGACTTCTCTACGATGAGTGTGCGACTTAGTGTGTGACCGTGTAGGTGTGAACGACGACGATGGTGATGATGCTGCTGCTGCTTATGATGATGACGATGATGCTGATGAGGAGGATAATGCTGATGATGACGCTGATGGTGATGTCGAGGAGAAGTTTGAGGATGACGAGGATGATGCCGATGATGCTGATGATGCTGCTGCTGATGATGATGCTGATGATATCGACGATCACGGTGCTGCTGCTGATGACGATGAGGCTGAGGATCAGGATGAGTATGATGATGATGGTGCTGATGATGGTGCTGATGATGGTGATGACGACGACGATTACGACCACGATGATCATGCTGATGATGACGACTACGATTATGATGAAGGTGATGATGATACGGTTGGTGATGCTGACGACGATGACTATGATGATGATGCTGATGCTGATGATGCTGACGGTGCTGGTGATGATGCTGATGATGACGATGCCGATGATAATGACGATGCTGATGACAATGATGATGACGATGATGATAAGCATGACGCATATGATGATGATGATGTTGATGCTGATTGCGGTGAGGGTGATGATGAAGATGATGAGGACGATGATGATGATGATGATGATGCCGATGATACTGATGGCGATGATGCTGATGCTGCTGATGATGATGATTCTGATGACTCGGGTGACGATGATTGTTATGATGATGGTGACGGTGACGGTGATGGTAATGGCAATGGCAATGGCAATGGTAATGGCAATGGTAATGGTAATGGTGATGGGGATGCTGATGGTGATGATGACGCTGCTCTCTTGCTAATGGTACTGAGGATGAGTATGCTGCTGGTGGTGGTGATGTTGATGACAATGAGGATGATGCTGGTGATGATGATGGTGATGGCGATGGTGATGGTGATGGTGGTGCTGACGATGATGATGCTGGTGGTGATGATGATGCTCATGATGATGACGATGATGCTGCTGCGAGTGTGTGAGCGGTGTCATTCATTTTGATTATGATGATGATGATGATGGTAATGACGATGCCGAAGATGACGATTATGATTATGATTTTAATGATGCTGATGATGGTGGTGGTGACGATGATGATGTTGAGGATGATTGGTGATGCTGATGATGATGATGGTGCTGATTGTACTGGGGGTGATGACGATGATGATGGCGATTGTGATGGGGGTGATGCTGGTGATGATGATGCTGATGATGGTGATGGTGATGGTGGTGATGATGCTGCTGTTGATGATGACGATGATGAATGTGATGAATGTGATGATGCTGATGATGATGCGGATGCTGGTCCTGGTGAGGATGATAATGACGATGACGATGACGTTGATGATGCTGATGATGATGCTGATTGTGATGGGGGTGGTGGTGATTATTATGCTGATGATGCTGATGCTGATGATGGAGATGATGATGATGCTGATGATGATGATGCTGGTGGTGCTGATGATGATGACGATGATTATGTTGACGATGATGATGAGGATTATGATAATGATGCTGACTATAATGATGATGCTGAGGATGGGGATGATGATGGTGATGATCATGCTGACGATGGTGATAGTGATGATGATGGTGATGATGATGGAGGTGATGATGATGAAGATTCTCAGGGTGATGCTGATTCTTGTGATGGGGGTGACGATGATGGATTTGATGATGATGAATGTGATGATGCTAATGATGTTGTTGATTATGATGATAATGACGACGATGTTGGTTACAAATATTGCTATGATGGTGGTGATGGTGATGGTGCGTTTCTTGTTGCTGTTGTTTATGATGATGTGGGTTGATGGTGCTGATGATGACGATGCTGCTGCTGCTGCTGCTGCTGCTGATGATGATGATGATGATGATGATGATGATGATGATGGTAACAGTACGAGAGGAGAAGTGGGTGAGGAGGACGAGGAGGTTCCTGCGGGGGGTGTCCAGAGAAAACTCGAGCCCTTTGCAGGACATGGGGAAGATAGTCCAGTGACAGGGGCCCTCCTGGCTTTGAATGGAGAGAGTTTCCCGGGCCGGGCCCTGGCACTACAGCCCAGCAGGGCCATCATCACTCAGAAGTCATCGGCAAGGGTCTGTGCTTTGATGGCTTGATGGCCGTCCGTGCCCTTTAGGACAGTGCTGGCGATATGCGCCATCTGTGCGGCAGCACCAGATCGGAGTTATTTCGGCTCAGACAACAGCTACGCACATTCCGGCACCTTTACTTGATATCGAACCTTTTTTTTCTGCGCGCCGTGAAACTCACGCGGGATGAAGCCGTCCAGCATCGCGGTACTCTTGTTTTTAGTTGGCTGCGTGGGAGCTGCTCAGCTCAAAGTGATTGACGAAACGACCGACGAGTCTGGAGCAGCACGTTCCCCAGTCTATGGGTACGAAATCACTTACAAGTCTACGCACCAGATTGATGACATTTACTTTGTTAAGAATGGCGCGCGGACGATCCCTTTCATGGAATCTTTCCCGACCTACGGCGGCTGCACCCTCACTCAGGGCGGCCCTTGCAACGGAGGTCATCAGAGCCCGTGGGACTCATCAGGCAAGGCTGATAATTCTGGGTGCTGGTCATTCACTACTCACAGTATCTTATGCGATCATGACATAACCTCCGACGAAGTGCATATCGAATTCTGGTCGGGCGGCTATTCTTCCACGAGCGGCTTCACTGTGAAATCATTGGACGCGGGTGGATCAGTAATTGCGACCGTGGCTGATGTTGGGTCCCGGTCAGGGCTTACTGCTTGCAATGCGCTCGACGGCGCTGGGACGCCAACGATTTGTCCGGTCTCCCCTCCGACGACGTACACGCAACCTACTGCTGCGACACCCAGCCCGACCGCTGCGACACCCAACCACCCCAGCCCGACCAGCGCCAGCCCGGCAGCTTCTGGGGCTTCTGCCGTTGGCGATCCTCACTTGCAAAACGTTCATGGTGAGCGGTTCGACTTGATGAAGGAGGGCAATCACGTGCTCATAAGCATTCCTCGTGGACAGATCGCCGAAAACGCCTTGCTTCGCGTGCGGGCCGATGCGCGCCGATTGGGTGGACAATGTGCGGATATGTACTTCCAAGCGCTGAACGTTACAGGGTCTTGGGCAGAGGCCAGTCAAGCTGGAGGGTATCGAAGACGCCTACGGCGAATCACCACCGCCCCCTACCTTTATGAAACGCGCCTCTGTGGCCAAGCGTTTGGGTCCAGAGCTTGAACAAACTTTCGGACCAGGTGCTCCCCGAGCCGCTGTCGAAACCTTTCGGGGAATACGTGGGCGAGGAAGAGGAGGATGAGGAGAGGGAGGGAAAAGGAAGAGGAGGAGGAGGAGGAGGAGGGAGGAGATCTCTTGGGATCCTCGTGCGCCATTCCTGGGGCCTTCTGAGAGCTTCCTCGGGGCCTCTTGGAGGCCTCTTGGGGGTCTCCTTGGGCCTCTTGGGGGCCTTTGGGGTCTTCTTGGGGGCCCTTTTGGTCTTCTTGCGGCGTCCCTGGTCTGTCTGACGCCGTCGGAAGCCATCTTGGACGCCTCCCTGGGCCGTCTTGGGGCCCTCTTGGGGCGCTGAAGAGCCGTCTCGGAGGCCATTTTGGGCATGTTGGAGGCCTCTTGGGCCGTCTTGGGACCCTTTTGGGGCTGTCTTGGGATTCTCTTGGGCCGTCCTGGGGCCATCTTGGAGGCCTCTCGCGCGATCTGTGGCCGTCTCGGGCCGTCGGACGGCCGAAAGGAAGTAAACGTCCAAATTCTTCGCAAACCGAAGGCAAATCACTGCTTCTGGCATCTTGGGGCCTTCGTGGAGTACCTCTTGGAGGCTTGTTGGGCTTGGGGGCCTCTTGGACCGTCTTGGGCTATCTTCTTGAGGCCATCTTAGGCCGTCTTCGGTGCATCTTGGGCCGTCTTGGAGACATCTTGGGACTTCTTGAGGCCATCGTGGGCGCCTTGGAGGCGTCTTGGGACCGTCTTGGAGGCCATCTTGGGGCCATCTTGACCGAAAAAGCTGACGAGACGGGCGGCCAGCGGCATCGCCGAAGCCCCAGGGGTAGTCTTAACAAGAACCATACACCATTGTAAATTTAGCGCGCTGGGCACCTCTGTGGCAAGCCAGCAGGGGGCGGCGGATCGAAGACGCCTACGGCGAATCACCGCCGCCCCCTGCCTTTTTGGAAGCGCCTATGTGGCCGAACGTTGAGGCCAGACCTGCCAAGCTATCGGACCACGTGTTCCCCGAATCGGTTTGGAAAGCCTTCGGGGAACACGTGGGCATCTTGAAGGTCATCTTGGCCGTCTTGGAGGCCTCTTGGGCAAGCTTTGGGCGATCTTTGGGGCTTTTTGGGCCGTCTCGGGCCAGCTTCGAGCCAACTTCGGCCATCTTGGTGGGTTCCTGGCACGTCTGAAGCCGTCGGAAGCCGTTTGGGGGGCCTCTATGGGCCGACTTGGGGCCCGCTTGGAATGCTCCAGGGCCGTCTTGGAGGCCATCTTGGGCGTCTTGGAGGCCATCTTGGGCGTGTTGGAGGCCTCTTGGGCCCTCTTGGGGCCCTCTAGGGGCCATCTTGGAGGCCACTTGGGCCATCATGGGGCTCTCTTGGGGGCCTCTTGGGCGATCTTGGGGGCTTCTTGGGCCGTCTCGAGCCGTCGGAGAGCCGAAAAGGCGCAAATGCCAGAATCCTTGAAAAACCAATGGAAAATCAATGATTTTGGCCTCTTCGGACTCTCCTGGAGGACCTCTTGGAGGCCTCTTGGGCCGTCTGGGAGGCCTCTGGGGGGCCTCTTGGGCCGTCTTGGGCCGTCTTGGACTCTCTTGGGCCGTTTTGGAGGCCGTCTTGGACCATCTCGGGCGGACTTGGAGGCCATCTTGGGCCATCTTCGCGATTTTTTGAGGATGTCCCGAGCGAAACGGCCGTTTTTTGGAGGATTTTTTTCCGGATTGAGGTCCTTTCGGCTTCCTCCCGGGACCCCGGCGGGACGGGCCGGAGCCCACTGGAGAGTTTTTTTAGAAAAAGAACCAAAACCAAAACCAGCTCATCCAGCACGCCGTGCACCCCTGCAAGCAGGGGGCGGCGGACCTAGTGGACTGCGGCCCATCCCGCCACCGTGCCTGGGTTGTCGGTCAGAGGCCCTTTGGATGCCTGTGGGGATCTACCGGGAGATCTCTTGAAGCCTCTTTCGGGCATACTTTTTAAAGCATCTCGGGGGCTTCTTGGGGGCCTGATTTGGGCATCTCGGGGCCTCTTGGGGGCCTCCCGGTGCCTTTCCGTGGCTCCTCGGGGGCTTCTGGGGAGATCTCGGGGCCATCTTGGGGCGGAGGGCTCAAAGCGTCAGTTCGTGTTCCTCCTCTTGGGGCTGCCTTGGGGGCCTCTTCGGCCCTTCTTGGAGGCTCTTGGGCCGTTTTTGGGTGGTCTTGGGCGCCTCTTGGGCCGTCCTGGACGCTCTGAGGACCAACAAATGCCCAGACCGTAAATCAAATGATTTTGACCATTATCGGCCTCTTGGGCCGCTCTCCAGGGCCTCCAAAACGGCCCAAGAGGTGTGCAAGAGGGCGGGGGACCCCAGAGAGCGCCCGCGAGCGCCCAGGGGCGCTCGGAACTCCGGGCTGTAGGCCCTTTCCAATAACACGTATAGTACTTAACGCAGAGAGCTCGCAGGGACCGCAGGGCACTCCAACTCGTGCCTTTTCAGGGCACGGTGGCGGATCACTACAGCGTGGAGCAAACTGACGCCGAGATTCCAGAATGGGTTGCTTTGGGTAAGGTTGAGCTCAAAGTAGTTCGTGGATGTACGGACAGTGGCCTCCGCTACTTGAATCTGTACGTGAAGCACCTAGGGCGGGCAGGATTTGTTGTCGGAGGTCTGCTGGGAGAGGACGACCACGCGGACGTCACGGTTCCTCCAGAGGCATGTGCCGCGCGTCTGGCCCTGGTGGATAATGTGGAAGCAGGCCTGAAAGCTCCATCAGTGGCCTCGGTCGCAGTGGCAACCCTTGCGTGACCGACCGTGCTCGCCTTGCACGTCATCGAAGACGCCGTCGGGTATGCGCCCCGACCAGTCGACCAAGCAGTGAGTTCGGACTGGCGTTGTCGGGTGAGCAACTGTTTCTTCGCTGAAGCCGATCTCCTTCTGTTCCTGATTCTGATTCGCTGCTCCTCAGAGGGCGCCAGAGAAACCCTCGCCCCTCGTCCCTTGCGTCTGGCTCCTCCTCCCTCGTCCCCGCGCTTACCTCCTCCGAGACCGCTCCTTCCTCATCCGTCCTCCCTCCCCCTCCGTTCTGGGCAGCCTGCAGGGGCCTGCCGTGGGCCTCCAGATGTTTTTTCCATGAGGGGGACCTGCAGCGGGTCTTCGTCGTCCTCGTCGTCGTCCTCGTCGTCGTTGTCTTCAGCCTGCAGGAGCCTCCAGATGGCGCCCCCGGGGTTCCCCATAGCGAGGGGGCTCCCGCTCGAGAAGTCCAAGCGAGTTACTCACGGACGAGGCTCCCGCTCGAGACTTCTCTACGATGAGTGTGCGACTTAGTGTGTGACCGTGTAGGTGTGAACGACGACGATGGTGATGATGCTGCTGCTGCTTATGATGATGACGATGATGCTGATGAGGAGGATAATGCTGATGATGACGCTGATGGTGATGTCGAGGAGAAGTTTGAGGATGACGAGGATGATGCCGATGATGCTGATGATGCTGCTGCTGATGATGATGCTGATGATATCGACGATCACGGTGCTGCTGCTGATGATGATGAGGCTGAGGATCAGGATGAGTATGATGATGATGGTGCTGATGATGGTGCTGATGATGGTGATGACGACGACGATTACGACCACGATGATCATGCTGATGATGACGACTACGATTATGATGAAGGTGATGATGATGACGGTTGGTGATGCTGACGACGATGACTATGATGATGCTGATGCTGATGATGCTGACGGTGCTGGTGATGATGCTGATGATGACGATGCCGATGATAATGACGATGCTGATGACAATGATGATGACGATGATGATAAGCATGACGCATATGATGATGATGTTGATGCTGATTGCGGTGAGGTGTGATGATGAAGATGATGAGTGACGATGATGATGATGCGATGATGCCATGATGCTGATGGCGATGATGATGATGCTGCTGATGATGATGATTCTGATGACTCGGGTGACGATGATTGTTATGATGATGGTGACGGTGACGGTGATGGTAATGGCAATGGCAATGGCAATGGTAATGGTAATGGTAATGGTAATGGTAATGGTGATGGGGATGATGGTGATGATGACGCTGCTCTCTTGCTGATGGTACTGAGGATGAGTATGCTGCTGGTGGTGGTGATGTTGATGACGATGAGGATGATGCTGGTGATGATGATGGTGATGGCGATGGTGATGGTGATGGTGGTGCTGACGATGATGATGCTGGTGGTGATGATGATGATGATGATGACTGCGAGTGTGTGAGCGGTGTCACTCATGACGATGATTATGCTGATGGTGGTGACGATGATGATGTTGAGGATGATTGGTGATGCTGATGCTGATGCTGATGATGGTGCTGATTGTGCTGGGGGTGATGACGATGATGATGGCGATTGTGATGGGGGTGATGCTGGTGATGATGATGCTGATGATGGTGATGGTGATGGTGGTGATGATGCTGCTGTTGATGATGATGATGATGAATGTGATGAATTTGATGATGATGCTGATGATTATGATGCGGATGATGGTTCTGGTGAGGATGATAATGACGATGACGATGACGTTGATGATGCTGAGGATGATGATGCTGATTGTGATGGGGGTGGTGGTGATTATTATGCTGATGATGCTGATGCTGATGATGGAGATGATGATGTTGATGCTGATGATTGATGATGTTGGTGATGCTGATGATGATGACGATGATTATGTTGACGATGATGATGAGGATTATGATAATGATGCTGACTATAATGATGATGCTGAGGATGGGGATGATGATGGTGATGATCATGCTGACGATGGTGATAGTGATGATGATGGTGATGATGATGGAGGTGATGATGATGAAGATGCTCATGACGATGCTGATTCTTGTGATGGGGGTGACGATGATGGATTTGATGATGATGATGATGAATGTGATGATGCTGATGATGTGGATGATGATGACGATGATGGTTACAATATTGCTATCATGGTGGTGATGATGATGGTGCGTTTGTTGTTGCTGTTGTTTATGATGATGGGGGTTGATGGCGCTGATGATGACAATGCTGATGCCGATGCTGCTGCTGATGATGATGATGATGATGATGATGATGATGATGATGATGATGATGATGGTGGCAGTACGAGAGGAGAAGTGGGTGAGGAGGACGAGGAGGTTCCTGCGGGGGGTGTCCAGAGAAAACTCGAGCCCTTTGCAGGACATGGGGAAGATAGTCCAGTGACAGGGGCCACTCCTGGCTTTGAATGGAGAGAGTTTCCCGGGCCGGGCCCTGGCACTACAGCCCAGCAGGGCCATCATCACTCAGAAGTCATCGGCAAGGGTCTGTGCTTTTATGGTTTGATGGCCGTCCGCGCCCTTTGCGACAGTGCTGGCGATATGTGCCATCTGTGCGGCAGCACCAGATCGGAGTTATTTCGGCTCAGACAACAGCTACTCACATTCCGGCACCTTTACTTGATATCGAACCTTTTTTTCTGCGCGCCGTGAAACTCACGCGGGATGAAGTCTCCAGCATCGCGGTACTCTTGTTTTTAGTTGGCCGCGTGGGAGCTGCTCAGCTCAAAGTGATTGACGACACGACCTACGAGTCTGGAGCAGCACGTTCCCCAGTCTATGGGTACGAAATCACTTACAAGTCTACGCACCAGATTGATGACATTTACTTTGTTAAGAATGGCGCGCGGACGATCCCTTTCATGGAATCTTTCCCGACCTACGGCGGCTGCACCCTCACTCAGGGCGGCCCTTGCAACGGAGGTCATCAGAGCCCGTGGGACTCATCAGGCAAGGCTGACAACTCCGGGTGCTGGTCATTCACTACTCACAGTATCTTATGCGATCATGACATAACTCCGACGAAGTGCATATCGAATTCTGGTCGGGCGGCTATTCTTCCACGAGCGGCTTCACTGTGAAATCATTGGACGCGGGTGGATCAGTAATTGCGACCGTGGCTGATGTTGGGTCCCGGTCAGGGCTTACTGCTTGCAATGCGCTCGACGGCGCTGGGACGCCAACGATTTGTCCGGTCTCCCCTCCGACGACGTACACGCAACCTACTGCTGCGACACCCAGCCCGACCGCTGCGACACCCAGCCCGACCAGCGCCCCCAGCCCGGCAGCTTCTGGGGCTTCTGCCGTTGGCGATCCTCACTTGCAAAACGTTCGTGGTGAGCGGTTCGACTTGATGAAGGAGGGCAATCACGTGCTCATAAGCATTCCTCGTGGACAGATCGCCGAAAACGCCTTGCTTCGCGTGCGGGCCGATGCGCGCCGATTGGGTGGACAATGTGCGGATATGTACTTCCAAGCGCTGAACGTTACAGGGTCTTGGGCAGAGGCCAGTCAAGCTGGAGGGTATCGAAGACGCCTACGGCGAATCACCGCCGCCCCCTACCTTTATGAAACGCGCCTCTGTGGCCAAGCGTTTGGGTCCAGAGCTTGAACAAACTTTCGGACCAGGTGCTCCCCGAGCCGCTGTCGAAACCTTTCGGGGAATACGTGGGCGAGGAAGAGGAGGATGAGGAGAGGAAGGGAAAAGGAAGAGGAGGAGGAGGAGGAGGAGGAGGAGGAGGAGGAGGAGGGAGGAGATCTCTTGGGAGCCTCGTGCGCCATTCCTGGGGCCTTCTGAGAGCTTCCTCGGGACCTCTTGGAGGCCTCTTGGGGGTCTCCTTGGGCCTCTTGGGGGCCTTTGGGGTCTTCTTGGGGGCCCTTTTGGTCTTCTTGCGGCGTCCCTGGTCTGTCTGACGCCGTCGGAAGCCATCTTGGACGCCTCCCTGGGCCGTCTTGGGGCCCTCTTGGGGCGCTGAAGAGCCGTCTCGGAGGCCATTTTGGGCATGTTGGAGGCCTCTTGGGCCGTCTTGGGACCCTTTTGGGGCTGTCTTGGGATTCTCTTGGGCCGTCCTGGGGCCATCTTGGAGGCCTCTCGCGCGATCTGTGGCCGTCTCGGGCCGTCGGACGGCCGAAAGGAAGTAAACGTCCAAATTCTTCGCAAACCGAAGGCAAATCACTGCTTCTGGCATCTTGGGGCCTTCGTGGAGTACCTCTTGGAGGCTTGTTGGGCTTGGGGGCCTCTTGGACCGTCTTGGGCTATCTTCTTGAGGCCATCTTAGGCCGTCTTCGGTGCATCTTGGGCCGTCTTGGAGACATCTTGGGACTTCTTGAGGCCATCGTGGGCGCCTTGGAGGCGTCTTGGGACCGTCTTGGAGGCCATCTTGGGGCCATCTTGACCGAAAAAGCTGACGAGACGGGCGGCCAGCGGCATCGCCGAAGCCCCAGGGGTAGTCTTAACAAGAACCATACACCATTGTAAATTTAGCGCGCTGGGCACCTCTGTGGCAAGCCAGCAGGGGGCGGCGGACCTAGTGGACTTCGGCCCATCCCGCCACCGTGCCTGGGTTGTCGGTCAGAGGCCCTTTGGATGCCTGTGGGGATCTACCGGGAGATCTCTTGAAGCCTCTTTCGGGCATACTTTTTAAAGCATCTCGGGGGCTTCTTGGGGGCCTGATTTGGGCATCTCGGGGCCTCTTGGGGGCCTCCCGGGGCCTTTCCGGGGCTCCTCGGGGGCCTCTGGGGAGATCTCGGGGCCATCTTGGGGCGGAGGGCTCAAAGCGTCAGTTCGTGCTCCTCCTCTTGGGGCTGCCTTGGGGGCCTCTTCGGCCCTTCTTGGAGGCTCTTGGGCCGTTTTTGGGTGGTCTTGGGCGCCTCTTGGGCCGTCCTGGACGCTCTGAGGACCAACAAATGCCCAGACCGTAAATCAAATGATTTTGACCATTATCGGCCTCTTGGGCCGCTCTCCAGGGCCTCCAAAACGGCCCAAGAGGTGTGCAAGAGGGCGGGGGACCCCAGAGAGCGCCCGCGAGCGCCCAGGGGCGCTCGGAACTCCGGGCTGTAGGCCCTTTCCAATAACACGTATAGTACTTAACGCAGAGAGCTCGCAGGGACCGCAGGGCACTCCAACTCGTGCCTTTTCAGGGCACGGTGGCGGATCACTACAGCGTGGAGCAAACTGACGCCGAGATTCCAGAATGGGTTGCTTTGGGTAAGGTTGAGCTCAAAGTAGTTCGTGGATGTACGGACAGTGGCCTCCGCTACTTGAATCTGTACGTGAAGCACCTAGGGCGGGCAGGATTTGTTGTCGGAGGTCTGCTGGGAGAGGACGACCACGCGGACGTCATGGTTCCTCCAGAGGCATGTGCCACGCGTCTGGCCCTGGTGGATAATGTGGAAGCAGGCCTGAAAGCTCCATCAGTGGCCTCGGTCGCAGTGGCAACCCTTGCGTGACCGACCGTGCTCGCCTTGCACGTCATCGAAGACGCCGTCGGGTATGCGCCCCGACCAGTCGACCAAGCAGTGAGTTCGGACTGGCGTTGTCGGGTGAGCAACTGTTTCTTCGCTGAAGCCGATCTCCTTCTGTTCCTGATTCTGATTCGCTGCTCCTCAGAGGGCGCCGGAGAAACCCTCGCCCCTCGTCCCTTGCGTCTGGCTCCTCCTCCCTCGTCCCCGCGCTTACCTCCTCCGAGACCGCTCCTTCCTCATCCGTCCTCCCTCCCCCTCCGTTCTGGGCAGCCTGCAGGGGCCTGCCGTGGGCCTCCAGGTGTTTTTTCCAGGAGGGGGACCTGCAGCGGGTCTTCGTCGTCCTCGTCGTCGTCCTCGTCGTCGTTGTCCTCAGCCTGCAGGAGCCTCCATATGGCGCCCCCAGGGTTCCCCATAGCGAGGGGGCTCCCGCTCGAGACGTCCAAGCGAGTTACTCACGGACGAGGCTCCCGCTCGAGACTTCTCTACGATGAGTGTGCGACTTAGTGTGTGACCGTGTAGGTGTGAACGACGACGATGGTGATGATGCTGCTGCTGCTGCTGCTTATGATGATGATGATGATGATGATGATGATGATGATGATGACGATGATACTGATGAGGAGGATGATGCTGATGATGACGCTGATGGTGATGTCGAGGAGAAGCTTGAGGATGACGAGGATGATGCCGATGGTGCTGATGCTGCTGCTGATGATGATGCTGATGATATCGACGATCACGATGCTGCTGCTGATGATGATGAGGCTGAGGATGAGGATGAGTATGATGATGATGGTGCTGGTGATGGTGCTGATGATGGTGATGACGACGACGATTACGACCACGATGATCATGCTGATGATGACGACTACGATTCTGATGAGGATGATACGGTTGGTGATGCTGACGTCGATGACTATGATGATGCTGATGCTGATGATGCTGACGGTGCTGGTGATAGTGCTGCTGATGACGATGCCGATGATAAAAGACGATGCTGATGACAATGATGATGATGATGATGATGATGATGCTGATGATGATGATGATAAGCATGACGCATATGATGATGTTGATGCTGATTGCAGTGAGGGTGATGATGAAGATGATGAGGACGATGATGATGATGATGATGCTGCAGATGCCGATGATACTGATGGCGATGATGATGATGCTGCTGATGATGATGATTCTGATGACTCGGGTGACGATGATTGTTATGATGATGGTGACGGTGACGGTGATGGTAATGGCAATGGCAATGGCAATGGTAATGGCAATGGTAATGGTAATGGTAATGGTAATGGTGATGGTGATGGGGATGATGATGGTGATGATGACGCTGCTCTCTTGCTGATGGTACTGAGGATGAGTATGCTGCTGGTGGTGGTGATGTTGATGACGATGAGGATGATGCTGGTGATGATGATGGTGATGGCGATGGTGATGGTGATGGTGGTGCTGACGATGATGATGCTGGTGGTGATGATGATGCTGATGATGATGATGATGCTGTGAGTGTGTGAGCGGTGTCAGTCATGTTGATTATGATGATGATGATGGTAATGACGATGCCGAAGATGACGATCATGATTATTATGTTGATGATGCTGATGATGATGGTGGTGGTGATGATGATGATGTTTAGGATGATTGGTGATGCTGATGCTGATGATGATGATGATGGTGCTGATTGTGCTGGGGGTGATGACGATGATGATGGCGATTGTGATGGGGGTGATGCTGGTGATGATGTTGATGATGGTGATGGTGATGGTGGTGATGATGCTGCTGTTGATGATGACGATGATGAATGTGATGAATTTGATGATGATGCTGATGATTATGATGCGGATGATGGTTCTGGTGAGGATGCTAATGACGATGACGATGACGTTGATGATGCTCATGATGATGTTGACTGTGATGGGGGTGGTGGTGATTATTATGCTGCTGATGCTGATGCTGATGATGGAGATGATGATGCTGATGTTGATGATGATGATGATGTTGGTGATGCTGATAATGATGATGATGATGATGACGATGATTATGTTGACGATGATGATGAGGATTATGATAATGATGCTGATTATAATGATGATGCTGAGGATGAGGACGATGATAGTGATGAGCATGCTGACGATGGTGATAGTGATGATGATGATGGTGATGATGATGGAGGTGATGATGATGACGGAGGTGATGATGATGAAGATGCTCAGGATGACGATTCTTGTGATGGGGGTGACGATGATGGATTTGATGATGATGAATGTGATGATGCTAATGATGTTGATGATGACGATGATGGTTACAATATTGCTATGATGGTGGTGATGATGATGGTGCGTTTGTTGTTGCTGTTGTTTATGATGATGGGGCTTGATGGTGCTGATGATGACGATGCTGCTGCTGCTGCTGATGATGATGATGATGACGATGATGGTAGCAGTACGAGAGGAGAAGTGGGTGAGGAGGACGAGGAGGTTCCTGCGGGGGGTGTCCAGAGAAAACTCGAGCCCTTTTCAGGACATGGGGAAGATAGTCCAGTGACAGGGGCCCTCCTGGCTTTGAATGGAGAGAGTTTCCCGGGCCGGGCCCTGGCACTACAGCCCAGCAGGGCCATCATCACTCAGAAGTCATCGGCAAGGGTCTGTGCTTTTATGGTTCGATGGCCGTCCGTGCCCTTTGCGACAGTGCTGGCGATATGTGCCATCTGTGCGGCAGCACCAGATCGGAGTTTTTTCGGCTCAGACAACAGCTACGCACATTCCGGCACCTTTACTTGATATCGAACCTTTTTTTCTTCGCGTCGTGAAACTCACGCGGGATGAAGCCCTCCAGCATCGCGGTACTCTTTTTTTTAGTTGGCTGCGTGGGAGCTGCTCAGCTCAAAGTGATTGACGACACGACCTACGAGTCTGGAGCAGCACGTTCCCCAGTCTATGGGTACGAAATCACTTACAAGTCTACGCACCAGATTGATGACATTTACTTTGCTAAGAATGGCGCGCGGACGATTCCTTTCATGGAATCTTTCCCGACCTACGGCGGCTGTACCCTCACTCAGGGCGGCCCTTGCAACGGAGGTCATCAGAGCCCGTGGGATTCATCAGGCAAGGCTGACAACTCCGGGTGCTGGTCATTCACTACTCACAGTATCTTATGCGATCATGACATAACCTCCGACGAAGTGCATATCGAATTCTGGTCGGGCGGCTATTCTTCCACGAGCGGCTTCACTGTGAAATCATTGGACGCGGGTGGATCAGTAATTGCGACCGTGGCTGATGTTGGGTCCCGGTCAGGGCTTACTGCTTGCAATGCGCTCGACGGCGCTGGGACGCCAACGATTTGTCCGGTCTCCCCTCCGACGACGTACACGCAACCTACTGCTGCGACACCCAGCCCGACCGCTGCGACACCCAGCCCGACCAGCGCCCCCAGCCCGGCAGCTTCTGGGGCTTCTGCCGTTGGCGATCCTCACTTGCAAAACGTTCATGGTGAGCGGTTCGATTTGATGAAGGAGGGCAATCACGTGCTCATAAGCATTCCTCGTGGACAGATCGCCGAAAACGCCTTGCTTCGCGTGCGGGCCGATGCGCGCCGATTGGGTGGACGATGTGCGGATATGTACTTCCAAGCGCTGAACGTTACAGGGTCTTGGGCAGAGGCCAGTCAAGCTGGAGGGTATCGAAGACGCCTACGGCGAATCACCGCCGCCCCCTACCTTGATGAAGCGCGCCTCTGTGGCCAAGCGTTTGGGTCCAGAGCTTGAACAAACTTTCGGACCAGGTGCTCCCCGAGCCGCTGTCGAAACCTTTCGGGGAATACGTGGGCGAGGAAGAGGAGGATGAGGAGAGGGAGGGAAAAGGAAGAGGAGGAGGAGGAGGAGGAGGAGGAGGAGGAGGAGGAGGAGGAGGAGGAGGAGATCTCTTGGGAGCCTCGTGCGCCATTCCTGGGGCCTTCTGAGAGCGTCCTCGGGACCTCTTGGAGGCCTCTTGGGGGTCTCCTTGGGCCTCTTGGGGGCCTTTGGGGTCTTCTTGGGGGCCCTTTTGGTCTTCTTGCGGCGTCCCTGGTCTGTCTGACGCCGTCGGAAGCCATCTTGGACGCCTCTCTGGGCCTTCTTGGGGCCCTCTTGGGGCGCTGAAGAGCCGTCTCGGAGGCCATTTTGGGCATGTTGGAGGCCTCTTGGGCCGTCTTGGGACCCTTTTGGGGCTGTCTTGGGATTCTCTTGGGCCGTCCTGGGGCCATCTTGGAGGCCTCTCGCGCGATCTGTGGCCGTCTCGGGCCGTCGGACGGCCGAAAGGAAGTAAACGCCCAAATTCTTCACAAACCGAAGGCAAATCAATGCTTCTGGCATCTTGGGGCCTTCGTGGAGTACCGCTAGGGGGCTTGTTGGGCTTGGGGGCCTCTTGGACCGTCTTGGGCTATCTTCTTGAGGCCGTCTTAGGCCGTCTTCGGTGCATCTTGGGCCGTCTTGGAGACATCTTGGGACTTCTTGAGGCCATCGTGGGCGCCTTGGAGGCGTCTTGGGACCGTCTAGGAGGCCATCTTGGGGCCATCTTGACCGAAAGAGCTGACGAGACGGGCGGCCAGCGGCATCGCCGAAGCCCCAGGGGTAGTCTTAACAAGAACCATACACCATTGTAAATTTAGCGCGCTGGGCACCTCTGTGGCAAGCCAACAGGGGGCGGCGGATCTAGTGAACTTCGGCCCATCCCGCCACTGTGCCTGGGTTGTCGGTCAGAGGCCCTTCGGATGCCTGTGAGGATCTACCGGGAGATCTCTTGAAGCCTCTTTTGGGGATATTTCAAAGCATCTCGGGGGCTTCTTGGGGGCCTGATTTGGGCATCTCGGGGCCTCTTGGGGGCCTCTCGGGGCCTTTTCGGGGCTCCTCGGGGGCCTCTGGGGAGATCTCGGGGCCATCTTGGGGCGGAGGGCTCAAAGCGTCAGTTCGTGTTCCTCCTCTTGGGGCTGCCTTGGGGGCCTCTTCGGCCGGCGCCTCTTGGGCCGTCCTGGACGCTCCGAGGACCAACAAATGCCCAAATCGTAAATCACATGATTTTGACCATTTTCGGCTTCTTGGGCCGCCCTCCAGGGCCTCCAAAACGGCCCAAGAGGTGTGCAAGAGGGTGGGGGACCCCAGAGAGCGCCCGCGAGCGCCCAGGGGCGCTCGGAACTCCGGGCTGTAGGCCCTTTCCAATAACATGTATAGTACTTAACACAGAGAACTCGCAGGGACCACAGGGCACTCCAACTCGTGCCTTCAGGGCACGGTGGCGGACCACTACAGCGTGGAGCAAACTGACGCCGAGATTCCAGAATGGGTTGCTTTGGGTAAGGTTGAGCTCAAAGTAGTTCGTGGATGTACGGACAGTGGCCTCCGCTACTTGAATTTGTACGTGAAGCACCTAGGGCGGGCAGGATTTGTTGTCGGAGGTCTGCTGGGAGAGGACGACCACGAGGACGTCATGATTCCTCCAGAGGCATGTGCCACGCGTCTGGCCCTGGTGGATAATGTGGAAGCAGGCCTGAAAGCTCCATCAGTGGCCTCGGTCGCAGTGGCAACCCTTGCGTGACCGACCGTGCTCGCCTTGCACGTCATCGAAGACGCCGTCGGGTATGCGCCCCGACCTCGCGACCAAGCAGTGAGTTCGGACTGGCGTTGTCGGGTGAGCAACTGTTTCTTCGCTGAAGCCGATCTCCTTCTGTTCCTGATTCTGATTCGCTGCTCCTCAGAGGGCGCCGGAGAAACCCTCGCCCCGCGTCCCTTGCGTCTGGCTCCTCCTCCCTCTTCCCCGCTCTGACCTCCTCCGAGACTGCTCCTTCCTCATCCGTCCTCCCTCCCCCTCCGTTCTCGGCAGCCTGCAGGGGCCTGCCGTGGGCCTCCATGTGTTTTTTCCAGGAGGGGGACCTGCAGCGGGTCTTCGTCGTCCTCGTCGTCGTCCTCGTCGTCGTTGTCCTCAGCCTGCAGGAGCCTCCAGATGGCGCCCCCAGGGCTCCCCATAGCGAGGGGGCTCCCGCTCGAGGCGTCCAAGCGAGTTACTCACGGACGAGGCTTCCGCTCGAGACTTCTCTACGATGAGTGTGCGACTTAGTGTGTGACCGTGTAGGTGTGAACGACGACGATGGTGATGATGCTGCTGCTGCTTATGATGCTGATGATGCTGATGAGGAGGATGACGGTGTTGATGATGACGCTGATGGTGATGTCGAGGAGAAGTTTGAGGATGACGAGGATGATGCCGGGGCGCAGACGGGAGCCAAGTTGAAAGCCGGAGTGGATTATGTGATCAAGGAAGGATGCGGGAGTTATTCGTGGGTTCCATTTCCAGATATTCTTGAGCTCGAAACATTGAGGCACACGTGGGTGTTGGTGCGAAACGAGCGCCCGAGGAATCCCAGTTTTCATGGGGCGCCACAACCGAAACACGGAGCGGGGCAGGAGGATAGGAACGGGCTGTTGTTGATGGTATATTTCCGGGCGTTCACACTACGTGACGACGTCGACTGGAGTGCCGCACCTGCGGGAATTCCGCGGAACGCAGGGGTCGTGGGCGGAGGCCTCTTTGGAGTGGTTAAAGAGAGGCATGCCATGTGAAGAAACAAAGAGGTACGTGCAAAACTACATGAGCGTGGTGGATTTGCGACCTGTCACGGACGAAGATCTGGTCAAGCACGAGGACGAGCTGTACAGCGATGAAGAACTGGATCCGAGAATTGTCGACGCGGCGACGCTCGAGCCGGGCGAAAGGGGGGGATTGGGAAAGGGGGGGTTACGAAATTTGCTGCATGCAGCTGGCTTCGGCCTCACCGAGGGGCCCATTCCTCGATACATAGCCGCCTCCGGCGCCGGGAGGCGCCGGGAAAATCAGCTACGTGAGCTGATTCTCAAACCCCCCCTTTGCTATCCCCCCCTTTCGCCCGACCCGAGACGCGGCGTAAGACGCACGTAGGAGGCACGTCCACGGAGAAAGAGGACAGGCGGACAAATGTAGACGCGGAGTGCGAGAAGGAGAAGAGCTGGGAGGCCATGGCCAGAGGCGACGCCGTGTGGGGCGAAATACCGAATGGAAAGAATGGAAAGCGCAAGAAGCGCGGAGGGGACGGTGCGTTGAGGTGGGATGTCGCGGAAGTGAAAAAAAGCGCAAGCGGTGGCCGCGGCGCCCAGGGCCGCAGAAGGCAGCGGCGCGGGCGAAGGGGAAGGCGCCCCAGAGGTGGTGGCGGCCAAGAGAGCAACAGCGACAAGTGTGCGGAAATGGATAGAAGGGCTTGCGGATAGCGGGTTGAACGCGGGACAGCGGAGCGTCGTTGAGAAGGTGGCAGATCGCGCGTTGGCGCAAGAATTCGGGAAGTCCGCGCGCGGCCAGAAAAAAAAGGCCAGAGTCGTTCGGTTATGCAGCCGCTCGTGTGGATGTTGCATGGCGGCCCAGGGACCGGGAAAAGTTTCGTCATAGACAAGATCCGGAAGGGGCTGTTCGAAAAGGAGCTGGGGTGGGCGCATGGCATAGATTTCCAGGCGGCAGCGTTGCAGGCGACAAACGCGTCAGCTCTCGACGGGAATGCGATTCACAGTGCATTTGGGCTTGGGGTGAACAACACGAAAGAGAAGGACGCGGCGGGCGGTGCCGACGCAGCGACGAAAAAGAAAACGAAGAAAGAGCAAGCAGCGCAGCGTATGTCACAGTGGAGGTGGCCGATTGTGGACGAAGTGAGCATGGTCAGCGCGAACTTCATTGCAGAGCTGGACTCGCAATTGCGGTCGTGCATGTCAGCTGCAAGTGACGCGAAGGTAGGTGGAAACGGCGTGGCCAGGCCCTTCGGGGGCGTGAATGTGTTGTTCTGCGGGGACTTCTATCAATTGGAGCCGCCATCAGGGGCGGCAATCAATGCGCTTCCCACGTCGTACTAAAAAAACGCGGGGAAGTACGCGCCAGGTGCCACGGAGGACCACGGGCAGTATATTTTTTGGGGCGCTGGAGGCGAAGGGGCAGTGCAGGGAATGACAGAGTTGACGGAGTGCATGCGCGTGGAGGATCAGGGCGATTGGTTTCTCGCAGTACAGGGCGAATTCCGCCGAGGCGCGTTGTCTGAACGCGCGCGCAATGGCAGACCGACGGATGTTCCGGGGTCGTGGGTGAACGGCGCTTCGTTGTGCGGAAACGCGCGTTGTCTCGAAGACATGGAGGTAATTGCGAAGCAAAACGAGTTCGAATGCGACGCGTGCAAAACTGAGCGTGAGAAGAGAAAGCCCGTTGCGATGTCGCCAGAAGACGCGCGGTTTCGAGAGGGGAAATTCGTTGCAGCTGTCGCAATTTATGCGAATCAGGACATTCGTTGCCACGTCGGGAAGCAGAGGGCTGTGCAGTGGGCGAAGGAGCGAGGAGAACAGCTGCTGTGGGTCGCAGCCAGGGGCCGCCCTTGCCACGGGGGGGAACAGAGGCGGCCGTGCACGATGGAGGATGAGATACGTTGGCTGGGGTATCACGAGAAGGAATGCGCAGCCTTGCCCGGCTGGCTGCCGTTGGCCAAGGGGATGCCCGTGGCTTTGGGTGATCACTTGGATCGGTCAAAAAAGCAGCTTCTGCGGGGCCGCACAGCGACGATCCATGCATGGGCGTTGCACGAGGATGAGGTCGTTGAAGATGAAGAAGAGGAAGTATTGATGCATCTGCCGAAAATGATTGCGTTGGGTTTCCATGCGAAAAAGTGGCACCTGCCAGGGTGGGAGCCGGGGCTATATCCGATCTTCCCATCGAAAGGACGCCAATGGTTCTTGGACGCATATCGGAAGCGCCCAGTATTGAGTGCGAAGCGCACGCAGTTCATGATCACCCCGGCTTGAGCAGTAACGGCACACTCTGCGCAGGGCCGGACCATGGCCGCAGTGATAGCGGACCTTGAAAGAGGGCGCGGCGTGAGTTGGATGTCAAGTTACGTTGCCATCGCACGCGTGCGGAGGCGGGAGAATTTGTTGATTTTCAGGCCATTCGACGGGAAGCCGTATAACGCGGGGGAAATGCCAGGCACGCAGAAATTGTTGCAGGTCCTTCGCGGGGAGAATGTGAATTGGGATGAGTGGGGAGCGGAATTAATGCCACGAGACCAATGCGAGCGCTGCCAGCGGAGGTTGTTGGTAGAGGCGTTCACGAAGTACGAATTCCAAAGAAAGGAAAGGCCGGCGTTCTGCAAAGAGTGCACGGAGAAGATGAACAGCGCGGACGAAAAATGGTGCAAAACGTGCAAAGGGTGGGCAACGAAAGCAGAGGGTGACGACGCGGCAAGGCAAGGTAGCGGTCGGGACGCGGATACGGCGGCCGACGACGGGGAGACGAAAAGGATTAGGACTATGTACTGCGCGAAGTGCAGCCATGTCAAAGGCAAACAGAAGTCGCGGAGCGCCAGCGCGAAGTGGAACGAGAGCGTCGGAAGAGTGTGATGTACGAACGATAAGTGCCTGTCGCTGTATGACGAAAAGGCGGAGATGTCGGCAGCTCAGAAGAAGCAGAACGCAGCGGGCCAGAGATTGTGTCGGAAATGTGCGGAAGAACGTCAGAGGGCGACGCTTGCGTCGAATAATACGAAACGCGTGAAATGTGCGGAAGAACGCGAGAGGAGGACGCGCGAGTTGAATAATGGGGAAAGCGTGGTCACATTGCGGTGTTCGAACGGCGACTGCCTGTCGGAGTTGCAAGAGGGGGCGGGGAGGTCGGAAGCTCAGAAGAAGCACAATGCTGCGGGGGAAAGGCTTTGTCGGAAATGCGCAGAAGAACGAGAGAACGAGGTGCGACGGGGGAATGCGGAGGCAGCGAATCGCAAACGGAAAGCGGAGGCGGACGCGAAACCGCTGACGTGCGCGGCGTGCGGAGAAGCGTTCTCGGACACGAAACATTTGAAGCCTAATCAAGTGGAAGATCATCGAAAGGCGAAAGGAGCCAAAGTGGTGTGCGGAGGCTGCAAGGACCTCGGGTTCACAGCCCGCAGTCACCAGGGTTACCAGTGCAGCGGCGCATGCCAGAGAAGACTACCGAAATCGGCGTTCCCCGACCCGCACAATGTCCCGCGCGACGCAAAAAAGGCACCCTGAAGTGCAAAACCTGCAAATGATCCCAATCGGGCGCGCGTGCTGGGGACGAAAGGGGGAAGGGGCAGAGAGGGATGGGGGGTGAGGCGGAGAATGGGGGAAACAGAATCGGGGAGGATGAAGATGAGGCGAGGGAGGAAAGGAAGAAGTGGGCGAGGAGGAGATGGAGGAGGAGGAGGAAGGGGATGGCTTGCTCGGACACGACCAAAGAAAGGCACCCTAAAGTACGGTTTGTGCGATGATCGCTGGGATCTCTCGGGTGGCTTCTCGCGGGGCTCTTGTAGGCAGTTTCGAAGCCTCTTGGGGGCCATTTTGAAGCCGTTTGGGGCCATCTTGGGGGCCTTTGGGGGCATTTTGGGGGCGTCTCGGGGGCCTCTTAGGGCCTGTTGGGGCCTTCTGGGGCCGTCTTGGGGCGGAAGGCTCGGATTGTCGGTTCAAGCTCCCCCATCGAGGGCTCTTTTTGGGGCCGTCTTGGGGCCGTCTTGGGCCGTCTCGGGGGCCTTTTGGTTCGTCTTGGTGCCCTCTTGGGCCGACTTGGGCGCCTCTTGGAGGCATTTTGGGCCGTGTTGGGGCGGTCTTGGGGTGCTTCTGGGCCGTCTTCAACGCCGTGAAGACAGAAAAGTCGTATATGATGAAAATGTACGTTTCCCCATAGGAATTTGACGATTCTCGGCTCTTGGGCTCTTTTGAGAACTGCTCTTGGAAGCTTCGTGGGCCGTCTTGGAGGCCTCTTGGCTCGTCATGGGGCCATTTTGGGCGTCTTGGAGCGCTCGTTTGGCGTCTCGAGGCCCTCGTGGGCCGTCTTGGAGGCGTTTTGGGACATTCTTGGCCCGTCTGGAGCTCCTTTTGGGCCCAAAAGAGCCCCGTGAGTCGTTCGTCCCGGGCCCGGGGGGGGGCCATCAGGGGGGGGTCCAATCGCCGGTTTGGGGTCCCAGGGGGGGGACTCTAGGGGGGGAACTATCTCACACGCCTAGAGACCCACAAGGGGTCGGCGGATTACGACATTCCGAGCTTCTTCTCTCGCCGACAGGCTTGAGGAGGACGCAGAGAATAGGGACGACGCAGACGACGACTGACGGAGACGACGACTCAAACAGACAAACCCCTCGCACACGCTGACAGGGTCGGCGGATTTTGTAGTGGTCTTGGCATCGTATTACCCATCCCCTCCTGTCCTCTCGTCCTCCCCCCTCCAGATCCCCCCCTGTCCCCCAGTCCCCTCTTACCGTTGACGTCCCTCCATCTTTCATCCCCCTCAGTGGTCCATGGCTGAGCTTGATTGTCCAAAGCCGAGCCGCGTGGTCCACGGAATGGAGCAGACGAGCTCGTCCTTGCTCGCTGCGCCTCCAGGCCTAGGCTTCGAGAGTCGAACGCTGGTGAGGGACGCCATCGGCGGACCCGCCTGCCACCCCTCCCTGACGACTCGTGGCCGTTGCCGCTCTGGCGAGTCGTGGCTCCCCGGCCATGATCTACGCGGTCCGCAGAGGACGGCCGATCCGGGCACCGCTGCGCCGTCGTTGCCTCGACTCCCTCTTCGTCGAGGCTGCTGGATGGGTCCCAACCGTTTTTTTGTTTGGGGGGAGGCGAAGAATATCATCATGAACGGAAGGGGTCCTGAGGAGCATACTTCTGAGTTTTTTGTCACAGGCCTTGGGAATGTCAAGAAACCATTCAGGAGTAAGGGATGGTCCTGGGTGAAGGCCCCGTGATTTACAGGACCCGTCTCCCTCAGGACCCGCTTTTTTTCATGCCAAGAGAGGAGAAGGACGGCGGGGGGTGAGTCTCTTTGTTTCCGCCCCCACCCTGCCAGACATCCCCGCTCCCTTTCCACCTCTTCCCCCGCCTTCTCACTCAAGAGAGCAGCAGCCACCCCAACCCACAACCGGCGTTTACTGGGCAGCGCTTAGGCGGTGATCTGGTAGACAGTCTTGCCCCGATCGATCCCTTCCCCAGGTGCGTTTACTAAAGGGCTTCGCCTAACTGGGTGCATACTATCCGCAGAAGGCATTTGTGCACCACCACCGTGCCCGGTCAGGACCATCCTGGTCCTTGAGACGGTGTACATTTCCTGGCAGAGGCCACGTGGGCGTACACACCACCATCACAGGGCCAAGGATGGCCCTGACCGGACACTGTGGTGGTGGTGTATAGTGTATAGATTCCTTCGCTTATGCATTTAGTTCTAGCGGAAAGGACAGGAACTGGTCGGCGAGGTCCGTCTTTTGCTGCACGACTCAAAAAGCAGTGGACCTCAGGCGGACAGATCTCTCCGTCAAGAGACACCCAGCGCGCGTCCTGACACTCCCCCACTGCCGGAGAGGGCGGCGCGTATCATTGTGAAGGTGTTTTCTCCTGCCCTCTGTCCCCCCACCATCCTCCCGTGCCCTGGAGCGGGCCTCCCCGCGCGCTGCCCGCAACACATCGCCCGCCGCGAGGCCGGATCTGCGTCCGCTGGCACGCCAGGGCAGCCTGGCGAGCAAGAAGTAGGAGAGCGCGCGCTTCTTCGCTTCCGAGGGCCAGGCTGGATGACGAGGGGGGATCACGTTCTCGTCATCCTCCCTCTCTCCTCTCTTCTCCTCCTCTTTCACGTCTCCTATCTTCTTCCTCTCTCCTCAGGGACGACGTTCGGGGAGGGGGGGACAGGCTCAGGGGGGGGACACACCTCCAATCGCCCATGGATCGCCGATCATTAGGGAAAGGGGAGGATCGAAGAAGAAACAACTTCATACATCAACTTTCGAAGCTCCGGGCGAATTTCTTGGATCTGCGCTGGATCCCCCTGGCGGCGTCTCTGGCGCCGCCCCTGGCTCGTCCCGCCCGCCAGGGAGAGTGGTCCACAGCGCCGACCCGAGAAACCCGCGCGAACCTCCGAGAGTTCATGTTTATGCATTTCTGTTGCTCTTCAACACAATTGCGGGGGTCACCTTGGCTCAAAATCGATTCCCAGACCCCTCCCTGACCCCGACACCTCGGGCGTTGCGTGATGGGGGAGCGATGAAAAGGGGAGGGGTGAAGAAAAGTGTGCCTCTCGTGCACTTCAAGGGCCCTAAAGGGGCCCTCGCGTGTCTTCCCCATTTCATCGCCCCCCACTACTATCATCTAGGCCTCCTAGATGGGGTCGGAGTAGATGGGGTCGGAGGATCGCGCAGTATCGTTGATGCATCGGCGATGCGGCTCGATGTGGAGCCCGATTTTCTCCACGCTGGCGTCGCCGATGCATCAGCGATGCATCGGCGATGCGGCGCGATCCTCCGACCCCATCTACTCGGACCCCACCCAGGATCCCTCTCTATATCAGTGCAAGCGTCTCGAGCGAGTGCCCAAGGCACCGTGCTCAGCGGATCCTGTCGGACCGAGGGGCGCCCGCGGGTCAGCAGAGGTCGGCGTGGCAGCTGCGGGCGGCCGACGGCGGCGGCGGCGAGGAGGCACGTCTCTCTTGTCCCGTTTCTCTCTCGGGGGGGCCCGAAGCCCAGGAGGTCACCACCCACGAACCCTCTCCAACCCAACCCGAGGGCCCCAGTCTGCCCTCCTTTCCCAGTGGGGGGGGCGTCGGGGAGCATTGAAATTAGTTTGCTTCGAGCGATCCCCACCGCAACCTTACAGCGTTTGTTCCCGACGGCGCGCGGTCGCCTAATTGGTGAAACGTTGCGCGCGAGGCCCTGTGGTCTGCCAGTGCGGCGGTCGAGCTGGGTGGCGAATTCCGCTGTCTCCAAATTCAGCAACCCCAGAGCTCCTGACGAAAGAGATTGAAAGAAACCCCGGGGCGAAAAGACAAGCTTCGAATACGTGCGGTGCGAAACGGATAGAGAGCCGCAGCCTGTTGAACGAGGAAGAGGAAGAGCATCAGCAGGAGGAGCAGGAGGAGGAGGAGGACGACGAAGGAGGAGGAAGACGAGGGAGGTGAGGCGGACCTCTTCTCCCTTCTTTTCCTCCTCCTCCACCCACCACTGCACAACTGCCGTTTCCGGACTCAAAACAGTTCGACCGTGTTCCATGTAGTCACGGTCTGTCATGTTATGTTCTAGTATATGTTGTTCAGTTCTCGACGGGCCGGCGTGACGTCGTGACGCTTGCGACGTGAGATGTGTCGTATGTTACGATGTTCTTATTAATGCATGTGCCTCTTCTGATTGTGTATGGTATGTTATGTTCAGCTCTGCCTCCGTATGATGGGAGATGTTATGATATGGTCTGCTCTGTGACACTATGCTGCGACATGATATGTTATGTCAGGCTATGCTCAAGTATGTTATGTTCCGTAATGTGATTGACAGCCTTGCTCAGTATAGTGTCTTATGATACGCTTTGCTAGTATGTTCCGTTATGCCTTACTGTTGTGTTATGCTATGTGTTCTGATGCAGTCATGATATGATAGGGTATGGTATGTCAATGTGTGTTATGTTGTGTTCGGTGTTGGTATGGTATGTTGTGTTCTGTCGTTTTCTGTTATGTCAAAGTATGGTGCAGTCTGCTATGTGATGGTATGTTTGCTGACGGCCCGGATCTGTATACTATGGTATGTTCTGGTTTGTTAGTATGTGTCGTCATGCTATGCTGTCGTGTTCTGGTATGTTATGGGGTGCTGTGTTATGATATGTTATGTTCGGCCAAGGTGTGTTATGGTTTGGAATGAAGGTAATATGCACAGGTTCTGGTATGTGGAACAGTTGGGAAAAATTAGGTTGCGAAAACAGATTGTTATCACATCTTCAACATATATACATACACCATAGGAGTAGGCCCGCCGCAGGCGCCGAATCTACCACCAGACAACAAATTTCGATCGCAAGCCCGCCGCAGGCGCCGATTTGGATTGAAACCTGAACCAACATGAGGATGGCGAGCCCGCCGCAGACGCCGATTTTATCGCCAGAACGCGAATTTTTGTCGCAAGCCCACCGCAGGCGCGGATTTTTCATTGAAGCGATAAAAAAACATGAGGGCGGCAAGCCCGCCGCAGGCGCCGATTTTATCGCCAGAACGCGAATTCTTGTCGCAAGCCCACCGCAGGCGCCAATTTTTCAGTGAAGCCTTAAATGGAATGAAGATCGCAAGCCCGCTGCAGGCGCCGATTTTTTCAAGAACCACGAGGAGATCGCAAGCCCGCCGCCAGCGCCGATTTTTTCTTGCACCGAAAGGGCCCTTCCCCTCCCACGACGCCGCGGCGGCCCCCCCATTGGCGGGCCTGCCGCCCCCCCCTTGGCCAGAAGAACAAAGAAATAACGGAACGACTTGCCGACCCCAGAGCAACCAACACGCGCGCGACTTGAAACGAATTCGCGTGGGCGGAACCCCCTCCTCACTCCGATGTTGGCCTCTCGGGGCCTTCTTCGGAGGACTCTTGAGAGCTCTTGCGGCTTCTTTGGGGCCTCTTGCGGGCCCTCTTGGGGGCCCTCGTTGCCTCTCGGGGCCTCTTTGGGTGGGTGTTGGTTTCGCCGGTGCCAAGAGTGAATTCAGCGTGGATTTGCGTCTTCGTTTTTCATTTTTATTTTCCTTTTTTCTGATATGCGCACGTCAATCGATCATGTGGCTCGGGCGTTCGTGTGAATGCCGTGTGGCCAGCGAATTTCGAATGTCTTCCGTGCCCTTGATTCTTCCTGATCGTATTCATTTATCTTATTCCTCTTGCCTGCATTGTTTTTCTCTTCATTTCCCTCCCGCTGTCATCTTCTTTTCTCAGGGCCTGCGACAGGATCCAACAGGGCGCCGGGAAGACTGCAAGTGAGCTCGAGGAGAGTCCAGCAGGTCCCGAGAAGGATTGCAAGCAGGCCCTAGGGTCCCAAGACAGGCTTTGTAGGGGTCCAAAACAACTTGCAGACCTGTCTCCTCGCATATGTTATGACGCGTTTCGGCCGTGGTCCGCGGGATTCTACTGTTCATCCGCCTTTTTGCCTTCATTTCCGACGCCTCGCGTACTTCCGCCAGCCAAGGCAAAAGCAATCACCAGGCGAGTTGCTTCGATCAGCATGTGTAGCAGCATGCGGCGCCGCAGCGAACCGAATGTGTTTTCATTGGTTCTGTGCGGGGGGAGGAAGAGGAGGTGGAGGAAGCGAAGGGACAAATATGGTGGCGAAGGACCAGTCGTAACGAAAGAAGAGGGACAGCAAAAGGATGGACGCGTGCTGGAGGAAACAGCAACATGCTAGAGCATGAGAAGGTCGGAAGGATGATGAGGGACCTGAGGGGGGGAGGAGGGTTACGAGGAGCCAGGGGGAGGTAGCTGCCGCATTGGTGATCCGCGCAGAACACCAGCGCGCCGCATCCTTTCGTAAACGAGGATGTAGGAATGTGCCAGATGGGGAGGTGGGAGGAGCATGGGGGAGGTAGGAGGACATGGGGGTAAGAACACTCAGGACGAAGCAGTTCCGGAGACGGTGCCCAGGCAAATTGTGTCGATCAGAAACGTGCGCCAGCATGGTGCTCAACCAAGAGGGCGACGCTGTTTACGTTATAAACGTGAGGACGGCGCAGGAGGAATCGGAGGATTGACAGCAACGGGGAAGGAGGACAAGGAGGAGGATGACGGGGAAACGGAGGAGGGGCGGGATGAGGGCGAGGAGTAGGAAAAGGAATGACGGGAGAGAAAAAATCACGACGACGGCCAGAATCAATCATGGAGGTTTCTGTTTGTTTTCCGCACGCGGCTCTTGTTAGAAGCCCCTTGGGGTGATTTGTGGGCCATTGTGGAGCTAATTTGGAGCCATTTTGGGAGAGCCTACGGGGTCCCCTTGAGGCTGTTTCGGGCCTCCTTGGGATCCTCTTCGGGGTCTCGTGGGCCCGTCTTGGAGGCCTTGGGGGCCCTCTCGGGGCCATCTTGGAAACGCCGTCAGTCAAAGAGTACGGGGGGAGGGTCCTTGCAGCGTCCCCTCGCTGGAGCCGCCCACGTCGCCTCTTGGCGCTCTCTTGGGACCTCCTTCGGCTGCTCTTGAGCGCTCTCGGCGCCGTCTTTGGGCCTGTCGGGTTCTTCTGGAAGGCCATCTCAGGCCAGCGTGGCCATCTAGAGGCCTCAAGGGCCCATGGAAAACGAAAAGGCGACGAGGCATAACACACAGCACGCAATGGTTTTCATTTTTCCCGGAAAGGGCGCGGGCCCAGGGTTCTCTTTTAGTATGTAAACATGTCCCCGGTGCCCAACTTGAAGGAGGCCGGCGGATTCTTTCCCTGATAAATATCGAGGTCGAAGGAGGCCGGCGGATTAAAATTTGAGGATGTCTCCGGCGAAACGCTTGTTTTTGAAATCCCGATCGATAAATCACAGGGTGCGGGACACCTCAGCACGACCACACCCCCAGCATGACCACACCCCAGCACGACCACGCCCAGCACGACCACGCCCCAGCACGACCACACCCCAGCACGACCACACCCCAGCACGACCACACCCCAGCACGACCACACCCCAGCACGACCACACCCCAGCACCAGCACGACCACACCCCAGCACGACCCGATCGATAAATCACAGGGTGCGGACCACCCCAGCACGACCACACCCCAGCACGACCCCACCCCAGCACGACCCCACCCCAGCACGACCACGCCCCAGCACGACCACACCCCAGCACGACCACACCCCAGCACGACCACACCCCAGCACGACCCCACCCCAGCACGACCCCACCCTAGACACGACCACACCCCACCCACACGACCACACCCCAGCACGACGACACACACCCCAGCACCCCACCCCAGCACGACCCCACCCCAGCAAGACCACACCCAGCACGACCACACCCCAGCACGACCACCACCACGACCACACCCCAGCACGACCACGCCCCAGCACGACCACGCCCCAGCACGACCACGCCCCAGCACGACCACCCCCCAGCACGACCACCCCCCCAGCACGACCACCCCCCAGCACGACCACCCCCCAGCACGACCACACCCCAGCACGACCACTCCCCAGCACGACCACACCGCCTTGGTTGAGTGGTTGCCTGTCGTCGTGGAATGTTTCGTGGGGTGTCTCGTGGAATGTTTCGCGGGGTGTCTCGTGGAATGTTTCGTGAGGTGTCTCGTGGAATGTTTCGTGAGGTGTCTCGTGGGATGTTTCGTGAAGTGTCTCGTGGGATGTTTCGTGAGGTGTTGCCCAGTTGGGTATCGTGAAAACGTGTCCATGCTCCACATGTCTATATCCCTTTCCGGGTTCGTGGGTCCATCATGTTTTTGTCTTGGAGGCCTCCTTGGAGAGCTCGAAGGGCACGCGGGGCCGTCTTGAAGCGGTCTTGACGACTCTCAGAGGCATGTTGGAGGCTATTCGGAATCGTCCTGGGATGCGTTGAGCGATATTGGAGGCGTATCTGGGCTCCTTGCAGCCATCTCGGAAACATTTTGGGCCGTATTGGGCGCTCCAACGACCCGCGGCTACCTTCCCGCGCATGAAGGATTGGGCGGGGACATGGGGAACTGTGTCCATGAAGGGGAAGAGTGGGCTTGGATGAATTATTTCGTCACGCCGCTCACGCTTAAAGGGGTGCTGGGATTCCTGTCTCCCTCCGGCCCTCTCCTGCGGCGTGCCCCATCCACTCCCTGTGACTTCTCCCCCGCCCCCCCCCTCCTTCCAGGCTCCGCGCGCGGCCTAGTGAAAACTTTGGGGAGAAAAACAAAAACTCGTTTTGAATACCTCTCCGAATTCTTGGTGGATTTTTCCTTGGGCGCGCGCATCGAAAAAACACGCGCGGAAAAATCCGGGGGGCACCCGGAAAAATTCACGCGGTTTCCGGGGCAAATTCACATTTGGATTTGGAAAAATCCGGGCAGAATTCACTCGAGAATCCGGGGTAGTATTCCCAGGCGGCCGTGGAAAAATCCCACCAGCCATGCAGAGCGCGGGTGGTGGTTTAACGGGCTAGCTTATCCGCGCGTTTCTCCCTGGCAGGGACGGGGATCCCCCCCTGCCCTCTCGTCCCCGGGCGTGGACAGAGAGTGACCGCGGGGCGGTGGAGTGCCCGAAATGGCCGAAGATGGCTCCAAAGGAACCGCAGGCAACCCAAGAAGGATTCCGAGATCGCTCCATATACTTGCAGATGGTACAATTTTGCTTTCAGTGTGCCTCCAAGCCCCCTCAAGACCGCCTCGTGACAGCCCGCAATTGTCTTTCGAGCTCTTGAAGGAGGCCTCCAACGGGTTCAACTCCTTTACAATCACTGTGCGCTTCAATTGTTTCCTTCTCGCCTTTTTGCTTTCCGTAGTTTCTGGAGGCCTCGAGATGGCTGCGAGTTGGTTTGAACTTGCTTTGAGAGGGGGCCATCAGGGCCCAAGTCGGCTCCAAGAGCACCAAAGAGCGGCCCAAAACGCTTCAAGGGCGTCGCAAGAGGGCCGCATTTGGCGACTGGGGGGCTCGAGAAGGAATGGGGCGTTGCTAGGGCCCCACTTCTTTGACCGACGGCTTCAAGATGGCCCCAGGAGGGCCCCCAAGGCTTCCAAGAGGGGCCCAGGAGATCCCCGAAACGACCCGAAGAGGGCCCCAAGGGGCTCCAAGACAGCCGCCAAAGGCAGCCAACATTGCCCTAAGAGAGCGCCGCGGCGGCACCGATATGACGACGTTGATGGGGCGTCCCGCAGGCACCTAAAGCGAACGACTCGAGATCCTCGATGATTGATGCCCGTCGTCGTCAGCGTGTTTTTTCCCGGAAAGGGCTCAGGCCCAGGGTTTTCTTTTAGTATGTAAACATAGTCCCCCGTGCCCAACTTGAAGGAGGCCGGCGGATTCTTTCCCTGATAAATATCGAGGTCGAAGGGGGCCGGCGGATTAAAATTTGAGGATGTCTCAGGCGAAACGCTTATTTTTGAAATCCCGATCGATAAATCACAGGGTGCGGGACACCTCAGCACGACCACACCCCAGCACGACCACGCCCCAGCACGACCGCGCCCCAGCACGACCACACCGCAGCACGACCACGCCCCAGCACGACCGCACCCCAGCACGACCACACCCCAACACGACCACACCCCGCCACGATCACACCCCACCACGACCACACCCCAGCACGACCCGATCGATGAACCACAGGGTGCGGACCACCCCAGCACGACCACACCCCAGCGCGAGCACGACCACACCCCAGCACGACCAGCCCCAGCACGACCACACCCCAGCACGACCCCGCCCCAGCACGACCCCACCCCAGCACGACCACACCCCAGCACGACCACACCCCAGCACGACCACACCCCAGCACGACCACACCCCAGCACGACCACACCCCAGCACGACCACACCCCAGCACGACCCCACCCCAGCACGACCCCACCCCAGCACGACCCCACCCTAGCAAGACCACACCCCAGCACGACCACACCCCAGCACGACTTCACCACAGCACGACCACACCCCAGCACGACCGCGCCCCAGCACGACCACGCCCCAGCACGACCACGCCCCAGCACAACCACCCCCCAGCACGACCACCTCCCCAGCACGACCACGCCCCAGCACGACCACCCCCCAGCACGACCACACCCCAGCACGACCACTCCCCAGCACGACCACACCGCCTTGGTTGAGTGGTTGCCTGTCGTCGCGGAATGTGTCGTGGGGTGTCTCGTGGAATGTTTCGCGGGGTGTCTCATGGAATGTTTCGTGAGGTGTCTCGCGGAATGTTTCTGAGGTGTTTCGTGGGATGTTTCGCGAGGTGTCTCGTGGGATGTTTCGTGAGGTGTTGCCCCGTTGGGTATCGTGAAATCGTGCCCATGCTCCACATGTCTATATCCCTTCCCGGGTTCGTGGGTCCATCATGTTTCCTCTCTATCCTTTATCTTTCCCTTCCTTGTCCTCCTCCTTTTCCCTCTTCTGTGACCTCCTCCTTTTTTCTGCTCCCTCCCCGTTCCTGTGCATCTTCCGATTAATTACTCCTGCGCCCTTTTCTTTTCCCTAATGTAACGGTTGTCCTCGTTTTTTCTTTGCGTTGCATGTTGCTTCACTTCGCTTCCATGCCTAGCGCAACTTGCTTGGAATTCGAGTCGGCAAATGCTTTCTTCTGCATGTTCTTGCCCCTCCTATTTCCTCCTACTTCCTCCTGCTCCTTGATCCTCCCACCCCTTCCTACACCCTCGCTGGTGAGGGCTCACGGCGCACGCGCGTTCCGCGCGGATCACTGGTGCGCCTTTTGCTTCCCTCAGGCTTCTTGTGCTTCTTCCTGCCTCCCCAAGCTCCTCTTCCGTGTTCCTACCTGCTCATGCTCTTGCACGTTTCCAGTCTTTCCTATCACCATGCTCCCTCTCTTCACCTTGTTCATCATGATTTTCATGTTCCGCCTTCCTCTCCTTTGCTCCGCTTCCTGCACCTCATCATCCGCGAATACGGATGCGGCTCACTATTTTCGCCGCTTGCCCGATTACCCGGCCTTGATCAGGGCGACTCGCCTTGTGGTTGTTCGTGGATTGGCTCGTGAATATTTGAGCAACGCGTCAATGACTTCACCGGGCGTCTAGGTGTTATTGTTGGCGTCTGGGCGTTGCCGCTGGGGTTTACCGCGGGCCAGTGCGATTAACAATTGCAAGCGGCGCGTTGGCAGGCATTCGCCTTCCTGGAGACATCTGTCTGGTTTCGCAGTGACCTTCTTTCGCGCTGCTCTTGTTTCTTTGCCTCCAGTTTGCGGCTGTATGTTTGTAGCCTTTGACTGAGCTCCATCAGACGGCTATAATTCCGCTGCCCTCGCTCGATGCATGACCGCCCCCGCCGCAATGCTCGTGAACTTTCCGGTGGGCTGATCATTTGTGGTTTTGTCTGCAGTTGGACTGCGGGCGGAACGCGGGCGCCGCTTATGCAGTATTCCATTGTTCGTTTTCCTCTGAGGGCATCCGCAGTGGACTTTGCGCGCGCTTGTTTTTTTGTTGAGCAGATCAGTTCAATAAGATCTGTCGTTGTTCGGCACGAGACCACTAAAATGAAATTGGAAAAGGAAAAAATATCCACGCGTCCCTTCATAGCCCATGGCGAAGCCAATGGGTGGGGGGGTGGGATTTTCGCATCCGGAGGGATCGCAAAATTGCTTCCCACAAGGCATGCGGAAAGGCGCGGGGAGCCCCAGGAGATTTCTGAGCTTGGGCTCCAGGTCCTTTAAAGAATTTTGAAGACAGAGGACTGAGGCTCAAGAGTGAGGTAGATGACGTCGGAACACGCCCGCTCCGTGCCTCAGGGCGTGGTGGCGCTTTGGGTCTTGGAAGATCTCTGGCTATCTGGAGCCGTATCGCGGGCCGTCTTGAGCCTTGCCGCATGTGGGGGCAATTTTTGAGCCATCGCGGGCGCTTTGATGGACCTGCTATAAGGTGGTCCGGGACAAGGGTCGCGCCCATCCCCGACAAGGAATTCGTTTGAGAAAGCAGGGATCGCCGACAGGGCCGACGGGATGCACTGTTGGGCCCCGCTACAGGAGTCACGCCGCCTCGTTTGCGACCCGCGCGGCTGCGCGCTTCGTCTGGCGTTGCGCCCCCGCCCGCCCCCCCGCCCGGGACGGCCCGCCTCTCCACCCAATGGTGTTTGCGGCAGGGTGGTGGGGCAAGGCTCTTTGGGGTGGGGCGGCAGCGATCCGCCGCAGGATTCCCGGCGGCGTCGCGCTGTTTCACCTTGCTCCGGCCGGCGGCCCCGGGGAACCAATCATTTCGCTTCTATTTGTTTGTTCGTTCATTTTTTCTACATTTTCAATCGTTTCGGCTGACTTTTTTTCACATTTATTGTATAATGTTTATGAAAAACATAGGTGCGCCCAGCGAAACTGTTTTGATGATTTTCCGATATTTTTTGTATAATAAATAGCGAACAGTAGCGAACACATAGCGAAAAAAAGGTGCGCGGAATTGTCTGTTTCGGCCGCCGAAAAAAATAGCGAGAAAATATATAAAAAAGTGGGCGCCGCAGAAGTCCCCGGGGATGCACCTTTTTCCCCGGTATGTTTTGCTATTGTTTCGCTATTTGTTCGCTATTTTTTCGCCCGCCCCTCCTCCTCCTCCTCCTCCTCCTCCTCCTCCTCCCCCTCCCCCTCCGCCTCCTCCCCCCGCCTCCCCCTCCTCCTCCTCCCCCTTCCTCCTCCTCCTCCCCCCCCCTCCTCCTCCCCCCCCCATCCCCCCCCCTCCCCCCCCCCCCCTCCCTCCCCCCCCCCCCCGGCCATGCCGCCCAATAGGGGGGCCTCCGCGGCCTCGTGGGAGGGGAAAAGGCTTTTTCAGTGCAAGACAAAAACCGGCGCCTGCGGCGCTTGTGATTTCCTCAGGACTCTTGAAATAATCGGCGTCGATCGTCATTTCATTCACGTTTTTAATGGCGAATCGGCGCTTCTGGTGGGCTTGCGCCATGAATTCGTTTTCTAGAATATACTTTCTGGTGAAAAAATTGGCGCCTGCGGCGGGCTTGCCATCTTCATGCTTGTTACGGCTTCAATTTTTAATCGGTGCCTGCGGCGGGCTTGCAATCAGAACACGTTTCCTGATCATAAGGTCGGCGCCTGCGGCGAGCTTGCCATTTTCATGCCGGTTTTGGCTTCAATGCAGAATCGGCGCTTGCGGCAGGTTTGCAAACAGTATCCGCTTTCTTCTTATAAAGAAATAGCGTCGTTTGCGGGCTTGCGATATCAATGCAGATTTTTGCTTTGATTCAAAAACGGCGCCTGCGGCGGGCCTGCGATAAGATCACAGCGATCTCCGCCAAACCCAACTCAGCGCCTTCACTCCTTTCCGCATCAGCGGGGGTGGGGGCTGGTGCTCGTGGATGCAGCAAGCCTGCTGCGGCAGGGTTTCCACTCGTGGGGATGCTCGAAAAATGTCCACCCCCCTCCTCCTCCTCGTCCTCGTCCTGCTCCTCCTCCTCCTCCTCATTCCCCTCCTCTTTTCTTCCCCCTCCTCCTCCTCCTTCTTCTCTTCCCTTTACCCCTCCTCGTGTTCGTCGCCGTGGTCATCCTCGTCCAACTCCTCATGTTCCTCCTCGCCCTCCTCTATCAATTTTTTCTCCTTCTCCTCCTCCTCGTCCATATCCTTCCCTTCCTTCTCCTCCTTCTCCTTCTACTTCCTTTGTTTCAATGTGATTCGCCATGCGATGTCACACAACCTCTCCGGCTGGAATTCACTTTCTCCTGACGGCTGCGCCGTTGCAGTTTCTTTCCCTTCTCTCTGTTTTGCCTTCGCGTCGCCGCCGCCGCTGCCGTTACATTCGGGGCCTTGTATATTTTTGTTCCTGCAAGAACATATCGCAGCGGCCTAATTTTGACCTGTTTCACATCACCTTTTTTTTTCTACATGCTTCATACAATTAAACTGTTTCCTGGATTCTGAGGCTGTCCATTAGTAGCTGCCTTACAAGTTATGGCGCGCTCCGTTATGCTATATGATGTTGTGTTCTGTCGTTTTATGTTATGTCATGTATTGATCTGGTATGTCATGTCACGTTATGTAATGATTTATGTCGCCATGGCATTGCTATGTTATGTTATGTCATGGTATGTCGTGTTCGCGGTGTGCGTTGTCATGTTATGTTGTGTCATGATGTGATAGTTTATGTTCGTCGTCGCTGTAGTCATCAGTCGACTGTTATGTGATGAGGTGTTATGATATGGTATGTTTTGTCAAGGCGTGTTATTGTATGCTCGGTTATACGATGTGTTGGTGTGTTGCGTCGTCTTATGGAATGTCATGTTTTGTTATGGTATGTGATGCGTTGTTATGTGATGCGATAGTTTGTCATGGCGTTGTTTCGTTGTGTTCTGTCATGTTATGTCGTGCTCGTGTTTTGTATTATCATGTTCTGGCGCGCCACGTTGTGATATGTCGCGTTCGTCGTCGCTATATTATGCCGTCGTTTTATGATATGTTATGTGATGATGTGCTACGATATGACATATTCGGTCAACGCGTGTCATGGTATGTGTTGCTATTTTGTGTTACGGCGTGGTCTGCCGTCGTGTATTATGTCATGTTCTGTGTTGGTATGCTATGTGGCAATATGATATGCTCTGTTTTGTTATGGCATCGCTATGTTCTGTTCTGTCATGCTCGTGTTTTGTTTTGTCATGTTCTGGTATGCCATGTTGCGATATGCCGTGTTCGTCGTCGCTAGGCTCTGATATCGTCTTATGATATGTGATTACAGGCTGTGTCATGATACGATAGGTTCTATCGAAGTGTGTTATGTTTATGCTCGGTTATGCCGTGTTGCTGTGTGTTCTGTCGTCTCCTGTTCTTATTTGGTATGTCGTGTGATGTTCTGGTCGTTGACGGCTCGGTTTCGTGCAGTCTGTCATGATTTGTTATGCTAGTATGTGTCGGTATGTTTTGTTGCCGTGTCATATGTTCTGTGATGTTGTGTCCTGATATGATACCGTATATGAAGTTGTTTCACGTTGTGACGGGCCTTGTTATGTTATGATATGTTACGTCGTCTTATGTTATGCCATGTTCTGCTTTGATGTGTTCTGGAATGCTACGTTATGCTCGATGTTGGCATGGCATTGCCGTGTTATGTTCTGCCATTTTCTGTCATGTCATGTCATGTAGTGTTCTGTGTTGTCATGTTATGGTGTTTCATCTTGTGATATGTCGTGTTCGTTGTCGCTATAGTCTGCCGTCGTGTCATGAGATGTTTTGTAATGCTCTGGCATGATGCGATATGTTCTGTCAAGGCGTGTTATGGTATGCTCGTTTGGTATGTTACGGTGTGTTATGTCGTCTTATGTTATGTCATACTGAGATGAACGGCGGGTTATATCTTAGATATAAGTTGAGGGCGCATGTTAGTAACTAAGTTATAACTAGGTTATAACTAAGTTATAACTAAGTTATAACTTGGCGCGTTTAATAGTGACTGACAACGTCTGAGTTATCAGTCAACCTCTACTACCTTATTAGAGCTCGTTGATTTACTAAAAAACAGCAGACTTAGGAGGTTGAATTATAAGTCGGGTTATAACCAAGTTAGGTGGCTTATACTTAACTCAATTAGCCCTGAACTCTTCGACTTAGTAATTGAGTTATAATCAAGTTTATAAGTCGACTTAGCTAAGTCGACCTAACTCGACTTACTAAGTCGACCTAGGTCGAGTTAGCTAAGTCGAACGTTCGAGTTACTAAGTCGACGTAGTTCGACTTACTAAGTCGAACTGTTTCGATTTATAAGTTGACGATTGCAACTTATGTTTAATCGTTTAACATGGTTTTGTAAAATGTTTAAGAACGGTGTTTAACATGTTTGCGGCACCTGGCCATCCACAACACCAACGAATATGTTGAGAACTTGTGATCTTGATTTTCCTCTGGTAACAAAAGAGTGTTTGTTCTGGATCCACCGACAACAACATAATTTTGAAATAATGGTGCTCTGGCTTTTGTCCGGTAACATGTACATTGACAGTCGAGACCCTAGAACTCTCATCAAAATGCAAGGCGGCTCGGCTCGTAGCTTATATTTTTTATGTTCAAAAAGTATGGACGATGTGTGAAATGCCAATATCTACATCGTGAGCGTACGTCGTAATCGTATCTAGCGCGCGTTGCGCCCTCCACCTTGCGCCTGGTTGCGGGCGCGGTTGCGGTTGCGGCGGCGCCCTTCAGCACGCGCATCGCCATCTGGCGGGCGACGGGCACGGGGGGGGGGGGGGGAGGGGGGAGGGGAAGGGGGGGGGGGGGGAGATAAGGTGTTACTGCGGCCGGTTGGTTGTTACTGCGGCCCGGTGGGTGTTAGTATGGCCAGGGGTCCTCCGGAGTGTATTAATTATCGAGTACGGTGAAGGGGGGGGGCCAAAAAAGGCTCCGCCCCCCCCCCCTTCACCGAAGAGCCTCTCGGAAGAGCCTCTGGTGCTCTCCGAAGAGCCTCTTGGAGCCGCCGAAGACCTTCTTGCAGCCACCTAAGTGCCTCTTGGGCTCTCCGCAGAGCTTCCTGGGGCCTCCGAAGAGCCTCTGAGGGCATCCGAAGCGCTTCTTGGGCTCTCCGAAGAGCCTCTTGGGCTCTCCGAGCTACGACTACTACTACTACTACTACTACTACTACTACTACTACTACTACTACTACTACTACTACTACTACTACTATTACTACTACTACTACTACTACTACTACTACTACTACTACTACTACTACTACTACTACTACTACTACTACTACTACTACTACTACTACTACTACTACTACTACTACTACTACTACAACTACTACTACTACTACTACTACTACTACTACTACTACTACTACTACTACTACTACTACTACTACTACTACTACTACTACTACTACTACTACTACTACTACTACTACTACTACTACTACTACTACTACTACTACTACTACTACTACTACTACTACTACGACTACTTACTGCTACTACTACTACTACTGCTGCTACTACTACTACTACTACTATCACTACTACTAACTACTACCACTACTAGGAACGACGACGACGACGACGACGAGACGTTTGATGGATGATAACGACGACGACTACGACGACGACGCACGACGACTCAACTACTACTAACTAATATCACTACTACCTACTACTACTTACTAACTACTACGAACGCCGACCGACTACGACGACGACGACTACGATTACTACCACGACGACGACGACGACGCGACGACGACGACGACGACACTAACTACTACTACCAGCTACACACATCTACACAACTACAACTACTACTTACTACTACGACTTACTACTACTACTACTACTGCTACTACTACTACTACTAAACTACCATACTGCGACTAACTACTACGACTACTACTACTACAAACTGCTACTCCTACTAGAACTACTACACTACTACTACTACTACTACTACTACTACTACTACTACTACTACTACTACTACTACTACTACTACTACTACTACTACTACTACTACTACTACTACTACTACTACTACTACTACTACTACTACTACCACTACTACTACTACTACTACTACTACTACTACTACTACTACTACTACTACTACTACTACTACTACTACTACTACTACTACTACTACTACTACTACTACGACTACTACTACTACTACTACTACTACTACTACTACTACTACTACTACTACTACTACTACTACTACTACTACTACTACTACTACTACTACTACTACTACTACGGCCATTACTACTACTACTACTACTACTACTACTACTAGTTCTCGTCGTTCCTGGCGCCCTAGGGCTAGCACTCCCTAGCGCCAGTACTTCCTAGGGCTAGCACTCCCTAGCGCCAGTACTTCCTAGCACTCCCTCGGACTAGCACTCCCTAGGACTAGTATTCCCTAGGGCTGGTATTCCGTAGTGCGAGTACTCCCTAGGACGAGTACTCCCTTGGACGAGTACGCCCTAGGGGTAGTAATTCCTAGGACTGGTACTCCCTGGGGCTAGCACTCCCTGCGGCTAGTACTCCGTAGGATAGTACTCCCTATGAATGATAGTACACCAACACTACAGCACCATAGTACTACCACAATACAGCACCACTACCAGAATACCAGTACCACAACACCACAACACCGCTACCACAACACCACAACACCGCTACCACACTACCACAACCACAACACCACAACACCGCTACCGCAACACCACTACCACAGCACCACTGCCACTACCACAACACTACTACCTACTAACAACTGAACAACACTACCAACACCACACCACTGACACGACACTACCAACACCACACCACTAACACAGCAAACCACTACCAAGACCACACCACTAACACAGCATACAGCACAACCCGCCACTACCAACACCACACCACTAACACAACATTACCAACACCACACCACTAACATAGCACAGCGACCACCACACCACTAACACAGCACTACGACCACGTTGGTTCCAGATGGGAGTTACTGTGGCCACTTTTGCCTGCGCGGGAGTGCGTTCCCTTAAGGGTTGCGAATGTCTCCAGATCTAACATGAGATACCTTTACATATTACTTTTCATTGAGCGGCCTGCGCGGGCCACAGTAACTCCCATCCCGCCGCGCGACGGGCCACACTAACACCCAACGGGCCACACTAACACCCAACGGGCCACAGTAACACCCGGTCGCGGGGGGGGGGGGGGGGGCCGGGGGGGGGGGGGGGGGGGGGGGGGGGGGGGAGAAGGAGAAGGAGGTACTATGTGTATTTATGTACTATATATATATGTACCATGGGCATACCGCGTAATATGTATGTGTATTATAGATGCATATGTTGGGGGGAAGATGGGCAAGATCAATGGATGCAAGGGGAAGAGGACGGGGCGGTGCACGGGGGGGTCCGCTTCGCTCTCGGGTCCGCGGCCTGGGCTGGAGAGCCGCCCTTGTCCAAGGCGGGCCCCGCGTCCGGGGGGGGGGGGGGGGCTCCTCCTCCTCCTCCTCCTCCCCCTCCCCCATCGCCCTCCTCCTCCCCCCCCCCCCCCCCCCCCCCCCCCCCCCCCCTCCCCCCCCCTCCTCACTCCTCGAAGACGACGACTACGGCGACGACGAAGATGGGGAAGGGGAGTCGAGGATGATGCAATGCATGATGAGGAAGAATGAACGACGGAGGAAGAGAAGGGGGCGGCTTCGACCGTCGCCTTTTTTTTTTGTTCGACAGTCGATTTGTGTGTTTTATTTTCGACAATCGGTTTTGTGTTTCTTTTTTTTTTCCAGCTACGCGCCCCTGCCATGATAGTAAGGCGCGATGATCTTCGCGGTCGATGGTGGAATGCGCATGTATACAACGGGCTTGACAATCGACGTCGGGTCCAAGAACACGTCTGGCGTCGCCGATTCATCCCAGATGGTCCAAGTCCCAGGGTCCACAGCGGCAGCCTCCCGCACGTGGACTGCGATGAAATCGCCCATCGCATAGAACAACACAACTCTACCTAAACGAAGTGCACCGCCAGTGCGGATGAGCACGTAGTCGCTGTAGACGCAGCCGCTGTAGACGTATCCATCTGGATGCCTGCGATATCGAGTTTACGGCGCTTCGACGTCGATATACACTGCTCGTCGAACTGGAACCGCCCCTCGACAACGTCTTGAACGTAACAGTTTAAATATCCAAACGTTGTCGTGTGCTCGACCTGGTTGTAAACATGTACCACGGTCGTCTTCACGTCTTTGTGTTTCCGTTCTGGCGCAAAGCACGAAATCACCATACCCAGTCGAAGTAGGTCGTCGGGCACGTGCACCAAATGATGAAACTTCACCTTGATAAACGTATGGTACAATCGGCGAAACAGTACCGCGTGCTCTGCAATGGCCCCCGAAAGCGTGGCGTGCAATGCGCCCGTCATATCGTCCTCTCCTGATAGGAGCCCCAGCATGAACGTTAACAGCTCGAAACATCGAACGTGGTCCGCGGGCACGCGGCCAGAGCACCTGTCCCGAAGAAATGCCAGCAACAATGGGCAAAGTCCGAGAACGTCGCTCGCAAACAGCTTCACGTGGTCGTTCGCTATGAAGTTCTCCGTGAACCACTCTGGCTTGGGAGGTGACGCGGTCAACATGGGATGGATGTACGAGCGTGCGTAGGCGGCAATCTCATGCATATCGATATTCAACCTCTTCAAACACGATGTGAGCGCCGCAATCTGAAGCCCCGCAACGCCATGCGATGCCAGGGTGTGATGCCAATCCCTGGTGCAATTACTCACGGGGCGCAGCGCGCTTCTCAAACGGGGATCGCACAGCATCCCATGCTCATTATAACTAATGCCCAACTTCGTTTCGAGCGCCTCCACCTTCGACGTCGATATCTGCCCGACCTGCGATACCAAGATCCCGTGCATTCTCCAGAACGCGTCGTCGTCCAGCTGCTTGAGCTCCGATTTATCCACGCAGTCCAGTCCGACGGTGTACTGGCCGTCGGCGCAGCCAGTCTTGTGGGTAAAGTTCACCACGTTCATGCACGAGATGCAGGGTTTCAGCCCTGCCGCCCCTTTAATGGCCAACAACTCTTTTGTGGCCTTTTGCGCCCGCACGGCACTCCCATGGGGAACTACAAAGCCGCGCGTGAAGTTATGAGGCCCGTCAACGAACGTGGCGACGAGAATATGCTTCAAGAGGGCGATCACTCCCCCAGGAGTTCTCTCCACCAGCCTGGTGCGAACCCCGCCCAGGCAAAACCAGCCCCCCGTTCTATGGAGGAGCCAGCCTGGTAGCTCCAGAAAGGTGTAATAAAAATTCCACAACTGGCGCCCAACATCAGATCTCAAAGGGTTGCCTGGCGTCATCTCGTCACCGTAAAACACCAAGCTACAAGTGCACAAAGGTGCCTTGTCGAGCGCAGCAGGCAGCATATTGGCAAACTTTTCGCTGATAGTCGACATGCAGTGCAGAAACGCAAATGGGTGTACATATTCCCGCGGCCCGATGCCTGGGACATCCAGTGTCTGCACAACAGGTCCGTATGGCGTCCTCGCGCGGCCATGCATCTCCGCTGCTATCCTGCGCTGGCGTAGCTCATCTCGTCCTCCGAGCTCCTCGTCCCTAAGCATGCCTTTCCTATTCAGCGTCTGCAGGATGCGGGCGACGCTCGCCTTCGAACCCCGCGAAGTGGCCAGAAGCTCCGACCGCAGCTGCATCCTCGTCTCATCATCGATGTCGATCGTGGCGGGTGCGCCCCGCTTCATGTTCGCAACACTGAACCTGAAACGGCTGTGGAAGAATGGCGACGGCTGCGATGATACTAGAGACTGCGCGTGAGAATGCATATATGCATGGTGAATGCAAGACGTTGTTGTGTAAATAGTTATATTTGTATGTATATGCATGTATGTATGTATGCGTGTACGCATGTATGCATGCATGTGTATATGTATGTATGTGTATATGCATATATGTATGCATGCATGCGCGTTTGTATATCTATATATGTATGTATATGTACACGTGCCGACATCGATGCACATCCCTCGCGCGCGCAGCGGTGCGCGTTTTCGGAAGGAGGGCGAAACGTTGTCGCACTCTGATGCACCTTGGCAAGCTACCTTCGGCATGCCGCAACACAAACTTGCACAGGCGCAGAGAATGATGGCAGACACAGGGCCGCAAGTGAAGTCCCGCATTCACGCGACTCGAAGCGGATGACGGGTCGCGATGGGAGGGGGCGGGGCCTGGTTATTCGAGCGGGAAGGAGGGGGTCCGAGACGATGCCGTCTGTCGGCAAACGCCCCCATGGTAGTTCCAGAAAGGTTTAATACAATTCCACAGCATGCGCCCAGCTTCAGATCTCGAACGTCGACATTTGATTTACGATTTCGATGTGATGGTACTTTCGCAAAGCAGATCACACACATCGTGTGTATTTGTGTCGCTCTGAGGCGGCTTGCAAAACTGGCGCACAACACTTGCTGGGCGAACTCGACACACCTGCACATCACTTCCATTGGGCACTATAGTATACAAAGCCGTGTGTGAAAATCTGAGGCCCGTCAACATGGCGACGAGAATATGCTTCAAGAGGGCGCTCAGTCCGAGTCCTCCTCAGCCGCTGCCTGCACAGCCGCTGCCGCGCGCCTCGAGGCCCGATGCTGGTCTCGCGTCCGCGCGTCGTCGCTGGCGGGTCCATCGCACTCGGCGTCTTCGTCGCCGTCTCCACCTTCACCACCTCCACTGTCCTCCTCTTCCTCATCCTCATAGTCGTCCTGGAACATACCGCTATCGCTGTCCTCGCCCTTCTCCTCGGAGGGCGAGGTGAACCCCGACCCCTGTTCGATGCATATCTTTCGCTCCAAGCGCCGAACTTTGCTCCGAATCTCCCCGATGCGATTCATGGTCTCCACGTGGCGAGCCATCACGAGAGCCTCCAGCGCCTCGATTCTGGTCAACACCTCCCCGAGCCCTCCCCCCTTTCCCCCGCCCTCCCCCCTGCCCTTCTTCTCCCTCTTCCCCCCTCTCCTCCCTCTTCCACCCTCATCCCTCTACCGACCTCCCAGCCCCTCCTCGCGTATGGGATCAGCCGAGGCACTCGCCATGCCCCCCCCTGCGGCGCGGGGGCCTGCACTTCTGCTAGACGTAGTGCGTCGAGCCTTTGAACTGGAGTCAGCTCTCCGCTCGGGCCTAAAGCAACGGATATCGATGTCGATGTTTCTATCGAGTTCGATGTCTCTACTGGCGTCGATGTCGATGCTTTTATCGATATCGATTTCTTGCATCACAAAACCCCCATCTCAATGCTGGCCGATGGGCTTTCCGACGGACGGAGCTCGACCGCGGGGCGCGCAGGCAAACCGGCCATAGGAGATATATCTTTGCCTCGGGGGTCCTCCATCCTCATTCCTCCATCCTCCATCTCCCCCTCCACTCTCAATCACCCATCCCCCTCCTCCTCCTTCATGGTGATGGTGGCGATGATGATGATGGCGATGGTGATGCAGATGGTGATGAGGAAGATGATGATGATGACGATGATGGCGATGATGATATCGCGTTTTGTTCAAAGCGCGTGCCATACATCCCCAGCGCATTCGTTCATCGTGGGCGTAGATGTCGATGTGCGCGGTTACCCACGCCATCTCGGCATCGCTGGCATCAAACCACACCGCCCATCATATTGAAAGACACACTCCGTCGTCGATATCGATTGCGCCGTCAGTGGCGTGCTGATCGCACTACATGCGAGATTGTACCTACGAGAAGAAACGCCTCATGCCTTTGTGCTTATGCATTGGCTTAGCTGGAGGCATGCCCTGCAAATCCAATGCGCACAACAAGGCGCTGCACTTCTTGATGTCGAGCTTCATTCCGAGATCATCCTCATCCCGCTGGTGTTTTTTTTTTTTTTTTTTTTTTTTTTTTTTTTTTTTTTTTTTTTTTTTTTTTTTTTTCAGCATGACCATACAGTGCACACGGCTACAATAGAAGCACACGTCGTCCTTCCCATCATCGTCCTTCTTGCACTTGCACCCCGCCTTCACGTAGCGCCTCAAGAAGTGGTTCCTCAGCTTCTTGCGGTACCAGAGCGTGCCCCAGTACTGCGGGTATAAGATGCCGCCCTCGTCAGCCCGCTGCTTGATCTGCACCAACTTCCACGGCGTGGGCCCCTCCAGGTACGGCACCATCTTGACGGCCTTCATCGGGTGGAACTGCACCTCCTTTTCCATGTCGCCCGCGGGCTTGGCGGGCTTGTATTTCTTTAGCGCTGGCTGGAGGCCGAGCTCGTCATCGCTCAAGTCCATGCTCGGGCTGAGCGTGAAGCTCGGTGGAGCGAGCGCTCCCCGCATGATCTCGTCCCTCGGCGGGAACGGCGTCATATTCGCCAGGCCTGGCGGGAGCGGAAATTGCAGGTGCGGGGCCGTCTCCGTCTGCGCTGCATAATTGGTGAAGGACATCGACACTAACTGCAAGGATCGATAGGCGATTGCGAGTCTACGCGGGCTTCGATCGTCGACGCACAATTGCAACGAGCCAAAATGGCTGGGGAGGCCGCGCTAGACGATACAGGGGGCGGCCTCGGAGCAGAGTGAGAATACGATCGTAAAGTAAGATGGTATACCATAATAGTAGAGCACGCCACGATGTACGATAATCGAATACCTTTATGAGCTCGTCCCATCTTCGGCTCCAGGCTTCCTATATCTACTCTCTACTATCTCACTCTCACTCTACAATCGTTTACTGTGTTACTGCGGAGGAGAGAGAGGGAGAGAGAACAATAACACAATTGATTTGTTCGGTTCACATTGAGGCAGTCAGAAGGGCGTCACTCCCAATGACGCGCTGCGTGCAGACGCCTATGGCGATATCGATCTGAGTCCGCGTTGCCCGACGTCGATGGCTGGATAACGTCCCCGCGGCACATGCGAGCCTGACCGTCTGCGCACTGAACGAAAAGATCACACACGATGCAACTGCAAATGCAAACGCTGCTGCCCTACACCAGCGTAAAACAATGCTCAGCTGAGCGGGGTCGCGCTCCAATCGTGACTTCGCTACGACGAGCGCCACTCCGTAAACTTCGGTATCGATATATATATATATATATATATATATATGTATATATATATATATATATATATATGCGAACACAACGATTGCATCGGCGTGCCCTGCAGGGAGCGCTATGCCCAGCGTAGCGCACCACCTTAATTCGGAACTCGGAGCGCTGCTGCACCGCCTACCAGTTCCCCTTGTCACCGTCGATCCACTCGACCACAGCCTTCCACGCCTTCTTCTCGTCGCCGCCGTACGCGCCCCAGGTCCCCCAACTGAACATCTTGTCCCAGACAACGCCCACCTTCTTGACCCGCCACTTGGAGTTCTTCTCGTCCGTATAGATGGCATAATCCTTGTAATGTATGGGGGGCTGCTTCTTGAGCGCGGGTAGCGGGGGCGCCTTGGTCGACGTCGATGTTGGGCAGGCCTTGGCCTTGGCCTTGGCCTTAGCTTTGGCCTTGCCCTTGCCTCTCGTCGTCTCGGTCTCCTCCAACATCTTCTTGATGCACTCGTCGATCTCCTCCTGCCGTACCGCGGGCCCCCCGCTGGCAGCGGCGGGCTTCTTCATAGCTGGATGCTGCTCCTCATCGTCTTCGTCGTCATCGACTTCGGCGAGCGCGCGCTTCCTCGAAGCTTGGAGCGGCGGCGTCCCCGAGCCAGGATCCGGCACGGCGCCCTTTGGAGCGGGCGTCGTCGGCGGCTCGAGGGACCCTGCTGATGAGGTCCTCCGCAAGCCCGATGGGGGCTCATTCAAGAAGGTCAGCGGGGTGTCGCCCTGCCGCGGACCCCCTCCTGCCGATGCGGTGCCCATGAGCTGGCCGAACATGTTAAGCATCGTGCTCATCTGCTGCATGAATGCGTCCTGGCGCCTGCTGTTCGGGTTCGGGCGCTCGAACGGGACCATGCTGCTGCTGCCCCCCGAGGGGTGCTCATATATTCCGTTCGTTTTGCGGGCTTTCGTGATCTGCCCTGCTTGCAGGAGCAGGGCCTCGCTAAACTGAGGCTTGGGGAGCACGGAAGCCCCGAGCACCTGCGGCTCGATCTCGACGAATTGCGACACAAGGAGGGGGTAGTTGCAGACAGACGATTGCGCCGAGCGCCTCGATGCACGTTTCTTCTTGATCTGCTCCTCTGGGCAGCACGCGACCCCCATCGGGCGCCCAGCCTCGAGCATGTAGCCCCGTGGGGTGCCCTAGGGGGAGCGGGGTCGTCTGGTTGAGGCCCCTGGATCGCCAACAAATTCAACAAAAGGCGGGGCAACATCTTGAAAAAAGCTGGGTGAAAACCTTGGCCCGAAACATGAGATGGCGATGTGGACGGAGAGGGAGGGGGCAGTGGGGATGGGGAGAGAACGAGAGTGTGGGTGATAGTGGTTACTCGATGTCGACACGTTCGGGGCCTCTCAATATCGACGTCGCCTCGTCCTCCTCCTCACCCACCTTCTCCCCCCGATCCTGCCCATATAACCCCCGACCCCGATGCTGAGACCTGGGCGCTCGATGCGGGGGTCGCGCATTCGACGTCGAGTGCATGCGATGTCGATGTCGAGTCCTTGAGCTGGTTCTTGTACTCGAACGCCTGCGCGGGCGTAGGCTCCCGACCCGCGGCGATCTCGCTCGCGACCGCGAGGGCGGCCAAGCGAGGCACCGTCTTCTGGTCGGGGTAGTGCAGGCCGAGGGTGTGCACGAAGTACTCGCCAACCTTATCGAGCTTCGCCTCGACCCCCAGGTGGGGGTCCTGTAGCAGCGCCCGCATCTCTGTCGTCAGGTAGTGCTCTGGGTACTGGTGCGTCTGGTACTGCACGTTGAAGTTACGCCCGTCACGCTTGCCCGTCATGGCGATGTCCATCGTCACCGACTCCGTTACTGCAGTTATCAGCTCGCGCTTCTGGGCGGCCGTGAGGATGTCTGTCGCGTTGATGGCGTGTACGGTCTGAGTCGCGTCATCCCTGGCGCAACCACCACGACGGGCGATCATCTTCACGTGGGCGACCTGGCGCTCGATCACCTGGGCCCGATCCGCATCCTCCATCTGGGCGGTCACCGCCCGCGCGAAGTCGACGACGCCCTTGAAGGTGGCGAGACACGACGCCCTTGCGGTGGGTGCCGCCGCCGCGCTCGTCATGGCGATGCCGATGCGGACGCGCTTCGATGTCGATTGCACCTAGGCGCTACGAGCCCAAATGGTGACGGTAAGATGGTGATGCATAAGGCCCTGCCCCCTCCTCCAGGCCCTCCCCCATCTTCCAGCCCACCTCGTCCTGACCTCCCACGCGGCCCATGAGGCGCTGGGCGTACCAGTTTGGGTGGCCCGATTCGCGACCACCTCGATCGCAGCCGACGTCGATGGGTGACGAGGTGATGGTCACCATGACCATCACCTCTCCGTGGATTGACGAGGTGATGGTCATGATGACCATCACCTCGTCAATCCACGGAGAGGTGATGGTCATGGTGACCATCACCTCGTCAATCCACGGCGAGGTGATGGTCATGGTGACCATCACCTCGTCACCAACTATCTTCGCTCATGGCCGCTGGGGTGGCTGGACGCGCCCAACGATTGCCCATGTCAGCGCTCGCGCGCGCCTCGTTCGGCACCCCGTCGCATCAATGGCCCATCGCTCGTCAGCCTGATGCCCCCCCCCGTTTCCCCCACTCCCACCACCTCCTCATGTCGCTCCCACTCCCCATCCTCCTCCTCGACGGGGGGGGGCGGCCTGCGCCTCGACGGCGCCCGCGACGTGCGGCGCGGCGGGGGGGCGGCGAGAGAGCATCAGCGAGGGAGCACCCATAGTCGATGCGACGACGACGACGACGACGACCACGATGAGGGCCATCGCGGGACCAACAGCGCGTTGCACAAACAGTTCAAGGAGATGGGGGGGGGTCGTCCACGATCGCGCGGCGAACGCGCGCCAGGCACGCTGCCACCGACGACGACGAACGACGACGACGGCGGCGGCGGCGGTGGCGAACGACGACGACGACGACGGCGGCGGCTCTGTTTTTTGCATCTGCAGCGGCGCCGTCTCTAGCCGAGATCGACAGTCGACTGTGCCCTGCTCCTCGCGCTTATCATCTGCGGCGCTGCGAGGGCCTAGGCGGGGTCCTCGAAGGCCTTGGCTGCGGCGCCTCGCTGCGCGACGCCACGCGCGGCTCCACCGCGTCCTCGACCATCAAACTCGAAAACACAAGTCGACATCGATTCAGCAGCAAGCCGCGAAAGAGGCCCCATGTGCCCTAAGGGGCCCCGAAGAGAGGTGGCGCCGCACTTCAATACACACCGCAGTCTCGCACCGTGAGCACGGGAGGTTGCGTCAGCTAAGGTCGTCGTCGTCAGCCTACCGACGCCACTGGCCCGTGTGATACTGTTGCTCCAGGGCCTGCCGCGCGTTCGTCACGCACTTGTGAACGAACTTCGACGGGTTCGTGAGGCTCCCCTCGCCCATCTTCTTGAACAGCTTGTACAACACGTTGTTGGCCTCGCGATGGCCCTCGTCGCTGAACTGGGCCAGGAGGAAGACGCTCTGCTGGGCCGTCTCGTCGATCTCGTATCGACGAAGAAGGCAGGGCCAGGCGCGAGGGTCCCGCTCGAACGTGGCCCAGACGGGCTCCTGCACCTCCTCAGCGACCGCAGGCGCCTCCTCCGCGGCCGCCTTCCATCGACTTCGATGTATTTAGCAAGCCTGTATTTCGATAGTCGGGGGCCATATGTGTGGCCAGGGACTCGGGGCAGGGGGCGGGGTCATGACCACTCGGGGACACTCAGGACCAGGGGGGGCAACGCTGGACTACAATGTGGTTCACGTGAAACGGCCTTTTGTTCCACCTCCATGCTCACTGGCGTTGCAGATGATGAGTTAGCGTCGGCAGTCGAGGTGGCTTCGCCAGCTGCTCGAGGATCGACTTCTGATAACGTCTCGGCCTTGGCGCCGCCATTTCATTCGTAGGAGGGGAGGGGTCAGTTGTTTCGACATCCAAGCTTAGGAGGTCTCAAAATAGACTTGGCACCCAGAATGAGGATGAGGGAGAGGATGACGATGGGGAGGAAGCGGGGGGGGGGGAAGGAGGAGCAAGATGAGGGGCATATGGGCGGTGGGCGAGATAGTTGGGTGCGTGAGCGAACTGAGACAGACGCATGTGCTGAGGCTCCTGGACCGCCACAAAAAAAACAATAAAAGGTCGAGCAACAAAACAACTAAACGTAGACCCCCCGTACTGGAGATGGCGATGTGGACGGTGAAGGAAGGAGCATGGGGGAGAGAACGAGAGCGCGGGTGGCAGTGGTTACTCGATGTCGACGCTTTCGGGGCCTCTCGATATCAACGTCGCTTCCTCCTCCTCGGCCACCTCCTCCTGCTCCTGGTATCTCCCCTCTTCCTCCGCATCGTCGGACTCGCGGGCGTAGACCCCCCGCGTTGGCACTGGGCGCCAAGCACTGCTGGCCCCGGACTTGCCGTAGACGGGGCCAGCCTCCTTGCCGCCCTTGGTGCCGCCCTTGCCGCCCTCGCCGATCCCGCCCGACTTCTCGGCCCGCGGCGGTGACCCTGGCGGCGGCACAGGCCCGACATTGCGCACCATGTGGTACTCGGTGTAGACCCAGACCCACAGGCTCTTCCACGCTGGGTACGCCATGTGGTCGTCCCTGACCGCCTGGCTCGCGTAGAGCTGAGGAAAAGGCGCCTCGCCGCCCTCCGCCAGCTCCCATGCCTTCCCAGGCGCCATCCACGCCTTGACGCTCTCCAGCATGCTGATGTGCCCGCGCTTGCCGTACTGCTCGCCCGAGTTGAAGATCTTCGAGTTGCACACGCGCACGTGCATACCCTCGACCTTGTTCCTCGACAGTATGAAGTTCAGCATCGCGTTGCACATGCGGCCCACCGTGTCGCTGCGATGAAAGCCGTGCTGGCACTCCACCAGGACGAGGATCGACGGCCACTCCTTGATCTTGTAGTTCGACACCTCGATGACGATGTCCTTGCACGCGTCGACGAACCCTGATTGTGACATCACCGTCTTCTGGGTTTGTGCGTGAAGACCGTTCTCCTTGTGTCCGATCGTCTTGCCCGGGTCTTTCGTCAACAAGCGCCTGACGTCGAAGCGAATGACTTTCGACCCCATGCGCTCGCACTCGTGCGCGGTATCGTTCACCAAGTCCTTGTGGATCTGGCCATAGGTGATGACACCCACGACCTGCGCGAACTGCATGGAGCGGCTCTCCTCCATGGCGCAGGAAGAGTACAGGAAGAGAAGGTTGTAAGAGTGCGCTGCAGCACAGCCGAAGGCGCGCGCGTGCACTCAAAGAGCCGCAATGGCTAGTAGGCGATGGTCGATGGGCCAGCCTCGATTGTCAAGTGTCGATTGTCGATCTGGAAGATAAGCCAACTGCAGCCCAGCAGTTCGCACAGCGACTTTGAGCTCCCCTATAGGCGCCAAGGCCAGTTCCGCACCCAGCAAAACCCGCCAGGGCTGCCCAAGACACAGGAACCCAAGGGCGAGCAAGCTCACCACTCCCAAGGGCCCAGCGAGGACAAACCCACCAGGGCGACGAATGAACCAGGACTCCAGCCTGGATTTAGAATATGAATAAGGGGAGCTCGAGACCGCTTCTGAGACACCCGTGCTCTTCGTCATCGATTGCAGCTGGCTCCAACTCCAGGGCGCAATGCAACATCCAACGCAATATCAAGTGCAATCGCGATGAGGCAAGTATTACCACATACTACGTGCACCTATATACGTACACATATATCACTCATGTAAGCATTGCCACATAGTACCTGCACACATGTATATATATACATAGAGGTATATAGACACATCCCCCTCATACGCAGAGATATATGTATATATAGTCACTTGTATATATGTGTAGATATATATGTGTAGAGATATATGTAGAAATATTATAGACCCATGTATATACGTAGAGATATAGACAGGCCCAAGTGGAGCAACCTTCACCACATCATATGAGCAGCAGGGCTTGGACAGGACGGGCGAATGAGGAGGACGCTGCGGAAGGAGGAAGACAAGGCGGAAGGAGGAGGACGAGGAGGAAGGAGGAGGAGGAGAACGATATCGATGCTCTTTTTTTCCGTGCCAGCCCTGTCACGAAACTCTCAGTCGTTCTCGACTTCGACAAGCTCCTCTTTCTCGTCGTCGGCGGCAACGCCGTCGGAGGTGCCAGCATTGCTCTGAGAGTCCTCACCTGCCTGAGCTGATTCGAACAACTGCATCGCCTCCGCCGCGGAGCTCGCTGTCCTGTACCTCGCGCTCACACGGCCGTCATCGCCTGTACGTTTCAGCACGAATTGGCTCTTGGTGTAAGAGAAGCTCAGCCCAGGATACCCCTTAGTGTCGACCTTGAGCTCAGCAGGAACCTTCTCGGACGGATGCTGCTTGTGGACGATTCCCGACTTGATCTCGAACCCGCAGCACGCCTTCAAGTACATCACGAGGTCCTCCTCCAGCTGCACATACAGGGGGGGCCCAGGCCTGTCGATAATGGCCTTGAAAGGGGTGCCCTTGATGTCGCCCATGGTCGGACCATGCACCATCGCTGTGGTGCCCTGAATCTCGTCGTGGTTCGACCTGAATCGTTTCTTCCATGTCCTGGAGCCAGGCGGCGGTAAGGGTGTCTTCTCCATTCCGTGAACGCTAAGCTGGTCCAAGGAGGCTAGCAATGACGATCTGTATGCGTCATCTCTAAGGCGCCCCAATGTTTCACAAATCGATGTGTTCACAAGGGGCCTGATGCCCTTGGAGCGCGGATGCCCAAGCAGCTTCGTCACCACATCGCAGCTCTTCTTGAGGTGAAAGAATACACAACCGCTTAGCTCCCTGCAATCGTCCAGAATGACTGGCGGAGCCATGTGAGGGGCGCGCGCACGAACAACTTTGTCCACGCACCAGGCCATAGCATCCACCATGTGTCGGATATCGATATCGACGTATTCCTAGAAGCGCGCGGGGGCGCATCTACATCTGGAGCCAAACAAGCAACGCGCGACGTCGAGCGATAGGCGCACGCGGCTTTCGACTGACGTGGCGTCGTGAACCGCGTTCCCCGAAATAACAAACACACAAAGTTTGGAGCCTAAGCGTCTTAAGTAAGTTGTAAGAGGTTTAAGCGTATACGCGGCCCTGGATAAACGTTCTAAGTTTCGAGCTCGACCGCGATTTGGAACTGGGCACGGCGACGACGATGACGCCGACGAAGCGGACGACGACGACGACGATTATGTATATTTCGTGGTAACTATTGCAAGAACTCCAAAACTCCATGGGAATCCAACAGTCCATGATCGATGTCGATGCCTCACCTCTACATCGCTCCACTGCTTCGCAAATCGATGCGTGCATGTATGTCTACCTGCTGCGCGCTACTTTCTTCATGGTGGACACCTCGATGGTCGGCGGAGTGGGCCTCTTCGGGGCAGCGGTCGCGACCTTGGGAAGCGTGAGCTCGTCTCCAACGTTCAGAGCCATGACGTTGGTGACTACGGGGATCTTGGTATCGTACACGTTAGCGTTGCCCACAGATACGGCCACCGAGTGCTTAGTGATGGCGCAATTCGGCTTCGTCGACTCCGTGCTGCCCACGTGCCTGATCTTGAAAGCAAGGCTCGGCGCTTTAGCGCCAGGGTCCGAGAGGGCGAAGGGCCCCGCGATCCTCTCATTAGGGCTGGGCACATCGAAGTAGGGGCGATCGCTCTCGCCGCACTGCTTGATGGTCAGAGCCGTCGGCACGATGATCAACTTTTTCGCCTGGAACTTCTTCCTAGAGAAAATGCCCATGTTGGGTTTGCTGACTGCCATCAGATCGCCCCCATCGGCTTCGAATTTCGACGTCAAAGATATCATGGCCATAGCAATTGCTGACTTGATGTTGATCGCGACGAGATCGGTAGATTTAGAAGCTGCGTCATCTGGCCACCCAGCGAGCAACTCTTTCTTGGTTGAAGTAAAGCAGCACTTCTCGATGAACTTTGGAATGGGGCACCGAATTACGATGTGGTGCAAGGAGCCATTCTGCATCACCTCCCGAATCCGAACGCCATCCTCCGACACCGAAGCTATCTTCAACGTTTTCCCTTAGATCGAAGGTGCAAGGGCACAACTCATGCACAGGGGGGCTAATACATGTAAGAGTTTTTATGTGGCGTAGAGGGGGGACGGGTCCAAGGTGTTTGAGGGAGTTAGGGGGAAACCACTGAAATTGGTAAACCGCCCGTAGCTCGGCCGCGCCATTGCACCTTCATCGTCCTTCTTCAGCTTGATGGTGTCATCAACCTTAAACCCTCTCTGCTCCAAGATGCAGATGTTAGCGTTCGCCAGCTCCCCCGTGCTGGCGTCGTACTGCAGCATGCCACTGAAGGGGGTCTGCTTGACGGAGCCCCCATCGGCACCGCTGTCGTGCTGGGCCGACTGGCAGGTATACGGGTTGTCGATCTCGATGGTACCATTTTGTTTTGCCTTCAATGCCTCGATGCACTCGTGAGCGACGCACTCGATGTTTGCGCATCGCTCATCCTCCTTTTTCCCTAACAACACCATTGCTATCAACTGGTCGGCCTTGCCTATGATCGGAATGCGTTCAATCGTATCGATATCGATCTGCCTGGAAAACGCTGTGAAGATGCCGCAAGGCCTTCTCTGCTGCCATCGCTTTAGACCTCGCCTCCGTGCTAGCGAAGAGGGGCGCGATCTCTGAGCGGGTCGCAAACCTGCACATTCGACTCTGCACGGACTCGGGGGGGCCGTTCACGTGAGCCTTGACGACGGCCATTGCCAGGTGGGGCATCATCTCCGTCGCCGCGAGCTTTGCCTTGCACAATGTCTCGAACACGTACCCGCCCACCAGGCGCCCAGCGGGCGCGCACCTTGACACGAACTGCACGAGGTCCTTGACGAACTGGCCCTGGGACCCCCCACCATATTTCGCCGCGAAGTCAGCGCATGCGTCGATATCGTCAACGTACTTCGATTCCGATTTGCTCGCCTCGGTCTTCACCCTCGCCCAGTCGATTACGGACCCGTCGCGCCCCTGCTCGGATGCAATGGCCTGGATGTGAAGCAAGAGCTCGACATGCGTTTCTTCACTCTGCACCTGGCCCGTCGCCTGCTTTGCCGACTGGATCAAACCTGGAAGTTTTGGCCAGCGTTCCTTTGCCTCCTTTTTCACCACCAACCACCTCAGCCCAGTGTCAAGTGCCTTTTCCAATTGTTTATCGTTGCTTCGGAACTGCCCCGTGTTGATGCGACCGTCGATGTCGGACAACGTTTTCTCCTTCGTCTCAACTCTCTCTATGCAAGCCACCAGGAACTGATTTGTATGCCCAGAGCTCACGCTCCCTGCGATAATCGATTCGGGCGGGGATTTGCCAAACAGATTCGACGATCTCTGAAACTCCTGGGTATACTGCGCAATCGTGCCATTCTTATCTTCGATGCAAACTGAACCAGCCGTTGCCGCGAAACTAAATTTGTTCCTCACGATCTTAGCCCCCAGCCTGTGCACCTCGTAAGCCTTGATGCCCAATCCATATCTGTTTGAAGGGTGGATGCCTACTTGGTGAGGTTTTAGATACAGCCACACAGCCATACCAATAGAAATTAACTTCTCGAGGATCACATCTACCATTCCGACAGGCCCATCTGCTGACGACAGTGCTTCCTCGATGAGGCCGTCCAGGGCATCGACCCCGTCAGCGAACGACGCCATCGCGCGCTCGATATCGAGGACGCTGCAGGAAATCGAGGTGCGACTCTCCTGGCGCTACGCGGCTGCGGGCCCGACTTCGATGGCAATCGAGTTCGATGGCATCGATTCCGATGGCAAGAGGAAGGGGGGGAGGAGGAGGGAGGAGGAGGAGGAGGAGGAGGAGGAGGCGGATACTGATAAGGAGAGGAGGGAGAAGAGAGGAGGGGGAGGAATAATGACTGGCACAAGGGGGGATAGGAAATGATGAGGGGAATGAGGAAGAGGAGGATGCCGACGACGAGGAAGAGGAGCTGGAGGCGAGGAAAGAGGGAGGACGAGGGCGGTCGCGGTGGGAGGGGGCCGCGGCGCCTGGCACTTGTTGCACGGAGGGGCGGGCGGCGCGCGCGCGCGCCGCTCGCCGCTCCGACCGACCAGACCGATCCCCCCCCCCCACCCCTATATACCCCCACCCCCGCAACGATAATCGATGTCCTCTTCGATCATCGATGTCCTGCACCGCGGTGGGGCGAGGGGGGGGGGAGGAAGGCGAGGCTCTCTAAGGCAAGAACAATCCGCGACCGTGGGAGTTACCATCATCGTCGTCGTCATCATCACCATCATCACCGTCATCATCGTCGTCGTCATCATCATCATCGTCATCGTCATCATCACCATCATCCTCATCATCATCATCATCAGATCTCTCTCTCTCTCTCTCTCTCTCTCTCTCTCTCTCCCCCCCTCCCCTTTTCTTCTCACTGCAAGGAGCGCCCTTTCTTGCAATGGCTGCTCACGTCACTCGCGAGCGTAACAAGATCGTTTCACGATCCGTTATTTTGCGGGGGCAAGGGTGGAACAGTTCACGAACGTAAAGTGCACGCGCCTTCAGCGCCTCCGCTCTGCGTTTCTTTTCTTTCTTGTCTGTATCGCGACACGAAAAAAAGTTTTCCTTTGAAAAAAAAATCAACAACCACGAAAAAGGACACGCATGTGTACACGCGCGGCGCGCCTCCTTCTTCTCTTCAATCGCGGGGTGCTCGTGCGACCCGTAGAACAGACACTTACAAGGCAGGGGGGCGCGCGCCGCGCTACTGCTGATAAGAGTATCGCAGGCGGCGCGCGTATGCATCGATATCGATATCGACATCGACATATGATTGCGCATGTGCATACATGCGCATGTGTACGTGCGCGCGCGTTATCTACATCGCAATGCGTGAACACACCTTACACGCGCATATGTGCAAAATTATGTGTGTACGAAAATGAACATATGTAAGCGTATGTGTGAAACGCTGTAGTATATGATTGAATCCCATGATGAATATATAGAAAACCACACATCGAGGATTTACTTTGGACATACTAACTCGGGGCTAATTCGACTTAGTAAGTCGAAATAGTTCGACTTAGTAAGTCGAAATAGTTCGACTTAGTAAGTCGAAGTAGTTCGACTTACTAAGCCGACAACTTCGAGTTATAATTCGACTTATAAGTCGACTTATAAGGCGGCGGTCGACTTAGCTTTTAGGTTATAACTCAACTTATAAGCTGACCTAAATCGATCACCTAAATCGGTTATGCTTAGTCGGTTTAAGTCGACTTATAACTCGACTTGTAAGTCGCCTAAGTCGGTTAGTAACTCACGTCCTCAACTTATATCTAAGATATAATCCGCCCTTCATCAAAGTATTATGCTATGGTATGCCATGTGACGTTATGTTATGAATTACTTTGTCATGATATTGATTTGTCATGTTCCGTCATGCTCTGTTCCGTTCTGTCATGTTTGGTGATGTCATGCTGTGTTCTGTCGTGTTCGTTGAGGGCGCGAGGCGGGACACCCGGGACCCGGGGATCATCGGGACAACTTGGGGTCTGGCGGCCGCGGTACGCAGGGTCGGGTTAGCCGTGTGCCAGGCGGGACACCCGGGACCATCGGGACATTTTGGGGTCTGGCGGCTGCGGTATGCAGGGTGGGGTTGGCAGGGGGGCTTGTGCCTGAAATCTAACAACCACAACCTATCGGGTTGGGAAACACACATGTGGAACCCGTATCCCCCCCCACCCCAAACTGGGTTTTTGGGTTCGGTTGGGTTGGTCTGGAATGGTAGGCAGTCCGAGGAGGCGAGGGCCTCCCCCGACGCCCAGCGAACAAAGCGGGGCGCTTGCCTCCGAGGCCACGGCGCCGCCTCCGCCCGGCGGCGCCCGAGCCCGCCCGAGGAGCTGCGGGCGGCTCGCCGTCCGCCGCCGCGGAGCTGCCCCCGATGCCCGAGGGCGTCAAGGCGCGCCCGGCGCCCGCCCGCCCCGCCAGCGGCCGAGAGGGCCCGACACGCGGCGGCGCCCAGAGCCCCGAGTCGTCAGGACTTGGGGCAGTCGGGGGTGGCCACAGATTCGCCCGCCCGGGGGCCCAAACTGGAGTTACCCCGGACCGCGGTGATCCTTGATAACTCGGGCTCGGGTAGCTACTCGAGCAGTGGCATGGCGTCCTGGGTTGCCCACAGGCCCACCAAAGAATGTTCTGAGAACTGGTTGTGGTTTGCACGAAAAGTTCTCAAAACATTTCTGGTTCATTCTTGTTGCAATGCATTGGCTTGACGTTCTGTTGTAATTCGAACATGCTTTTATTCTAGGAGCATGTTGTGGTAGGCCTACAGGAATGCCAGGACAGTGGGTCCCTGCAAAAAACTACGGGTTCTCGGCTCTGGGGCCAATACTTGAGGTACCCCGGACCGCAGTCATCGCGGATAACTCGGGCGTTGTCCCAAGGTGGGGTCAGGGAGCGAGCCCAGTTGGATGCTCACATTTGCTGATTATGTGGCCGTTTGGGGTGTTTTTGTTCAGCTAGCCCCACGTCTGCCCCAACCCCACCTTTTTTCGTCTCGCCGATACACAGGGTGTGGTTACGCCGGGCTCGTGGTGTGCCTCACGATGGTTGGATGCCGCACGACTCAAGACCCCCTCGGGTCATGAAACAAGTATTGCGGGAGGTGTTTCGCTATTTTCGGCCTTCACTTTGCACGTCTTGGTGATTAGTCAGGACAGCGAATGGAATAGTAACCAACCGATGCTCCCTTATAAGCGAACCACTGATACACGCGTTGCACTTGAAAGCAACTTTTTAGTAAGTCGAAGAGCCTGTATCAAACGGATCGCCCGCATATAAAATGTTTACATGCCGTTTGTCTGCCTCGCAGGCACCAGCCAAACCATCTGTTACCCACTTGCCAGTCGCTTAGTAAGCGGACCAAGTATGCCCCAATCGATACCAAACAAGCATCGAATTAGCTGTCAGGCCAGGTTTCAGGCTAGCTTCAGGTTCGCGTTCAGGTTAGGCGTCGGGCTACGGGAAGGCTCATGCACGCCGCGGTCTAGCTGTGTTAACTGTTTCTCGCTTCCGCCTCCGCCCGCTGCGCTCGGTGCAAGTCGGTGCCATGCCCCTCTCGCCTGGCCGGAATACATGCCCTGGTTGGACAGACTGTGCCCCTGCAAAGTTTGGTGATTCCCCGGTTGGAGCCTCAGAAACCCCCCAGACACCAAACCCCAAACCCCAAACACCATCAAACACCAAACCCTAAACACCAAACACACAACCCAAACCTCAAACACCAAACCCCAAACACCAAACACCAAACACCAAATCCCAAACACCAAACATCAAACACCACCAAACACCAAACCAGAGTTCTTCAGGTTTTTCGGGGACGCCCTTCTCTCGGTACTCCTCATTCCCCAGTCGAGTCAGGATGTCCCCTCCTTCCCTCCCACCTTCCTCCCAGCTCCCCCTCCCTTCCCCCTCTCCCTCCCTCCCTCTTCCCCGCCCTCCCTCCCGCGCTTGTCGTTTTTAGTTCGACGCCTCCCTGAGGCCCGAAATGGCTTTCCAAGGGCCCTCGGCGCGCAAACAATTTTTCCCTTCAACGTTTTTGTTGACGTTTCGTTCCGCGCGCATTGCCACCCAGCCTTGGTTTGAGGCCGCCCCGGGGCCCGAAGCTGGCCCTTGGGGCCGATGGTACGGAAAAGCGTTTTCTCCTACGGCGCGCCCCGACGAACATTGACCTGCGGTCACTTCAACACTATCTGGGGCATCGGAAGTCCTAGGGTCACCCTGTCGGGAGGGTGGGCGGCGGAGTGGGCCCCCGCGGCTTCTGTCCGGAACCCTGGGGCCGCCTTCTGTTGCACCCCGTTTTCTTCCCCCCAGGAATGTCCGTGAATTTTCAGGAGCCCCCCAGGGAGGCAGGCGGAGTGTCTCGTGTGCTTGAAGGACGCTCTCTTGCCCCAGGTCCGACCGCTCTTCTTCCGACTCGATTGGCGGCTACGCCAGCGCGCGCGCGCGAGCTCCATGCTCGCAGTTTGCCCGAGGCGATCAGGCGATATTCCCCCCTCCCCGCCCCCCGAGGTGTATTGATGGGCCCGTTTTCCACCACCACCACCACCATAAGTTTGAGGGGGAGGGAGTCCTCCTCCTCCTCCTCCTCCTCCCCTCTACCTCCACCTCCTCGTCCCCTCCTCCTCCTCCTCCTCCTCCTCCTCCTCCTCCTCCCTCCTCCTCCTCCTCCTCCTCCTCCTCCTCCTCATGGTGGTGGTGGTGGAAAACAGGCCCATCATGTACCCTAAGATTTCGGACCCCCGCGTACCGGAATCTGCGCCCTTGGACGTCGCGCGCCCCCGCCCGCGCCGGGGGGGGGGGGGGCGACGGCGACGGCGGCGGCGGCGTCATCGCCGCCGTCCGTAGCAATGCCCTTCTGGCCCGCTGCTGGCCTCGGCCCTTCGGGCCCGCTGCTGGCCCGAGTGAGCATCCTCCGGACCTGTTCTGGAGCGCGTCTTGGGAGGACCTCGCGGCGAGTCCAGCCGTGGCGACGCGACCCCCCTTAGAGGATGAGGAGGAGGAGGAGGAGGAGGAGGAGGAGGAGGAGGAGGAGGAGGGGGAGGAGGGGGAGGAGACCAGGCGGGGCTAGGACCAGGAAAAAATAGTTCCAGAGCGTTCCAGGACGTTCTCAGAGCGTTCCAGCGCGCTCTGGGACGGTCGCGGTGCCCGATACATAGTTCAGAACCGCCAGATCTCAGAGATCCCGGACTTATCCCAGTCCGATTTTGTCTTCGGCTTGGCTTCGTCTTTGGAGGATCAGAAGGAGGAGGAGGAAGGAGGAGGAGGAGGAGGAGGAGGATCCCCGAGGTGCGGAACACCTTCATACATATCGAGAGCGTGCCAGAGGTCGAGCGGATCGTGCAGACCATGCCAGACGGCCGCCGTTTCCCAGCCGACCCTCCGCGCGGGCCTCGCGGCTGCGTCTGGGAGGGCCGAGTGGTCGAGGTCGTCCTCCTTACCAGGGACAGCCTTCAGGGGGTGGATGACGCAGGAGGGAACTCGACGATCCTCAGAACCAGGGCTCGAGCTAAACGTTGTTTTGGTGACTGATCTCGTGGACGGTTTTCGTTTAGATTCCGTTTCGCAGCAGAGGCAGAAAACAAACAAAGCATAGCGAAGGAACACGAAACCAAAGCGAACAAGAAAAACACTATTTAGCTCGATCCCTGCTCAGGACGTGTGTCAGCCCAAGCGTGTACTTGCTTCGGTCGGCTCCGCCGAAAGCGCGCAGCCTGTGTCGGCCCTCGTTGCGCCGCCGTTGCGCCGTATGGAATCGCTTCGGTGGACAAGCACACGTCGGCGCCAGCACACGTGCTGAGGATCATCGGGGGACGTATCACCCTTCGGTCGCCCATGCATCGCCGATCGGGGGCTGATAACCAACCCCGCCAGTCGTGCGGTTTCGCTTTGGGGGGGCCCAATCGCCGACCGATCGGCGATGTGTCGCCGATTTCAGATCGGTGTTTCTCCCCCTGAGCCAGTCCTCCGTACAGTTGCCCCTCATTCTTGTAATCCTTCCCCCTTCCTCGTTTTATGTCCTCTCCTCTTCCCTCTCATCCTCTTCGTCCATGTCGCCGTCGTCGTCCTCTGGAGGAAGAGGACGAGAAGGACCTGAAAGGAAGAGGATCTGGAATGAGAAGTAGGAGTATAATGAATGAGAAGGACAATGATGAGGAGAGGGGGAGAACGAACAGTTCATGACGAGAAGGAGGGAGGATGAGGAGGCGGAGGTAGCAGATGCTCGGAGGCTGCCGCGGGGGCCTGCAAAAACGGGCTCCTGGCCGTCTACGAGTGGATATGTGTTTCAGTGGAGCCGACTTCCCTCTACGCGGATCGGATTTCGCACGTTGTGGATCTGAATTCCGTCTTGTGTTTTTCACAAGGGTCCGATTCATGCCCTTCTTCCAATTTATCCGCCGGCGTGCCTCTGGGCACGGAGTGGGCGTGTCCACAGGTCCTTTGGCTAATCCGTGAAGCCTCAATTCTCACTCACGAGGAGTCTCTTAGGGGCCCGGCTCCCAAATTCTCAAAACTTTCTCGGGGCTTGGCGCGTGTCTCCCGGGGCTTCCCGCGTGCCCCCTGGGCTCCTCCGCATCTCGTCGCGTGCTTACTTCGGGCCCAGGAAGGTCCCAAGACGGGCCAAGAGGGCCCCAAGAAGCCCCCAAAACGGTCCAAGAGGGCCCCGAGTCGCCGAAACGCGGCGGGCGCGGCTTTCGCAGCCAGTAGCAGCTCGCGCCGGCGGCCTAGGACTGCCGAGGCGGGCGCGCTGGCCAGACTCGCCCAGCTTGACTGGCCGACGCTGGCGGAGGCGCCCTGGCCAAAGCTTCAGCGAGCCCCCCCCCCCGCAGCAGGAGTCGGCAAAAAGCGCTTCGATCCTCCGCTGGGGGCGCTGGAGACAGAGGCAAAGGCAAAGGCGCTCTGCCGCCCCTGCGGCAGGCCGCACGCCCGTGCCTGGCAGGCTGCTTCTCTGGGCCTGGAGCCCCCAGCGGCTCCACGTCGCCGTCCGCTGCAGCACCGCGCAGGCGCTGCTCGGCCAGGCCGCGGCTCCCTCGGGGGCGGCCCGTTGCAGCGCCTCGCGGACGGGGGAGCGCGCGGGGCAGCGCTGCGGCGAGCCTATCGGGAACCAGGCCCGCCACGCTTGGCGCTGCCCCCGCGGTGGCGGCGTCATCCAGGCGCGCAGCGCGGCGACCTCGAGCGCGTCTGGGACCGCATCCATGCGGAGTGCGGCTTCCGCGTGGGGCAGCAAGCGCACGTCCCTTCGTGGGAGCGCTGGTGCCAGCGCTGCGGGGGCGGCGACGCGTGGGCAGGCGCAGGACAGACCGGTGGGCACATGCAGCTGCTGCGGGGCCGCGCTGCACAGAGAGGGAGAGAAGGAGAGAGAGGGATATACATATATATATAGAGGGAGAGAGAGAGAGAGAGAGACAGAGAGAGAGAGAGAAAGACAGGGAGGGAGAGATAGAGAGAGAGAGAGAGAGTAACACAAAACCATCCCCGACCTCGAAGTGCAGCGGGCGGATTGTCCCCGCCTGTACTTCGACGTCACCGCGCGCTTCAGCGTGCCTAGTGATGGGCGGTGCGCTGGCAGCCGCGGCTGGGCGCGACGGCGCGGTCAACGCCGCGGCGCAGGCCGACAAAAGTCGGCGTTACCCCGCCAGCCGTGCCCCGTGGGGCATGGACCGAGCCGCTGGCGCTCGCGACCTGGCGCGAGGCGACGCGGACATGCTTTGGCGAGGAGGCCGCGCCGGCCGCCGCGAGCGGCCTGGTCACCCGCTGGGGCCGGGAGCTGAGCGTGGCCCTCCACGAAGCCCCTTGCCCGCCAGCGGCGGATTGCGCAGGGCGCGGACCGCGACGGAGCCGACCTGGCGGTCCAGCTGCGGGCCCCGCGGCGGGCTAGCCAGGCTGCGAGGGGGGGTTGAGGGTCAAATACCAGTTCGTCGTGGAGTTGTTCTGGGTCCTGTCGGCGCACATCGTGTTCCGAGGGTGTGGGTGCGCGCAGGTGTCTCGACTTGTTCTGGCGCTTGCAGGGGGAGGAGGAAGAGGAGGACGACGAGGACGAGGAGAAGGAGGAGGCGGAGGAGGAAATGGGAGACGCGATCGGGAGGGGGAGATGAGAGACGCGATCAGGAGGAGGAGGAGCGGAAGAGCCGGGGGAGATCGGAGGAGGAGGAGGAGGAGGATGATGAAGAGGTGGAAGAGGAGCTTCAGCAGCATGCCAGGGTTCGAAACACCGACCTCAAGTCCAAACCTCAACAGCAGAACGACAGGATAGAGGGAGGTGGAGGGAGGTCGAGAAAATAACGAAGGGAAGGAAAGGAGGGTTCAAGGAGCCTTCCTTCAGAAGAGAACAACCTTCGCTTAACATTCAGTGTTGTTCCCAGTCTTCATTTGGCGATTAGTTCACGCTGAATTGGTAAGGGTGAAAGCCTCCTGCGTGTGGGGAAACCCCCGCATTCAATCCACACGGGAATTCACTCATGCATAGTGGTGTCTCGTAAGCGCAGGGACGGTAGTGTCTTCAGTCGGGTTCACTTCGAAATTCGCGGCGGCCGCGTTATAATGAGATGTCTTTTCGTGTATAGTGTGCCATCCTTTGTGTTGTTGGTCGGTGTGCGACTTTCGGCCTTTGTTGGTCGGTGGAGTAAGTTATTGCGATATGTCGGTTCTATCTTGCTACCGTTCGATGCCTTGTTGTTGTTGTTGGTTTGAGTTTGTGATTCCCTGCAGGTCATCCGTCAGCTTTTCCGCTATGTGTTTTCATTGCTGCTTCATCATTTTATTTATTCCAGATGCTTCCCGTTCTTGCGGCGGTGTCACGTTGTCGGGCCAATGTTCGTTCTTCCGGCGTTCCGTCGGCGCCCCAGGTGCACCTTTTGTACCTTGGCCGAGGTAAATCCCATGCCTCTTCTACACAAGCCGCTTTCGACAGCCAGCGGATACATCAGTGCCAGCCGACGTTCGATTCCCAAACATATCAAACCAATCCAAGAAGACATGGCCCCCTTCCATGCTTTGATATCCCGATCGGTCAGCCTCATCTTTGTTCCTCCCCTCATCGCCATCTCTGTTTTTTGTCCCTGGGCTGTCCGGTGCCCCCGAGTAGCTAGTTTTTCGGTCAGGCGCCGATGCAGGACGAGCAAACAATCAAGCCGTAATTCGCTCCGCCTCAGTCCCCCCTACTCCGAGATCCATGATGGGAGACCCGCATCATCCCACTATCGAGCTGGAGCGATGGGCCCAGCCCGACCGACTGTTGCCGAGGTGTGGCGGAAGGGTGCTTGTGCTCGAGAGAGTACCAGTCGCACAACACACAAACTCTCGGAACCCCAGACGTCTATGCTTATGCAGTTGTTTTTCTTCCTCTACCCTCGCCCCTCGCGCATTGGCCTCATTCCGACATCTGGAATGACGGCCTCAGCAGATAGGATCAGACAGCGCGAGGAGTCCGCGCGTGGCGCAAAGGTCGGCCTGAAGTCGCAAGTGGTTACGTTCTGCCTCGGGGGCCTTCGAGGAAATCGCCGCCCTCTGCGCGAACGCGCCCCGGTGTTGGCATTGCTCAGACGTGTGCTATTTTTCTCGGCGAGGACCGTCGAGGAGCCTTTTTTGGTCATCTTGCCAGAAAGATGCGAGGGAAGAAGAGGGCATCTCGGGCGCCTTCTGGACCCCTCGACCCCTGCCGGCATGGCCTCTGGTCGCCTTGCTCTGTGGCCACTGTCGCCAGGGTCGAGCTGTGCTGGCCGCCTCGTGCGAGGCACCTCTGCTTGCTTGGCGGCCGCGCGCGGCCGCCATGCTGCCGCCGCAGGCGGAAGGCCCCACTGCACACACGAAGCCGACATATGCACGGGGAATGGACGTCCGAGCGATGGGGAGCGGTGGTGCGGCTCCAGGCATGTTCCGGCAGGCGCTGGACGCCGAGCTGGCCGCCCAGCGCCCGCAGGAGGCGCCAGGCCGGCGCCGCCGCGCCTCCCGCGCGGCTCTCCCCGCCCTCTCGGGTCCTGCCAGGGGTGGCCCTGGCCCTCTTCGTCCTCGTCGTCCTCCTGCCCCTCCTGTTCATCTCCCGCCTCCTCCTCCCTTCCCCCTCGTCCCCCCTCTTCCGTCCTGCCTCCATCCTTCCCCTGCTCCTCCGAGCGGCGAACGCGTCTGTCCGGGCGCCCGAGCATTTTGATCGGGAGCGGGCGCAACCCCCCAACCCCAGAACCAGCGCCCCGCTCAGCGGTGACTGGTCCTGGAGCCGAGGGGGTGCGCCCGCCGGGACGCATACATTCCGATACACGGGAACGCCAACTTGGCGTTCCCGTGTATGGTGCGGAGCGCTGCGATGGTGCGGAGCGCCGCGAGCAGCGAGCAACGGCCCGCAGCGGGGGCAAGAAGCCGGAGTCAGCAACCAGCTGCCGCCCAGACGCGCCGCGGCGCCTGGCCAGCAGCAGCGCGTTGGCGCCAGCTCCTGCAGCCGCCCCGCCGCCGTCCGGCGCCTCGGAGGCGAGCCTTGGCCGTCACTGCCCAGAGCTGTCCGCGGCCGCCGCACCCAGTCAGCGGCTCCCAGGGCGCTGCGCGCAGGCCGTCCTGCTCCTCGTGTTGCGTGCTGGTCAGCCTTGCAGTGGCGCCCCCGAACCCAGAGTGCAGCTCAGCCCGGCGGCGCGCCTGAGCCGGCGCGCCACTTGGCGCTGCAGCGCGCAGTTGAGCGCTTTGTAGGCGTGCGCGAACTCCCCCGGTTGCGTGTCTTCCGGGAGCTCGCCCACCTGCGCGAGGAGCCCCTTCCGCGCCTCGGTGCCCAAGCGGCCCGAGGACCCCAGGGCGAACGCAGTCATGCGCTCGCCTCGATACCTCTCGTGTTTTTCGCGCTCGGCCCTGCGCGTGGCCTCAGCCGGCCGTCGCGCCGCGACCTGGAGCGCCGTTTCGTCGCCCGCCGCTGGTTGGCGGACAGTGACGTCCACCCACAAGGGGCCGTCCGCCTCCGCGTTGTGGAGGTCCAGTATGGCCCGTTCCAGGACCGGCGGGCATGGTCCTTTCGTTGGCCGCCGCGCGCGGTGCCTGTCCCACTCAGGGTTTCGCTGGGGCGAGCAGTGCCGCCACCTCCGCGCCAAGCTTCCCAGCGCTTTCGCCAGGTCGCGACCGTAGCGTCGCACAACACCGCCGCCATGTGCAGACTGGCATGTGCAGGCGTGGTAGCCGTCGTCGTTCAAGCGGGCCGAGCAGGTGGCGCCGCCCGCTGTTTGGTTGCAGCAAGTCGCGGAAACCCGCGCCAGGCCCCCGCGCGAGCATTGCGGCCGCGGCAGGTGCCAGCGGCGGCGGAGGGAGGTGCTCCAGTCCACGTCCTCCAAAGTGCAGAGCGGCTCCGTCGGGTATTGCAGAAACCTGCCCGCCCCAGGTCCGCTGGCCGACGGCAGAGTGGCCTGGTTGCGAAGATCTACCCGCTGCTTGGTAGCAGCGTTCGTTGTCTTGTGAAAAATCGCAACGACCACTTTCTGTCGCGTCTCCTCGCGGAGCGCTGCGGCCAGCGTGGCCCCTGGAGAGGGCTCGGCGCCTTGGCGCGCCAGCTCGGCGCGCGTTTCCTCGAGCTTCGCGCGGGTCTGCGGTAGCGTCTCGCGAGCGTCTGCGAGAGAGGCGGCGCCGAGGCCGCGTTGCGCCTCGTCTGCCTCCTGCGCCCAAACCGCCCAGAAAGCGGCCGCTCGGCGCGTCGCCGCCCACCAGGCCCCCGCGTCGCCCAGCTTCGCCGGCAAACCCAGCAAGTCGCAAGCCTCGAGCCCGAGCGTCCGCTCCGCCAGGTCCTCCCGGCAGGCGCGCAGCGCGGCGTCGTAGCGGTGCGTCTCGTCGTCCGTCGCCAGCGCGAGCTGCAGGTTGTGTTGGCTCGCGTTGCCAGCGCAGGTCCGCAGCAGCGCGGCCGCGGCCTGTCTCGAGAGCCCCCCTTGCTGCAGCTGCCGCAGGCGGCCCCAGAGCTGCTCCAGGCGCTCCCTGGGGCTGTCCAGGCCGCAGTTGCCCCCGCCGATAAGCAGCGGTGCCCCGGCGTCCGTCTGCGGGTCCCCTGGCAAGCGCAGGTGGGCTCCCAGTACCGGCAGTTTGGGCACGAAGTGGGCCGCGAGTTCCGCCTGAACCGCCTGGATCCCGCGCGGGGACCACACCGAAGTCTTGCGCGTGTTCAGCTCGAGCCCCAGCGGCGCGAGGGCTTTCGCCAGCGCCTGCAGAGTGCGAGCCCCCAGGTCGGCATTCACTGCCAAGTAGGCGTCGTCTGGGTCGGAGGAGGGCCGGGCTTCGGCGCCCAGCTGCTGCAGCTCGCCGTCGCGCAGGAGCTGCTCTGGCGCTCCCCGCTGCCCAGCCGCGAACCCAGCGGGGGACAAAGCGCCCCCCTTGGTCGAAGCTTCGCCAGCTGACCACTTCCTCGAAGCGCCCGTCTGCCCCCGCCAGAGGTGCACGGCTGGCCCCGTGCACCACGCTCTCAGCGCAGCCGCCACTTCGGGGACCTCTGCGCCCAGGGCTTCGGCGAGGGCCTGCAAGTGCTTCGGCAGCAGGCCGCCCCCCCCCCCCCTCCTCCGGCCCTCGCCGCGCTGGTGATCGCCAGCCGCGTCGGAGAGTTGCGTTCTGCGCGCCTGGGCAAAAGTGCGGAGGCCGAGGCGGCGGAGATTGGTTCCTCCTCCCTCCTCCCTCCCCCCTCCTCCCCTCACTCCTCCTCCTCGTCCTCCTCCTCCTCCTCCTCCTCCTCCTCCTACTCCTCCTCCCTCCTCCTCCTCCTCCTCCTCCTCCTCCTCCTCCTCCTCCTTTCCCTGTGGGGTGGGGAGCTGCCCGAGTGCCTGAGGGGCCTCTGGCGGTCGAGCGAGCGGCCTTCTCGGGCGCTGCCGGGCGTGTGCCTGGCCCGCGTCTCATGCCCCTCGGCGCGCCGGGAGAGGGAAGGGAAGGGGGGGGGCCCTCGGCGCGCGGGAGGGAAGCGGAAGGAGAGGGGACCGGGCAGGGGCTTCTCGGGATCGGGGGCGACGTTTGGCACTGCATGTGTCCAGGGCCGCCTGTGGCGCATGCCTCGGGCGAGGCTCCCCGGCGGGCCGCGTGTGACGCCCGCCCGGGGGCGATCCGCCCCTGTCGTCGCCGCCGATCGGAAGGCGTCGAGGCTTCTCAGAAGCCCAATGATGGCCTTTTGAGACGGGGCTCGTCGCTCGACTTGCACGGTGTTTTGACGATTTCGTGGGCCGTGTTCGTTTCGACCGCGTCGTGCGGCAAAAAGGCGGCTTGAAGACAAATCGCTGGAAAGTGAGGGCAAAACGGAAACGACAGAAAAACACTGCTCTGGTCGGTACCTGTGTGGGTGAGGAGCTCTCTGTGGCCTCGCTGGAGGCCTCCTGGGCCTCGGAATAAAGCAATGTCTGCTGCCTGTTGCAGCACAGCCCGCGCACTCCCTCATCCCCAGACCCTTCACGAAGGGGGAAGAAGAGAATGTGGAAGGAGGAATGACAATGGCGAAATTCAGGGGCAACGTTCGGGGGCATAATTCCCAATCATCTTGTGTTGAGTTGGGGTCTCGTTTTGGGTACGCACCACCCCGCGTCCTTCCGTCCTCGCTTCCTTCATCCTCCGCCACCTACCTCCTCGCCCTCTGCCTCAGAATTCCGTGGCTGGTCTCTGCTTCGGAACACCCCTCACACGCTCCGTGGCCCTTCAGGGAGCCCCACCAAAGGCCCCGGCGGCCGCGCTCGCATATTTTCTCAACATGTCGGCGCACCCTTCACACGCTTCGTGTTTCCATAGGGAGCTCCACCGAAGGACCCAGTGGCTGCGTTCGCATACCTTCTCCACGCACTTTCGTTGTACCCCTCGCACGCCCCCTGGCCCCACAGGGAGCTCCACCGCCCCAGTGGCTGCGTTCGCATACCTCCGTACAAGCTCGGCGCACCCCATCATGCGACACGTTTTGTGGCCCCGCAGGGAGCTGCACCGAAAGCCCCAGTGGTTGCGTTTGCATGCCTTCTCCAGACTATTTCGGCGCGCTCCTCACGCGCTTCGTGGCTCCAAAGGGAGCTCCACCGGAGGCCCCAGTTGCAGCGTTTGCATGCCCTCTCCACGTCAGTTCGGCACACATCTCGCTCGTTTCGTGGCTCCAAGGGGGGCCTCCACCGAATACCCCAGTGACAGGACTCGCACATGTGACCGCGCCCGTGTCGGCACACCCATCACACGTCTCGTGGCCCGCAAGTGGAGCTCCACTAAAGGCTCCATTGGCAGGGATCTCATGCGTAACCACACCTATTGTCGCGCTCCCCTCACCTGTTTCGTGGCCGCAGGGAGCTCCGCCAAATGCCCCAGTGGCAGGACTCGCATGCGTGACCGCGCCCACATCGGCACACTCCGCACACGCCGCTTGCTACCCCCCAGGGCCGCGCCGACAGACGCGCAGATTACCCGTAACGGATTACATCCAGATGTAGCCTACCGTAGCACCCCGCTGTTGCGGATAAGAGTGAGGGGGCGGCGGGGACGTTTGCAGTCTGCGAGGCTCTGAAGAAGCCCGCCGCAGCCGCAAATTTTCAAGCTATACAACGAGCCCGCCGAAGGCGCCGACCGCAAGTGGGTCGCGGGTGGGTCGACGGTGGGTCGCGGGCCCGGTTGCGGGTGGGTCGCGGGTGGGTCGCAAGCGGGTCGCGGGGTGGGTCGTGGGTGGGTCGCGGGGTGGGTCGCGGGTGGATCGCGGGCTGGGTCGCGGGGGGGACGACGACAACAAACACAACAACAAAAGCAACAACAACACCAGCAACAGCAACAAACTACAACAACAACAGCAACAGCAACAGCAATAATAGCAACAACAGCAACAACAACAGCAACAACAACAACAACGCAACACGCAGAGTCCTCACCACAGAGATCCGCACTTAAGCCACGCACCCAGGGACAATGAATGACCGTTCAGCCCCCTCACTCTGATTACGGTTGACCTCTGCGACCCTATCAGCAACGTCGTTCCGCTTTTCCTATCACGCCTCAGTCCTTCTGCTAGCCACCTCCATTAGTTTCCATTTGTCTTGCAGCATTCACGCTTGGGCCCCTCGCCAGGATCATTTGGGGGATCGGTTCGGGCCCCCTGGGCGTTCAGACAACGACTCGGGATGAATGACCAGTCCCCGGTGAAGGGGTCGACAGATGTTGTGGGCCCCACGTCTCGACGAAAGTATAGCCGGGACTGAAAAGCACAGTCGTTCGGATGTGTCAGAGGGTTCGGAGATTGTCTTGCATTGTTTCTTGGTGAAAGACGTCAGGATTTACAGGCCATTCAATGACGTCATCGTCTCTGCTTCTTTTTGGCACAACGCGCTCAAGCGTCGAGGCTGCGTGCAGGGTTGCTGGAGTCCTGCAGCGCAGAGGAGAAATACCTGAATTGAAACCATGTTCGCTTTCTCTCACTCGTCCGCCACCGAGAGCCCACGGGGGGACCCCTGGGCGGTGGCACGATCGAGCGTCGCCCAGTACAAGACGGCACCCAGGCGTGTCACTGCCCAGATGTCGGCCCCCCCGACGGGCTTTCGGCGGTGGTGATCCTCGTTTCTCCTCTGAAGTTGGGTGCCCTTCCGATCCTGACCAGGCCCATCTGCTGATCACGCACCGACCCCGAGGCACAGGATGGGGCCTGGCCAGGATGGGTCTCTATGCGCTCCGCTCTCTTTATTATATATGCGTATGGGAAGCCCTCCTCCTCCTCCTCCTCCTCCTCAGGTTCGTCGTCCTCCTCCTCCTCCCCTTATTTCTCCTCCCCCTCCTCCTCTCGTTCCTCCTCATCCTCCTCCTCTCGTTCCTCCTTCTCCTCCCGTACCTCCTCCTCCTCCTCTCATCCTCCTCCCTCATCCTGCTCCCTCCTCCTCCTCCTCCTCCTCCTCCTCCTCCTCCTCATCCTCCTACCCTCTCTTCTCCCCGTTTCTCCTCCTCCTCCTCCTCCTCCTCCTCCTCCTCCCCCTCCTCCTCCCCCTCCTCCTCCTCCTCCTCCCCCTCCTTCTCCCCCTCCTCCTCATCCGGTGCCCCCGAGCGCCCAGGCGCCGCGCCCGCGGCACCTCCGCCGCCCGTGCCGCCGCCGGCGCAGGCCGCGCGCCCGGCTGGCTCTCGGGACCCGACGCCGACGAGGGCGCCCCTGCGCGTCGTCGCTGTCTCGGGCTGGACGGAGGAAGTCCCACCGTACTCCAGAAGTTGGCCCACGATCTGCTGCCCGGGTCGAGGACCCCACGGGGGGAGGGGGTGAGCAGGCCCTGAGCAGGCCGCCCCGCCGAGCCGCGGCGGCACCCGCGCGGGGAGCCGCCCACCCCGGCGGTGCTCTGCCGCTCTCGGGAGCCGGAGGCTCCTCGTGAGTGGAGGGCCCCCGCTTCGCCAGAGTCGGGCCTGACGCAAGGGGGGGTGTAGGGCAAGGGGGGGTTACGAAAGTTGTTGCATGCACATTGCTGGGGTTGCCCGAAGGATGGCCCCGTTGGCTCTGTCCCTTCGTCGTCCTGTTTCTGTTCCTTGGGCCATTTCGGGGTTCGACGGTGGCCCCTGTCAGAGCCATTATTGTGCAACTCGGGGCTCCCGCCGCTGGGGCCTGCCCCCAGTAGTATACCACGCACGGTATGTCGTTCAACTCGAACTTATTTTCGATTGTTGAGGTTTTTCGGAGATCATTCTCGACTCGGCCCGTTACCGCTTCGCCGCCGCCGCCCCCTCATCGTCGTCCTCTTCCTTCCTCTTCCTCGTCGTCCTCCCTCTTCCTCGTCTTCGCTCGGAGCCGCTGCTCCAGGCCTTCCCAGGCGGCCGCTGCCGCCCACTCTCCTGCCAGCCCTCATTCGATTCGGATGATGGCCCCAGCCTGGTCCCTGGTCCCTCGTTTTCGTTGCACGCTGCACGCCGCCACTGCATCGGCGGCGCATCTGGCGATGCGGCGCGGCCTGCCAACACCATCGGCTCTGGCCCCACGGGGGTGGCTCCAGGTGCACAGCTGCCTGTTTCTGCCACCCTCCCCCGAAGTGGGGATCCTGAGATCCGCACATCGGCGCTCGGTCCCTTGACCTCGCCGAATCGCTCGAGGACAATAGGAGGGAAGCAGGAAGAGGAGGAGGAAGGAGGAAACAGAGGAGGAAAAGCAGGAAGAGGAAGAGGAGGAGCAGGAACAGGAACAGGAACAGGAGCATGGAGGAGGAAAACAAGCGGGAGGATCGAGGATCAAGGATCGAACCCTGAGACTTGAGGTTGCAACAAATTGCAGCATCGCAACAGATCACCACGAGAACCCCGAATCCGATTTCTCTGCGTCATTTATCTCGCTGGATCGCTCCGTGCGATTCAGAGGGGCGGGAACGGGGCGAAAACGCGCATGATGAAGCACTTGCAGCGCCAGGGTCTCAGGGAAGGTGCCTTCTGCTTCGGGTCGTCGGAGGTCGGCCCCTCCCCCGCGCGGGCGCCCGCGCGCGCCCTGCCGCTCAGCGAGGCGGCGCCGGCGGGTTCCGAGCTGCACGACGCGGCGCTGGTGCCGGGCACTGAGGCGGGGCGCCCAGCAGGGTTCGGGGCGGTACCCTGGGTGCCCTTGGCCCACCAGGTGCCGCCAGGATTGGCAGGGAGGTCCCCGCTTGCAGCCGGCTGGGGATCTGAGGTCGCCCAGGACTGGTTCCGGCGAGCAGGGGGGCAGGTAGGTTCGAGGTTTTTTGGTTCGGGGAGGTTTTTTACCTTTTAAGAACTCCAGGGGCCTTTTGCGGGCCCCAGACCGTCAGAAAACGATATGGGGCGAAAAATTGCAAGATAGACTCCAGGATGGGTCGGGGGGGCGATTTTGGCTGAATTTGGCTTCGCCCCCCCTCTGACAGATATTCTGTGGCCCCAACCAGTTCAGACCCCCCAGCGGCCTCCAAACCGAAGCCCCCGCCGCCTCCAGAGCCCACAGGAGGAAAAGGTACCGTTGCTGATGAACTCTCGCTCCCGAACCTATCGGCTGCATGAGCCCGATGAGCTCAAGAAGGCTCATAGGCTTATAGGGGTCGGCTTGCCACCGTCGGGAGAACCATCGGAAGAACCACCGTGAAAGCCATCGGGTCAACCGTCGGGACAACCGTCGGGGCAATCGCAGGGAAAAAACGTAGGGAAAACCGTCGGGAGAACCAGCGAGAACCATCGGAGTCGGGACAGCCTTCGGGACAGTCATCGGGACAACCGTCGGGAGAACCGTCAGGACAACCATCGGGGCAACCATCGAGACAACCAACGGGAGGTGGGCCAACGCCTAGGCCAGGACGCCTCATTGGGCAGGAGCTGATCTCTTACTAAGGCTTGTTACTAAGGGCAGGAACTCGCGCAGCTTCGCCTGGCCTCGCCCAGACTCACGTCACGCACGACACGAACCTAAACCGAAATCGATGTCCCGGTTGGGCGAGTCCGTTCCACTTCGATCTCACCCTCCAACTTCCGATTAGCACGTACGTAGCATGCTTGAAATGCCCTGGGTCTGGCCTCCAGGCCCTCAATCTCCAAGAGGCCCAAGAAATTCCCAAGAGAGCCTTGGGACGGGCCCTTCGGACCATCTTAGGACCCGTGAGCGACAGAAGGAAACGGGCTCGATTGCGTGGACAATGGTGCGACAGTTTTCTGCATAATATCGCACGTGCGCACCCTCTTCTCCACGCGGTGTGCCACGCTGGTGACCCGCGTAAATCCGCGGCGTAAAGCCGCTATGTTTTCTCGTGGGGGACCCGTTTCTTTTCGTCGCTCACGTGGGAAGCGTGGACTCCCGACCACGTTCGTTCGTTGGACCTCTTGGAGAAGTCAAGACGCACGTCCAAAGAGTGCCTAACAATTCTGGGAGTCCTTCGCCTTGGCCTTCAAATCGCATTTTCAACGCTCAGCATCCAGCACTCGACGTGGCCTAAGAACATTCCACCAATTCCCTCGCGGCACGGCGGTGGATGCGTAATCATTGCGTTGGGAGCCGCTTGGCTATTGACGTTGCATCCATGATGTTGACATCAGCAGATGTTTGCTGACCACCCTTAGGGAAAGAGATATGTTTGAGGTTGGCTACCCATGGCGCTTGGTCGGGACATGCAGGCCATGCCGCGGGCCGGGCAGGTGATTATCCAGGGGCTCGTGAAGTTGCCGGATTTCAACGGCCTCACCGGCGTTGTGCAGGCTTGCATGATGGGGGGAGGAGTAGCAAATGGAGCAGTGAAGAAGTGAGAGGGGAAAAGGCAGAGAAGGCCTTGAGGACGGAGGAGGAGGGAGGAGTCAAAAGCATGAAAGCGGGAATGAGGGCGGAGGCAGTATGAGGGGGAGGGGGGAGCAGGAGGAAGGATGGTGGAAGAGGAGGGACGCGGTAAGGAGACCAAGAGGAGGAGGAGGAGGAGGAGGAGGAGGAGGAGGAGGAGGAGGAAGAGGAGGCGGGAGGAGGAGGAGGTATTTGGGAGACGAAGAGGAGGGATGATGGGGCGCGAGCGAGCGAGGATGGTTTAATCAAGGATTCGCCGAATCGTATATCGGTATACAGGTATACCGTATATCGGTTATCAGGAGCGACATTTGTACCCGAGCGCGAAGTGATACGCGCGCTGGGGAACCACTTTTGGTTGGTGAGCCTCAAACATAGTTACGTCAACCAAGTGCGGCAGTATTATGTGTTTCGGCAAGGCATTGACCAGCGGAGCGGAAGCCATGCCATTGGTAAGTCCTAGAGCAGGTGTGACGCGGACGGGAACTATCCAAATGCTTGCTGCAAGTCGGCCACCGTGCCGGCGAAGTATTCGGTGTGCCAACCTTTCGAGCACCGCCAGCAAGGCCGTCACATGTGACACCTCTCGTCTCCACACTTCTTGAATGCTCTCATGCGGCTTATTGCGACCGTCTTGGGGCTGTGGTGGGCTCCTGTGGTGCAGTATTGGGGCCGTCTCGGGGCTCTCCTGGGCGGCCTGGGGGCCCTCTTGGCCGTCTGTGCGGTCTCGTGGGGCCGTCGTGAGCCCTTCTTGGGCCAGCTTCAGGCTCTTCTGGGGCTGTCTTGAGCCGATTAGGGACTAGGGGGGAGCCCTCAGTCGCCCCATTTGGGCCCTTCGAAGATCGCAAGTATACGGGTCTTCGACGGTAGAGCGTGGAGGCAAAGCGTTTGAAGCAACGGCAAAACCCCAATATCAATCGAGGCCCTCCTGGAGAGCGTATCGAGGGTGTGTGGAGGCCTCGTGGGACCAGTGGCTCCCTCCGTATTCTCCCTTGGGCCAGCTTCGAGCCTTTTTTTTTTTTTTTTTTTTGTGGCCAGCTTCGAGCTCTCGTGGCGCTGTCCTGAGCTGACTAGGGGGCCCTCTCAGGGCTCTTATTTGGGCCCCCCTGGACCCTCGAAGACCGCAAGTGGACTGGTCTTCGACCGAAGAGTGAGTGGGGAAAAAGCCAGACACCCACACGCTCACACTGATCGTCAATGTGTCTGGCTTGTCGAGGGCCTGTCTTGGGGCATCGTGGAGGCCTGTTCGGACTGATTGGGAGGTTCTGAGGGCCTCTTGGGTGCGTCTGGAGGCGATCTTGGGCCATGTCGGCGACCTGCATGGGCCGTTATGCACACCTTGGAGAGCGCCAGTGAGGCGTCGGGGCGCCTAGCAACCCTCGGAAAGGTTGGTAGTGCATGCAGCCATGTGCTAGACGAGGAGGGGGTCATTAAAAGACTTACATAACCCCTACTGGGCAGCATTTGACATCTCACCACGTTGTGCCATGAGGCTTTATGACGAATACCCGTTGAGGTTGGCGATTAAGGTTGGCAGTGGTTGCGCAAGCCATTGCGAGAGTTTTCTATTGTATTGGTCGTTCCAGGTTGGCATATACAGTCCTCCGGTTGCAGCCCGAAGTGAGGCTAGATTTGCAAATGCGGGAAACAACGCAAATCATCCTCAGTCTGTCCTCCTCCATCTCTTACCTCCGTAGACGGGCTAACGGCGACGTAGGCAACGGCGATGTAGGTTTCGGAAATTGTTCGGCGGCGAGCCCACGGGGGAAGTGAGAAGGGGCGGGCCTTCCCAGAAGGCTCGGAAGTCCCCGGACCTTTGAGAAGTGCTCGACGCCTTCCCCGAAGACACAGCAAATTTCTCAGAAGGCGCGAGGACTTCTGAGAAGTCTCGCCGCCTTCTGAGAAGACCTTCTCCTTCTCATTTCCCCCTCTCGCTCGCCGCCGAATTGTGAGAACGCGTGGCCCGCGTATTACTACCATTCGCTGTGTCGTGTTCGTTCGAGCCTCTCGAGCCACTCGCAGATGGGAAATCTAGGAAGGTGTGGTTCGTGAGTTCCTACCATTTGTTCGTATGCATTTCCTGGGATCAAATTCTGACTTTGCCCTGGTCCGACATTCGGCTTAGTCCCGCTTAATTCGGTTTAATCCGGCTTAATCCCGTTCAATCCGGCTAATCCCGCTTGATCCGCGGCCCAATCCAGCGTAGTGGCCCCCCATTGGGGCTTAATCCTCCTTGTTCCTTCCGACGAAGACCTCCCAGTAGTTGCCTCCTAAACTTTGGTTCCCAACATCACCGTTGAGCAACATCGCCGTTAGCCCGGCGCCTGGCCTGTGGTCCCTCCCGCTCTCTCCTCGAGCGCGGCAGGCTCTCGAGCGCCGCCCGAACTTTTCACCCCGCTCGCTCTGTCAGTGCGTCGGCCGCGGCCCGCCGCAGCCTGTGCCGGAGCACGTCTCGTCGCGCCGCTTCGCTCAGTTTTTGCCCTCGGGGAACGCTGGCGATTGTTCTCCCCCGCCCCCCGACTTCTCGACGAACAATGAAGTCACTCAGATACACCCCCAGGGGGCTATTCGGACGCACCCCTATCGAGCATGGACGCCCCCCCGTCGTATATTCCAGGGTTGGGCCCAAAATTTCCGGTCCATTCGAAAACCTCCCAAAGCTTGGGATAGGGGTCGACATATTTTTGGTTCGGGGAGGTGATGGTTTGCGCCCTTCGGCGATCCTTGTTACAATACAGAGTCCTTCCCCCTTCTCCCCGCCCCTCCCTGAGGATGCCACTCCTGGGGGGGTTAAACTTAGAATCTGCGCTGATGTACCCGCGGTCGAAAACCGGGGCCTCATCTGGCTCCATCCTGCTCAATCCGGCTCAATCGGTTTGTTTTCATCCTGCTCAATCTTGGGCTCAATCCGGCCTGATTTGCTTCGATGGCCACTGATTCGGACTTTCTAGTCCGTCATCGTTCTGACAAAGACCTCGCAGTCAACCTTCGTGGGCGAAAACATGTCCGTATCCGCGGGCTCGATGCCTGGGGCGGAACGTATCCCTACGACCGCACATGCGCGGGGTCGCGCCCCGGAATCCAGACCGCGAGGACGCAGATACGGATATGTTTGTAGCTCGTGAAAGCTCCCGCTCCCCAGTCGCTGGACGCCGAGAGCATGCGGTACGACGTGCTCCTCGACGGCCCCGCCGGCCAGTGCGGCTGGCGCTGGGTCAAGGCGCCGCGTTGCGGGCGCCCACGGATCCGTAAGTAGTCCATGCTAGCGTGCGCCCGATCCCACCTGCCTCTTTAACTCTCCCGACTGTGTCAAAGGA
>CAUYUJ010011226.1:0-60246 GCA_963575745.1 Prorocentrum cordatum
CCTCCTCCCCGCGGCGGCTCGAACCCCCAACCCGAATGGGGTGGCCCGCTGGGCCCAGACGCCCGGGCGAGCCGAGACAAGAGACGAGAGGCGAGCCGCCCCCCCCCACTTGGCACGAAGAGAACCCGCGCATCCAGCCCTCCTCCTCCTCCTCCTCCTCCTTCTCCTCCCGCGTTCTCGAATGCTCCCAAATTCTTCTCCTCCTCCTCCTCCTCCTCCTCCTCTTCCCTTCCTCCTCCTCCCCTCACTCCAATTCTTCTCCTCCTCCTCCTCCTCCTCCTCCTCCTCATCCTCTTCCTCTCCTCCTCCTCCTCATCATCCTCCTCCTCATCCTCCTCCTCCTCCTCCATCCTCCCCACTCCACATCCTCCTCCTACCCTACTCCTCTTCCTCCTCCTCTTCCTCCCCTCTTTCCCTCCTCCTCCTCCCTTCCTCCTCCCCTCCTCCTCCTCCTCCTCCTCCGCCTCATCCTCCTTCTCCTCCTCCTCCTCCTCCTCCTCCTCCTCCTCCTCCTCCTCCTCCTCCTCCTCCCCTATCTCCGCCGCGGGGTTGCACCCGAGACCGGTCTTTCACCCCAGGCTGACTTCTGATGGTCGCGGAGCACAGGGAGGGCCCCGGGGAGGGAGGTCGAGAGCGGCGAAACACCTCCGGGGCCTTCCCCCTCGGGACCCGTCTACTTGGCTCTCGCTGTAGCGCGTGCGCGCGCAACATTCGTCTTACGAAACAGCTGCAAGGATGGCGGTTCCTTCCCAAGGAAGGCTCTCGCTTGATACTTCCTCACGCAGTCTGGCCCGAGTGGTCAACTTGTAAGCAGCTGCGAGGATGGAAGGCGGCTTCTCTTTCACATGGGGCTCTCGCCATAGCTTCTGACTCGACTTGTAAGGTGGGCAACAGCAGTGCCGCGGGTGGAGGGCGCTCCTTTTCAAACTTGGGCTCTCGGCTGACACTCTCTTGAACGAACTGATGCTACCTTCTCGCGTTCCTCGTATCTAGAAGGACGCAGTGCAGCTCCTGCTCAGAACGGGAAGCTCGCACGAATGGCAGGTCCAGGGGGCACCTGTGCTCCGAGGGGGTGCTTCCCGCGGCGGGAAGGAATGCCCGAAATCGTGGACTCATGGGCAGGGGGCGTGGGCCGCGAACGTGTGCTTCGACATCGTGGATCGCATCCTCCTCCTCCTCCTCCTCCTCCTCCTCCTCCTCCTCCTCCTCCTCCTCCTCTCTCCTCTCTTCCTCCCTTCCTCCTCCTCCTCCTCGTCCCCGTCCTCGTCCTCCTCCTCCTGCTTCTCCTCCTCCTCCTCCTCCTTCTCCTCTTACTCGTCCTCCTCCTCCTCCTTCTCCTCCTCTTCCTCTTCCTCTCTTCTCCTCTCCACTCTTTTGCTCTCCTCTCCTCTCCTCTCCTCTCCCTCTCCATCTCCCTCTGCCTCTCCCTCTCCCTCTCCTCCTCCTTCTCCTCCTTTCCCCCTGCCTCCTCCTCTTCCTCATCCTTTCCTCCTCCTCCTCCTCCTCCTCCTTCCCCCCCCCGAGACGAGGGGAAGGGCCAGCACGACAGCCAGCGCGGTGGCCACGCGCACGGTGCTGCTGGCGGTGCGGGTGAGGCCGAGCAGCGTGCGCTCGCCGAAACAGCTTCCTGCTGCTGGGGCGCGACGACGAGGACGACGAGAAGGACGACGAGGACGGCGGGATGGACGACGATGAGGACGAGACGAGACGAGACTCCGCCGACCGCGGCGGGCTGCGGACGCCCGCTGCCACCCTCAGCCGACCTCGAGGTCGGAGTCGGCGCGCGCGCGCCAGCGCGGCGAGGGCCGAGGAGTCCCCGCCCAGACGGGTGCCCTCCTCGGCCCCACGGCGAACCGCCGCGGTCCGCGGCCGAGTCCAGCCTGGGCGGCAGTCTGCCGCAAGGTCAGCGGCGGCCGCGAGCAAGCGGCTTGCCCGCGAACAGCCTCACGAAAGCACCGAAGCCCAGCGCCTCGTCGGCGGCCCCGCACTGGGCCCGCGTGACTCGACCGCCGTCGGCGGGCGAGGGCGCTCGGGGCCTCCGAATGCCAGGCGCCCCCTCGCCCGCGCCCTCGGCTCCTCGCCGCCCGCGGAAGCGCAGTGGCGGAGGCGGACCGCCGTCGCCTCGGGCGCCCCTTTACCGTCGGGCCTGCAGCAACAGGCGGCGCGGCGCAAGCGGCCAGTCGCGGCCGCAAGGCCCGTCCAGCGACGCCAGGCGACGGCTCGCGCTGGCGGGGACGGCGGGGAGGACCAGGAGGACGAGGACGAGAACGACGAGGACGGCGGGGAGGAGGACGACGTGGACGAGGACAAGGACGACCACAAGGCCCTTCCTGCTGCCGAGGAGGACGACGACAACGGCGGGGACGACGAGGACGAGGACGAGGCCCTTCCTCCCCAGCCCCCCTCCCCTCCTCCTCCTCCTCCTCCTCCTCCTCCTCCTCCTCCTTCACCAGCTCGTTCTCCTCCTCCTCCACCTTCGCCAGCTCCTTCTCCTCCTCCTCCTCCTCCTCCTCTTGCCCTCCTCCTCCTCCTTCCCTCCTTTCCTCTCTCCTCCTCCTCCTCCTCCTCCTCCTGCTCTCCTCCCCTTTACTCCTCCTCCCTCCCTTTCCTCCTCCTCCTCTCCTCCACCACCTCCTCGTCTCGTCCTCCTTCCTCCTCCTCTCCCTCTTCATCTTCTTCCTCCCCTCCTCCTCCTCCTCCTCCTCCTCCTCCTCCTCCTCCTCCTCCACTTGAACGAGGTGGGCCCTGGAAGGCAGAAATGCTGGACTTGTTGCGCCGTTCGCAAGGCCCGCCGGCGCCCCCTTCACGGGCCGCGAGACCCCCACGTTTGAGGGGCCCACTGACCCAGAAAGGAGCTCGAGTCAATTGTTCTTTTGGCATGTCTTCGATGCGCGAGTTGCGTTAAACGATGGTGTACTCTTCTGTTGCGCTGTGCTGTGCGCCGCGCTTCCCTCTCCTGTGGTGTGGCATGCTGCGTGGTGCTGCACTGTGATATGCGAGGTTGTTCGTTGATCTTTTGTGATTCTACGTTTAGCCCACTCCTTTGGGTGCTCCTCCCCCGCCTCCTCCTCCTGCCCCCCTGACTTCCCCTACTCCTCCTCCCCCCCTTCCTCTTCCTCCTCCCCTCCCCCGCTTCATCCTCCTGCCCCCGCCCCCACACCTATTAGTTCTTCTTCCCCGCCTCCTCCTCTTGCCCCCCTTTACTGCTGCTGCTCCTCCTCCTCCTCCTCCTCCTCCTTCTCCTCATCCGCCTCCTCGTCTTCCGCCTTCTCCGCCTCCTCCTCCTCCTCTTCCTCCTCCTTCTCAGCCTCCTCTTCCCCCTCCTCCTGTCTCCCTCTCTCCCTCTTCCCTCTCATTTTCCGTCCCCCCTCCTGCTCCTCCTCTCCTGCTTCTTCCTCCCTCCTGCTCTTCCTGTATTCCCCTCCCTCCCTCCTGCTCGCCCTCCCTCGCTCCTCTTCTTCTGAGGTGGCGACGCGGAAAGTCACTCCAACCAACCGCTCCCCGCCAAGCGGCTGCAACACCAAGCCCGCACGCGCGAAAACATGTACCCAACTGCACGCGTGCCAAACGCATGCTCGATATCGGGCCTCCCGGGCATTTTTTGTACGCGCGCAGAGCCCACAAGCTGCGATGCCACGGTAGGCTCCCGTGGCGACTGCACGCGTGACAACACGTGCCAAATGCACGCGTGCCACACGCGTGTTTCGGTAAGGGGAGGAGGAGGAGAAGGGAGGAGGGATGGGTCTTTTTTTGACACTCACGCCTCAGATGGCCAATTTCCACGTGTCCTCACGCCGGGAGAACTTGTTGTTCCCTAGTGTAGGGTGGGTTCATCCCTGCCAGGGCCCGAAAGAGGAGAGGGCGGCCGCGGAGGGGAGGGGGGTGCGGGGGGGGTGGGGCAAGGCGGCGGAACCACGCAGAACGAGATGAGCAGGACATCGTCCCGGAGCGGGAAGCAAGGTTCAGGATAAAGACCCGGTGACAGGGAAATCTCCAGGGCCAGGGGCCCGTTTCAACCAGTTCTCGCTCCTGAATGGCGACGTCATGGCGATCTGCTTCGTGTTTAAGACGACGGCAGGAAGAAGACAACATCGGGCAGGGTTCGTTGTCGACCTCCTCCTCCTCCTGCTTCTCCCTCCTCCTTCCCTCCCTTTCCCTCCCCTCCTCCTGCTCCGTCCTTCCCCTCCTCCTCGTCTTGATCCTCGTTCCTCCCTCGTTCCCTCCCTCCCTCCCTACTCCTCCTCCTCCTCTTCCTCCTCCTCTCCCTGTTCTTCCTCCTCCTCCTCGTCCCTCCTCTTCGCCTCCTTCTCGTCATTGTCGGCCGTCTCCTCTTTTGGTGAGATGCGTCAAGACAAGAAATAGTTATAGATGTATATGTAATTCTATAGACTATGGTAATACATAGAGGCACAAAGAGATAAAGAGAGAGAGAGAGAGAGAGATGTACACTGGTATATGTATATTTATGCCTTGAGAGAAAGAGAGAGAGAGAGAGAGAGACAGAGTGTGTGACATATATATATATATATATATATATAATATAAAAATAGAGGGGAGGAGCAAGAGAGAGAGAGAGAGAGATACGACATGGCCAGCGCGAATGGCGGTCCAGCCATCACCTCGTTTATCTTGCCCTCGCCCCGGATGTCGACGTCGCACCTCCCTCCTCCCTCCTCCTTCACCTTCCTCCCCCTCCTCCCTCCTCCTCCCTCCTCCCTTCTCCTCCTCCTCCTCTCCTCCGCCTCCTCCTCCTCCTCCTCCTCCTCCTTCTCCTCAACCTCTTTTTGCTGTGCTCAGTGCACATCGACGTCGCACCTTCCTCTTCCCTCCTCCTTCTCCTCACTCCGTCTCCTCCCTTCTCCTACTTCTCCCTCTTCCCCTTCTCCTCCTCCTCTTCTGCTCTTTCTGCTCCGCTCCGTGCAGCTCGAGAGCGCGCGCCAACCGAATCCGAGCGGCCACACAGGCACGGGAGCGCGAGCGAATGAAACGTGCGGCATCTGTGCACGAGGGGGAGGGCGCAGGGAGGAGGGCGACTGCGGTGCGCTCCGTGGCGTGCCTCGTGCTGGGACTGCGATGTGGCGGATGAGGAGCCGAGCAGGACGACCACGACGACGACGACGGATGTAGCGGATGAAGAGTATGCTCTCGTCACCGCAGGGCAGACGCAGAGGTGGGAAGCGTAGGTGCTGGCGGTGTGGATGTAGCGGACACACACACACGGCTGGATTCGCACGCGGTGCACATGGAGGCCACGCGCTGGATGCACGTGCGGAGGGCCAGCGTGCCTGGCCATGCTGGGGCCGAGCGCTGGAAGTACATGCGGTCACGCGTGTGTCCGGCTCTCGCCGAGGTTGGTCGCAACATGTGCATCCAGCTTCCTAGTGCAGTATGGGGCCCTTCCACAAGAAATCTTCCACAAGGCACCCAACCCTGAGACCCCAGGACGTCCATTGATTTTTGGTGTGGGAGCGCCACGCTTTCCGTAATAAAACCATCGAAACCCAAGAAACCCAGGGCACCCTGGAGGTAAGCAGGGTGTTTCTTGGCATGGGTCTCCACTGTATGCTCTCGCCACCGTAGGGCAGAAGCAGAGGTGGGAAGCGTAGGTGCTGACGGTGTGGCGCTCAGAGAAGGCACTTCAATTCAGTGCAGCTTAACAGCACAGGTGGGCAATCCACAGTGAGAGGCAATCCCTCCGGTCCATGCGTGGTCTACCTAGCGGTTGCACTGCCTACGCCAGTCAAAATAATTCGCGGCAGGTACGTAGCATTTGAGGTGGTGTGTGTGTGTGATATGAGCTGCGGCTTCTCTTGCTGAGTAGCGCATGTCCTCCTCCTCCTCCTCCTCCTCCTCCTCCTCCTGTCACCTCCTTCCTGCTGCTGCTGCTGCTCCTCCCCCTCCCTCCTCCCATCCTTCTTCTCCTCTTCTTTCTGTCCCCCCCCATCCTCCTCTTATGCATGCCCCCTTAGAAACGTTCTCATCTTTCGCCTCCTCTCGACACCGTGGTTTTCTCACGACGCGAAGGGGTTGGGAGGGTCAGTTGGTTCGCCAATTGGCCGCCAGCGGGGCTCGTGACCCTCAAACGCTGCAGCCCGCAAGTCCCGCGCGGCCTGCACTCTGCGCGCAAGCGCCGCCACGGCTCGCCGGTCCCGCCGCAACGTCCTCGCGGGCCCGCCGGTCTGCGGGGACTCCGTGGGGTCCAGCGCGCGGAATGCCCTCGGTGGTCTCCCGCGCAGCCGCCCGCGTGTGCTGGCAGCTTTTCGAGGCGTGTGGGCCGCGTCGCGGAGCACGCCCAGCGTTTAGCAAGGCGCAGCGGGCGGCCCCCCAGTATCGCCCCGCGAGGGGAGCAGGTGCTGCAGCGGGAAGTGCGCCCACGCTCGGATGGAGGAGGATGGGCCTGCATTGTCTTTGGCTACGGCGCCCGTCGCCTGGAGTCCTCCTTTTCCTCCTCCTCCTCCTCCGCCTCCTCCTCCTACTCCTTTTTCTACTCCTTCTTGTCCCCTCCCTTCTCCTCTCCTCCTCCTTTTACTCCTCCTCCTCCTCCTCCTTCTCCTCCTTCTCCTCCTCCTCCTCCTCCTCCTCTCCTCCTCCTCCTCCTCCTCCCCCGCTCCTCCTCATCCTCCTCCTCCTCCGCCCCTCCTCCTCTTTCCTCCTCCTCCTCCTCCTCCTCCTCCTGGTCTCCTCCTTCCCTCCTCCTCCCTCCTCCTCCTCCTCCTTCTCCTCCTCCTCCTCCTCCTCCACCTCCTCCTCCTCTGCCCTCCTTTTCCTCCTCCGCCTCCTCCTCCTCCTCCTCCTGGTCTCCTCCTCCTCCGCCTCCAGGGGGCGGGGGGGGCAGGGCACCGCCCGTACTCCAGCACGAACAGCGCTCCGGAGCCTCGGGCGCAGCGGGCGGCTCGGCCCGCCAGCGGGGCGAAGCCATCGTGCTCCTCATGCTCGTGCTGCTCCTCTCCCTGCCTGCTTCCTCCTCGCGCTCCCTCCCTCCTTCCTCCCCGATCGGCATACGGGCTCGCGGCGTGCCCGCGGGCCCGGCCGCGCGGGCCCGCGACCCCGACGCCTGGCCGCGCGCCCGCGCAGACCTGCCCGCCCGCCCGCCGCACCCGGCGCAAGCTCCGAGAAGACGCGCGGCACTCCTGCTGCGGTGCCTTCTGCTCGCGTTTCGTGGCCTCGGCCGCAGACTCGTCGACGTCCTCTTACTTTTCGGGCGAAGAACGGTCTAAAATAAACGATTTCGCTGTCGGGGGCGCCTGTCCAGGGGCGGCTGGAAAATTTATATCCTTACGGTGGCACCGTAGGGGTATGAACTTTCCAGCCGCCCAAGGGCAGGCGTTCCCGACGGCGGAAAAGTCTATTTCATACCGTTCTTCGCCCGCTGACTTACCGAGCCACGGGATGCTCCGCGCGCCAACTCTCTCGCGGCCGCTCCTGCGAGGACGCAGGCGCGGCGCCCCTCGCCGACAGCCGGGCCGACGGCCTGACGGGAGGGCGGCCGCCCGCAGTCGCGGCGCTGCCCGAGCGGGCGGCCCGGAAGCGCCCCATCATCGCCGCCGAGGCGGCGCCGGCCCGGCAGGGCCCCGGCGCCGCCCCCTCCGCGGAGGGCGGAGCTGCTCGACGCGGCGGTCGAGCTCTGGGCTGCGTCCGCGCGCGGCTCGCCTCGCTCGCCGGCGCGGCGCTGCAGGAGCTGAGCCGGCCAGGGCGGGGCGGGCAGCGCGGCCCAGGCAAGGGGGGGGCCGATGCCCGCCGCCCCGTGCGGCGGCAAGGGCGGGCCCGCTGTGCCCAGGCCGAGGGGCGTCCTCTTCAGAGCAGGCCGCCCTGGCGGGGCCACGTGCCCCTGGGATGCATGGTGCAGGCGACCGCCGCCTGCCCTTCCCCCTTTCGCTCTGGCCTCTCCCTCCTCTCAGGCTCCTCGTCGCCTCCCTCGCCGCTCTCCCTCCTCTCGGCTCCTCTTCTCTGCCCTCTCCTTTCTCTCTCCTCCGGGGGGGGCGGTTCCCGGTTCCGCCAGTGGGTTTGCGGCCCCGCTGGGAAAGAGGCTGACCGTGGCATTTCACCCTCTGTCCAACGGCAGGAGGACGAGGCGCATCGCCAGCGAGCAGTTGGGCACCACGATGAGGAGCCAGCAGGATCATGACGATAAGTATATCTAGATACATATATGTATGTATATATATATATATATATAGACATATATATATATATATACTTGCACATACTGGTATCGGAGGTTGGGGGTTGAGATCGCCGTGCAATGGAGACACCCAACCGTGGATCGTTTCGTTCGTGTCGTGCGTGCGGGCGAGGCGAAGCTGCGTGGGCGCGCGAGAGGAATGAACCCGCCGTTGCTAGGGCGAAGTCGAGACAACAAATTCTCCCCCTCCTGCCCGTCCGGCGGTGGCTCGCGGTGTCCAGCGGTGTTCAGTGGTGTCCCGTGGTGTAAGCCGTTGCTAGGGCGAAGTCAAAACAAATGATTCTCCCCCGCCCGCCCGTCTGGCGGTGGCTCCTGGTGTGCCGCGGTGTCCCGTGGTGTCCCGTTGAGTGAGATCGATCGTGAGATCGATAGTGAGATCGATGTGGTGCCCCGAGGTGTCCCGTGGTGTCCCGTTGAGTGAGATCGATAGTGAGATCGATGTGGTGTCCTGAGGTGTCCCGTGGTGTCCTATGGTGTCCCGTTGAGCGAGATCGATAGTGAGATCGATAATGAGGCCGATAATGAGATCTAGAAATGTCCCGCGGTTTCCCGTGGTGTCCCGTCGTGTCCCGTTGAATGAGATCAATCGTGAGATCGATTGAGTCAGGTGTTGGTTCCCCCCCTCTCCCCCCCCCCCCCCACAACCTCGTTATCACCCGAAGGGTGGTCGTATAGGTAAACAAATTATTAGATATATACAAACAGAGAGAGAGAGAGAGAGAGAGAGACAGAGAGAGAGAGAGAGAAAGAGGGAGAGAGAGAGAGAGAGAGAGAAAGAGAGAGAGAGAGAGAGAAAGAGAGAGAGAGGGAGAGAGGGAGGGATAGAGAGAGAGAGAGAGAACACAAAATGGAGAAATATACCAAGACTGACGGACACACATATACACAGGCAGGCAGGCAGGAGAAGGAGGAGGCAATTGGGGAGGGGACGAGGAAGAGAACGATCATCATGACGGCGTCCGGGTGCACGAATACAGACCGAACGAAAACGCCTGAGACCGCAGGGGCGTCGGAAGGACAGAAGCCTGAGGGAGAGGGGAAGGTGGAGGTTGGAAGAGGAGGAGGGGGAGGAGGAGGAGGAGGAGGAGGAGTAGGAGGAGGAGGAGGAGGAGGAGGAGGAGGAGGAGGAGGGAGAGAGGGAGGGAGGGGATGGGGCCCCCTAGAACTCCCCACAATATTCCTTTTCTGCCACAAGAAGCGTCCCCTTGAAAGTGCATCCCCGTACGTGCCTGCCGTTCAGGTGAGAGAACCGTTTGAAGAAGGAGCTGCCTTGCATCTCTGGCGAGTTGTGGGGACTACGAACACTGATGATTATATGAGCCCCGTTTTGAAATCGAACCGACACCCCATCGGCGTTTGTTGCAACATTTGAGGAAGTCTACATGAACATCTCCTTGTTGAACTGGAACTGGCCTCTATCTGTGCAAGCGTTGCAAACTATGAAAACGAATGTGCGCGGCGCTGGGGCGATGTTTCCGTTTTGAAGGGGGCCGCCCCCATCCTTGTAACTGTTGCAAGCTTTGAGGACGAGTGTGTACGGCGCTGAGGCGGGAGCCCCATGTTGAACGAGCCGTCATCCATCCTTGCTCGTTCCTTGTATCTCTGGGAACTGTGTACGACAAGTGTGCGGGGCGCTAGGGCGAGAGCCCCATTGCGTAACAACTCCAAGTTTCAAACTTCAAGGCCAAATCTGGCGAAGAAGTGTCAAGCGAAACGTCAGGGAGGAGTTATTTAGAAGAGAAGGGACGGAGGAAGAGGAGGATATCCTTGGAAGCTCTAGGAATCGTCTGCTGGCAGGGGGGCGTCCAGCGTCCTGGATCGGAGGCGGACCCTCCAAACAAAGTTTATGGTTTATGTTCATACAAGCGTTCCTTTTTCTTCTGTATGCCTCGCGGGGAAAAGCATCTCCACGTGTCAGTGGACATTGAAGGGGCCCAGGGACACACAAACAAATACACACACACATCCAAGGATTTTTTTTTTTTTTTTTTTTTTTGTTTTTTTGTTTTTTTTTTGTTGTTGTTGTTATTTTTCCCTTGTTCTCCACACAGGCTTGCCCTCTTGGAATTCTAAATCATTCTCCACTAATTGGTCCGTTGCCCCCCCTAATTCCTATGCCTCCCTAATTCCTATGGCTATGCCTATGCTTATGCCTCCCTCTCCTGTGCCTGCGCCTATGCCTATGTCTGCTCGCTTGCTTGCTTGCTTGCTTGCTTGCTTGCACGCTCGCTTGCTTACTTGCTTGCTTGCTTGCTTGCACGCTTGCTGAGTTGCGGATTCCAAGCGTGCTTGATTCCTCTGGTTCCTTGATTTGAATCGTCTAACCTATCTGGAGCCAACGCTGGCTGATCTTTCACTTCCGTCTTCCCTCCCACTTCCCATATTCTCCAAATCCCCATGGGAATCGACGATGACTTGTGTCTGTGTGTGTGTTTCCCCCCCCGAGACAAAGGCTGCACGCTTGCGCGGGACCCCCTTCCCGCCGCGCCGTGCGGCGGCCTGCCGCTGCTCCGGACAACGGACGAGGGCGAGCCAGCCGCAGCGGTCCCCGCACCAGGGAGGAGGAGGAGGAGGAGGAGGAGGAGGAGGAGGAGGAGGAGGAGGAGGAGGAGGAGGAGGAGGAGGAGGAGGAGGAGGAGGAGGAGGAGGAGGAGGAGCAGCGGCGCCGACCAGAGAGGCACCGCACTCTCGGCGGCGCGTGTCGCGGAAGGGGGGGGGCCGCCGAAGAAGGCAGGGCAGAGCTGCTCGGAAGGCAGGCGGCCCTCGCGGAAGCGCCCAGACCCTTCCGAGAAGAATTCTCGGAAGCCTCGGGGGGCTTCCTGCCTTCCTAGTTGGACGCCCGACATGGGTACGGAAAACATGGGTACGATGCCCAACAACACACGTTGTCCCCAAACCAACGGCGGCCGCGGTTGGGCAGGCAGCCTCCTGTCTCAGATGGACACAGCCCGCGGCGACGCTGACAGCGAGTCCTGTTCCAGACGAGCAGGGACTGCTGTCAGCCTCTGCACATGCTTTTTTCTCCATACCTCGATCGTCCCGATACTAGAAGCCTCCCCCCTCGCGCCACCCCGTTGTTCGGCTACGCGCAAAGAGTGGCCCAAAGCAAGAGTGACCTTTCGTGCGCGGCGCAACCGGCGGCGCGGGGTGGCCAAACCCAAGCGCGCAAGCCGATGCTCCATCGCGTCGCGCTCGGCGTTCGGAGGGCCCCCGTGGGCCCGCACCCCGGAGGTCACTCAGGCGAAGGGCCACTCCGACATGTAGCCGAGTGGTGCGCGCCGCCAGCGTCAGGCAGGCGCAGGCCCCGCTCACACCACGAGTGTCGACCCCGCGCGCTCAGCCTCCTTGGGCGTCGTTCCGTGGGGGGGCGATTAAGGGGGGAAGGGGGGAAGCAAGGTGCCCTGTCTGGGTCCTGAAAGGGGGCCCCTTCTGGGCTCTCTCGGGCCCCGTTAGGGGCCCTGAAGGGTGTTCTTGCTGCAGCCATTCTGCATCTCCCCCATTGCCAGGCAAGCGCGTTCCACTACTCGCAGAGTCACTACTCGCAAATGGCCTGGATCAGCCTTTCGGACGTTTGCGAGTAGGCTCTTTGCGAGTAATGGAACGCGCCAGGTGAAATTGCGCGACGCCCAACCTCCGCGGCAGCCGTCCGCGCCAGAGGCCTGGACAGCAGCGGCGCCCCAGCGGCCAAGGAGCCAGCAGGCGGTCGCCCGACGGCGTCGAGCTCCGCCGGCCCCGCCGGCGCGCCCGCGTCGGCGAAGCCGATCTGCTTGGCGCTCCAGTCGTAGATGGTCAGGTACTTCCGGAGCACCTCACGACCCAGACACCCTTCTTAGAGTTAAACAACGTTTACGCTAAGAGCATTGACCTCTCACTAGGCGTTTTCTTAACCATTAGCCCAGGTCCACATACATACATACATACATACATACATACATACATACATACATACATACATACATACATACATACATACATACATACATAGATACATGCATGCATGCATGCATGCATGCATGCATGCATGCATGCATGCATGCATACATTCATACATGCATGCATGCATACATACATACATACGTATATGCATAAGTGTATATATGTATATATGTATACACATATATATATATAGGTATACAAACGTACATGAGTATATCGGAGGTTGGGGTGTGAGTCCGACGTGAAACGAAGGCCCCCCCCCTAGCTGGGAATCGATTTCGGTTTCGGGTTCGTGTCGTGCGTGCCGTGCGTGCGTGCGGGCGAGGCGAAGCTGCGTGGGCGGGCGAGAAGAAATCCTCCTGTGGCTGGGCCGCGGGCGGACCAAATGTTTCTCCTCCGGCGGCCGGTGGCCCGCGGTGTCCCGCCGGTGTCCCGCTGGTGTCCCGAAATCCTCCTGTGGCTGGGCCGCGGCCGGACCAAATGTTTCTCCTCCGGCGGCCGGTGGCCCGCGGCGTCCCGCTGGTGTCCCGTTAAGTCCCGTGGTGTCCCGTGGTGTCCGCCGTTGCTAGGGCGAAATCAAGACAAATGATTCTCCTCCGTCCGGCGGTGGCTCGCGGTGTCGCGTTGTGTCCCATGGTGTCCCGTGGTGTCCGCCGTTGCTAGGGCGAAGTCAAGACAAATGATTATCCTCCTTCCGCCCGTCCGGCGGTGGCTCGCGGTGTCCCGCGGTGTCCCGTGGTGACCCGTGGTGTCCCATGGTGTCCCGTGGTGTCCCGTTTAGTGAGATCAATAGTGAGATCGATAGTGAGATCGATACTGAGATCGATGTGGTGCCCCGAGGTTTCCTGAGGTGTCCCAGAAAGTGAGGTCGATAGTGAGATCGATAGTGAGATCGACAGGTGTCCGTGGTGTCCCGTTGAGCGAGATCGATGGTGAGATCGATAGTGAGATCGATGTGGTGTCCCGAGGTGTCCCGTGGTGTCCTATGGTGTCCCGTTGAGTGAGAGCGATACTGAGATCGATAGTGAGATCGACAAATGTCCCGCGGTGTCCCGTGGTGTCCCGTGGTGGCCGGTGGTGTCCTATGGTTTCCCGTTGAGTGAGATCGATACTGAGATCGACAAGTGTCCTGTGGTGTCCCGTGGTGTGAGATCGATAGTGAGATCGACAAGTGTCCCGTGGTGTCCCGTTGAGCGAGATCGATAGTGAGATCGATTGAGTCAGATGTTGATTCCACCCCTCTCCCCCCCTCACAACCTCCTTATCACCCGAAGGGTGGTCGTATGGGTATATATGTATGCCTGTATATACATTATGCACGAAAACTGTACGAAGAAAAAGAGCTCTAAGAAAATGCCCAGGGTCCAGTTCAGATTCTTAATTTTCTTGAGCGAAATCTGCAGGCCAAAAGATTTCTTAGATCTCTGATGGGTGTACCCCCACCACGGGAGGTTGTTCACAATTTTCGGCCTCTGGGGGTCCTTGCTGGGCCTCGGGACCGCCAAAAACCGACTAAAGATGAATAACTGATCCTGGGGAAGGTTTTTCAGTATTTTTGGCCTCTGGGAGCCCTTGACGGGCCTCGGGACTTTCAAAAACGACTCAGGATGAAAAACTGGTCCCGGGGAATGGGTCGAGACCTCTGGGGGTCGACGTCATGAAAAAATCATGACGTCGGAGGTCTAGGAAGCGGCGAACATATCCGTATCCGCGCCCTCGCGGTCTGGATCCGGGGCGCGATCCTGCGGATAGCGCGGTCGCACTGATACGTCCCGCGCGGGACATGCGCGAAGATGCGCCCCGTATCCGCGGGGTCGTGGCCCAGGGGCCCAGCCCGCGATGCCGCGGACATGGACACGGATACGGATACGGCTACGGCTACGGCTACGGATGCGTATGTGTGTATGTGTGTGTGTGTCTATGCCAATGTACGCATGTGTCTAGTTGTATGCATGCATGTCTGCATCGATGTATCTATGTAAGCATATATGCATGTACGCATGCATGTATGCATGTATGTGTGTACGCATGCATGAATGCTTGCATGTATGCATGAGTTTATGTCTGTATGTATGCATACATGCATGCATGCATGCATGCATGCACACCTGTACCTACGTCTGTCTGTAGGCATGCAGGCATGTATGTATGTATGCCTCTATATATACTTTGATTGATGTATGTATGCATGCATATGAAGATATACATATATATATATATATATATATATATCTATATATACGTGCATGCATGTTTATGTGTATGTATGTATGTATGTATGTATGTATGTATGTATGTATGTATGCATGCATGCATGTATGTATGTATGTATGCATGTGTATGCGTGTGAATGTATGTATGCATGCATGCATGCATGCATGTATGTATGTATGTATGTATGTATGTGTGTATGTATGTATATATGGATGCCTGTCTGTCTGTCTGTCTGTCTGTATGTATGCATACATGTATGTATGTATGCATGCATGTGTTCATGTATGTATGTATGCATGCATGCATGCATGTATGTATGTATGCAGGTATGCATGTATGTATATATGTATGTATGTATGCATGTAGATATGTCAAGATATGTATATATGTGTGCATGCAGGTATGACTGTAGTTATGCATGTTTATATATATGGCTGTATGGCTGTGTATGTATGTCTTTATGCATGCGTTTATGTATTCACTCATTGATGGATTGATGGATGGATGGATGGATGGATGGATGGATAGATGGATGTGTGGATGCGTGGATGCATGCATGCATGCATGGCCGTTTCTTCCTTTCGGCCACGAGCACCGGCTCGCCCCAGATGAAGACCAGGGGGCCCAGCGGGGCCTCGATGTCCAGGGGCAGGAGCAGGGACCGGCACGACAGCTGCCAGCCCTCGGGCGTGTCCGCGGTGATGTTGAAGGGCCTGGGGCGCGAGTAGTCCTCCGCCCCGACCCTGACGACCTGATCGCCCAAGTCGAACTCGATGTCGTTCCCCTGCACGTCGCGGCAGTCCATGTCCTTGAGGGGCAACGGGAGGAGGGACCAATTCAGGGGGGGGAAGCATCGACCTGGAATCGGCGAACCGTCGCCGATAGATCGGCGATATGCCGCCGATAGCGAGTCCGCACGTTCCTGAGCGGGGCGGGCTATCGGGCTCCTACCGGCCATCAGTGGGCGATTGGGAGTCGGTGCGTCTCCCCCCTGAGCCTATCCCCAATTGGTTTTCGGGTCACAAATCCGGCCTCCGGCGGCCGTTCGGGACGATCCAGGTATCCTCCTTCTCCTCCTCCTCCTTCTCCTCCTTCTCAGGAGGAGAAGGAGGAGGAGGAGGAGGAGGAGGAGGAGGAGGGGGAGGAGGGGAGGAGGAGGAGGAGGAGGAGGAGGAGGAGGGAGGAGGAGGAGGAGGAGGAGGAGGAGGGGGAGGAGGAGGAGGAGGAGGAGGAGAGGAGGGGGAGGAGGAGGAGGAGGGAGGAGGAGGAGGAGGAGAGGAGGAGGAGGAGGAGGAGGAGGAGGAGGAGGAGGAGGAACAGTCGGCGAGGCGCAACAGGAGGAGAGCATGCCGAGGCTGGACAACCGCCGAGAACCGACGGAGACGCCTGACACCCTCGAACCACAAACGCCCCCCTGAGCCCACCCTCCCCTGGCGCTGCCCCCGACTCCTCCACGTCGGCGTCCTGCGGCGGCGTGCGGGCGAGCAGGCGCTGCATCGGCCGGGAGACCTGGCGCGGCACTCCCAGCAGCGAGGTGCCGGTATCCAGGATGGCGCGGCACCGGCCCGCCTCGCGAGGAGGAAAGGAACGGCGCACCCACCAACTCTCGGAGGTCCGCGCTCTCTCTGCCTTTTCCCGCTTCCCGTCCTCCCCTCTCCCATCCTCCTCCTCCTTCTCCTCCTTTCTTCTTCCGACACCGATGGGAGCAATAATGCTGCTGCACTGACGAATGACATGCAATAACGAAGCGGCGGCGGCAAAGCGGCGTCAGCCAGCACGGTGCCTGTCCGCCGCGTAGCGCCCCCACCCGTGACCCTCGAAATAAGGGTCGTAGGGCACATAGAAATCCTGCGCCTGTGGCGGGACCTCGGGGACCTGGCCGACTGCCTGCAATTCACAATCACGCACAGTTAGAAGAAGTGCCTGGGCAATAATCTTACACAACTGCGATGGGTATTGCTTCGCTGCTGCAGTGCGGAAATCGCCATTACCTCGGACCCCGACGAGTTCCTCGGGATGAGAGGTGTGGGGGCATTTGCCCCCGCCTGGCAACTGAGCAACTAAATCACGAATCGTCGGCACATTTACGCACAGTAGGGTAGTGGGTTTCTTTGACCGAGCACCGCGCGTACATTGATCTAAATTCAGAAACCTGATGTCAGCACGAGCTCTGAAACCAAACAATGCTCTCATCTCAGGGGGGCGCCAGATCGAGGGGAGGTGAGGGGCCTCCGGTTCAAGAGGATGTTCTAAAATACAGGCGGCTCCCACGGCCGCACAAACATACACAACCTGAAGCATAGTCTGCAACAAACGATTGCCGAGCATAACCTGTTTCCACTCAGATGAAGAGCGGGCCGCCAGGCCCCATAACAAATCCCTGGACCGAAGGACACGAGGCTTTATACCCCCACTGGGCGGTGGATTCGCACGGCCCTTGGACCAGGTCTCACACGGGGGCCCTCCAACTGCGCCGAGGGCCTGCCCGGACCACGACATTTCTAATATTTTAGCGACCGAGGCTTCTACTGTAAGGTCACCTCGGTCTGGACTATTGGCAACGTCGATCGATAACATTACCACGGGTACACGAGCGGCCATCTGAAGCATTTCGAAGTGAGCTCGCACGTCGCCTGCCCGACGTTGGCCGCTGAAAAGATGCAAGAAATAACGCACTTCTGAAGGCGAATTACTGAGCACAGCAGGGGCACCAGCATTCTGATCCCGACCGCGCTCGACGCCGTCAGTCGTGGCTCGAGCGATGTTGGCCTCAACTGGGCCACCCAGCACAGGTCCGATAAAGGCAACTGGCGGAGCGGTAGCTGCATTCCGACATTCCCCCCGCCCCCGACTCGCCCTGGCCGCCCGATCATCTTCCTTTCGCAGCTCCAGCACTCGCTCGACAGGCATGGGCTCTAAATGGTGCGCTAGCACCGTGAGGCATCGGCTCGAGCCGAAGCGGAGGTGACGGAGTAGCCGCCCTCTGGTGTGCCAATCCTGGCCGCAGGCGTGGCAACATGATCCAAGTGCCAGCGCCCCTGCGAGGTCAAATTCGGGGTGCGCGAGAGTGCGGTGTCTTCCCCACGCCGCTTTGGTGTTAAACACCTCTCCGCACTCCCTGCACGGAAACACTACATTCCCAACAACCTTTTTGAGGACGGGGGGAACGGGGGGCTTGCCGCGCTCGCGGATGGCAACCAACTTGGATTGCCACACAGCAACCTCGCAGCTCGCCAGGTGCTCTGCCATGGCGCCTCTCTCCGCCTCTGTACACCAAGCAGTCCACTTTTTGGGGCAATCACGGGCTACACCAATCCACCACGGCAAGTCCCCGACGGGAGACCATTCGATCGGGATCGTGATCCGATCATACATCCACCAGATATCTTGCCTCACGAGATATGCCCAACTATTCTTAACGCTGACAAGTGCGTCAAGCATGTGCAACAACCCGTCCGATCCGAACCTCAAAACTTTCTCCAAAAAACGAAGCCTCCTGAGGCGCAGAGTGACGAGAGCAGGGAGACGGCGGCACTTGAGGTAAACTTCAGGCGTAGACCAAGCACACACATCGTCTTGCTCCTGCCTCCGAAAGCCCACAGCAGCCCTGAGAGAGGCCATAAGCGCAGTTTCCAAGTACTTCTGATTGCCTGCGCTGAGTGCGGACCAGACGGCATCGTGGAAGAACGCCCGGCTGTGGCAGAAGGCGGCAGCATACTTGACGCGGGTATCTACAGGTAAATCGTTGTTACGGGTGAATACCGCATTCTTAAGCCCCCCAAGTACCCCCGGCTGGGTGTGGTGCCTGTGCGCAAGCTCAGCATTCATGGAGCCCGAGGCGTGCACCATAGATCCCAGGTGCCTGCACACGTTAGCAACAAAAACAGAACGCTTGATAGCAGGGACCCACATCTCCCCCTTAAACGCGGCTATCTTCGCTTTAGCAATCTTCGTGCCCTCGCCGATAGGGTGGAACATCAGGGTCGATTTGCCCTCCCCGTAGTTGACGACAAACCCCCTCGCCGTCATCACTTGATGCACGGTAGTGACGACAACTTCGGCCAACTTGCAGCAGTCGCGTGCCTTGGCACATGCCTGCAGCACGGCAAGATCGTCCACATACGAGGGCGATCCTATGCGGCTGTCCAGCTGCTTGTCGCGGCTGGTGAAGGTGCGGCCTACCCGCGGGCACATGTCTTCAACGTTTAAGCCGATGCCTTCGGCGAAAAACCTCATCCTCACCTCCTCATGCACGGGGGCAAAAGCGAGGGTAAAAAAGAAATCAGCAGGGGGCATGCCCGGCCTTGCCCCCAACGTCGCTTGCGCGACGGACGTAGCATCTTTTACCTGGAACCAGGTGCTCGAGTTTACATCGGCAACTGCATCCCTCAAGTGCTCGGTACCTACCCTGTCGAACACAGCTGGCTCTGCCAGCAACTGCCTCATCACCCCCTCAAGCGCTAGCGGCAACTGCAGATCGTCGATAACATCCTACAGGTCCTGCTGTGCCGACGGCAAGGCGGTTAAAAACTCTCGAATGACTGTGTGAAACGCGGCTTTTAGATCCGTGAAGAAAAGCACCGAAGTATACCCCAGATGCCTAGCAAGGTCCTGAAATGCCCGAACTTGAAGCGAGGCACCCGCCGTGCCTCTCCCCGACCGGCCCCCGTGCTGATCGCAGTCCAACAGGACCGAAGCAACATCGTGGATTTTGCGCCGCAGGTACTTGTGGTGGTGCTTGCAGACGTGCACTCCAAGCAGGATTTCCCGAACGTTTTTCAACAACCGAGCGTCCCCCTTTTTGTGCAAGTCGTGCGCCACCCCGCCCTTCCATGCCAGGGGTTCCCGGCATGCCATCTGGACTTTTAACACAAGTGGCAGCATAATCTGTGCACTGAGGTCTGGCGCGGCCTGATACAAGTCATTGGTGCACAGATCGTGTCCTGCTGCCTTGCGCTTCGCCGCACACTGGATGTCACACTGCAATCCCGCTAAAGAGTACAAGTCTGCCAGCTCACGATGCCCACTCGAATGGAACTGCTGCTGCTGCTCATCACAGCGGGTAACGAGCTCTGGCACTGTACAAATCTTAGCTCTCTCGGTGGCTGCGAAATGCTCTACGAGCCCTTGTGCCAAGGCCTCGCGTGACTCGTACGGCTGACCATCAGCATTCACTCTCATAGGCAACACGTTTTTGTCCCCAGACTTACGCCCACCCCCAAGGGAAATCAAACACTTAACGCCTGGCCACTCCACGCGGCCGTCTCCTGAATTAGTTGCATCATTGATTTCGGTGGCCTTTTCCTCGAGGAATCGAGTGCGATCGTTCCGAAGCTTACGACGAATCGCATACTGCGATGATCTCAGGAAAGCAACACAAGCCCCGTGAAACTCCTGAACCCCATGGACTTGATCAACCCACAACCGAGCAGCAAACGTGAGGATGCCGACAGCCGAGTCAAACTCAGGAAGCGCCTCGCGAGCAGCTGCCACCTGCGGGTCATCATGTGCCTCGATGAGCGAGGCGGCAAACATCAAGATAGGCCGAGCGTCTTCCCCTTTAAAGGCACGGAGCACGCCTCGCACGGTCCTCCTGAACCGGATACCCCACAAGGTTTCCTCCCTGACATAACTTTTGGTGGGGCCCGGCTTGGCTTTACGGAAGTGACGCGAAGCGCACTCCTGGAAAAAACTCGTAATCATACTGAAATGCTGGTTCACGTCTACGGACCCGTGCACGCGCGGCGCAGACTGCATGTCGCTTCTGAAGGCCTGCCGCTTCTCAGGATCACGCATAGCTTCCTTGTCCAAAACGGGACATGCTTTTTTGACGTCAAACTGCTCAACCCATTGCAACTTCACGTATGCTGGGAAGTGATCCTGATGACTGCGCGCAACATCTAAGTCGTGCAGCACTCCATGCTCAATCACATGGCCGAGCCAACACCGCGGCGTGCACACGTAATCTACTCGATGCTTAGCTCCCTGCTTATCGAGTGTATATGACGGGGTAGGGGAGGGCCCAAAGGTGGAGGGGACCCCCAAGCCATTAGCAGACAACAAGCCATTGAAGAGACCCCCGTTACTGTCTTCCTTGGCTGCCTGATACGACCCTATAGCCTCAGTTGGATTAGCTCCTACCTTAGCATTGGCATCGAGCAAGAGAATGTCAACCCCGAACTTGGCTACGCTGCGCGTGGTCTCTCGCCACCACTGCTTGCGCAACCTGAGCGGGGCCTCTGGACAGAGACCATGCCCCGCCAGCACGACGGTGCGCCAGCATGGGGCATTGATTTTAACAACAAGCAGGCGCGGGCAGGCCTGCACAACAATGCAGTGCCCCGGTTTGAGAAAAACAGGTTTCCCCCCCACCGTGGCGTATGGGGCCTTGAGGTTGACCCATAACTCGCACCCAAAATTCTCCCCCTCCTCCGCCCCCGACGCCATGCAGTAAAAGTCGTCGGCTGTGCGACTGCCGCGAGGCGTCCGCGCCTCCTGCGCGCCTACGAGCAACGCCGATGCTTCCTGAAACTGTTGCCTCAACCATTGGCCTCGCAAGACGGTCCTTTCGCCTTTTACCGTATCCTGCGCTGTCTCAGCATTATACGTGACGAGGATCATGGAGCGTTTCGCCGCCTTTTGAACCACTTCGTCAAGCTCTGGTTGCAAACAAGTGTCAGGCAAGGCACGTACATATAAGCCAGCACCATCGCTACACATGTGCTGGGGCCGACAGGGCAACATGACCTCAGCATCACTCGAAAACGGATACTGGTGTTTGTCAGCTTCTGGCAAATCGAGCAACCAATTCCACTCAAGCTCGGGGGTGTGGTAAAGCTCTTGCACTATCCTGGGGGGAGTGCAATCATACAAGATGTCTCGAGTGGACTTGGCCAGATCATCGGCCAGCTCGTTCCAACAATGCTTATTATGTCCGTAGACATGCAGAATTTGAACTGGCACCCGGGCGGAAGCAATCATATATATATATATATATATATATATATATGTCGCGCCAGCGCTCCCAGCTTAGGTTCAGCATGCGGATACTGCATGCCGAGCGTTATGGCTATGGCCACTTCGCAATCAGAAAATATCGTGACGGGGTAAAGCTCACGCCGCTCGCGCTGCTGCATGGTATAACTAATCGCCCAAATCAACGACCATATCAAAACCACCGTCTCGGCGGTGATCGAACTGACATCTTTTTTCGAGCTGCATTCCAATCGTGGCGAAGACAATCCCGGCCAAAAAACCCATAAACCGAACGTCCACTTCCTCGTCCAAGCAAGTTGCTACCATGGCCCAGCCGCTAAGTCCTCGCTCTGCCGTTAGAGAGCCGTCTGGAAACAAAGCAATGGGACCCAGCGGCACCTCGCTAGGCGCAGCCGCCCCCAGCGCGAACTCCGCCTCCGCCTTGAGCTGGACTTCCCCTAACTCCCTCAAAAGGCAAAGAGGCGGCATCTCACTAAGGCAGCGAACGATCCGATCGGCACCCGAGAAATCGCATTTGGCATAGCCGTCGACGCCCACGAGCAACGCCTCTAAACTTATGACTGTTTTTGGTGTAGTATAGGCCTGACCCGATCCCCCATCCTCGGACAAACCATCGCACTCGTCAACAACAAACGAGCGAACCTCGGTCTCTCCCCAAGAGACTCGAGTCCTGCTTCGCTCGGCGGAGGCGGCGGCCGCGCTGGGCATGATGCAAGCCCCTGGCGGCTCGCAATCGTCTTGAAAACTCGGACTGTCAGCGCTGACCGTAGACAAGCATAGGTCCCAGCCTGTCACGGAGTCCGCGTCTGAATCAGTGTTGTCTTCCCCACCCCGCCCAAGCTCACCCACACAGTCCCACCCGCCCATGTCGCTATCGGCAGATGCATCAGACGCGCACGGCGAGCATATGATCCAACCTTGCTGCTCCGAAGCTGGGCTCCCAGCACGCAGCTGCAAGAAGCTCGTGTCGGATGCATCTGCGTAGAGGTCGTCCTCCGTATCAGATTCCTGCACGCCTGAACCCCCGGCGTGCCCGGCCATGTATCCAAATGACATGCTGGAGTCAAGTGAAACGTTATCGTCCATCATCTGAGTGCCTACTGCCTCTGCAGCAGGCGGCGGCGGTTCCGCCGAGCTGGCTGCTCCAGCTGACGGTTGAAAGTCGGGCTCATCATTAAAGGCATGCTGCAATTGCCTGGGCGTGAGCGGATCCTCATAGTGCAAGAAGGACTCCCAGAACAGATTCGCTCGCGGCCTGGCTGCATCCCTTTCGGCAGTGGTTAAAAGCGGCGCGCCCGACGCCTCGGCCTGCCACTGATCCCGCGTCAGCTGCAGCGCGGCAAGGGCATGTTCAACGTGCTCGTGCAATTCATCAGCGTGCGTGCTATCTACTGGCCTACGCCGCAGACGGTGCAACCTGTTAGTGTGCGCATCACGATCATGCTGTGCCAACGCCCAAGCACGGTCACATATATCGCGAGCTACTAGCGCACATGCCTGAGCTGTCATGGCAAGCGGCGCAAACATGGCACTAGTGCGGATTTGCCACGAGACCCAGGCAACGCACTCCTCCATCCAACTATCGAACGCTGCGTCAATGCCCCACAAGTGGGCCATGGTCGACCACGGTCGGCTCTGGCCTGAAAGTGATCTGGCTAGCACGCTGGCTTCGTGCTCGGCTGCACCCATACCTGGGTGCGCTCTACAATATTCACTTGATGCAAAAAAGGTCGGGAGGATATGCCCGCAGCAAGCCAGGCGCAGAGGAGCCAGCTGCGGCTCCTCCTCATTGCCTGCCAACAGAGGCGCAACAGGCGCGCCTGCCCAATCAGTAGTGAACGATCCCCTCGAGGCTGTCGACGGTGCTGCAACTTCCCTGCGTGCATCGTCGTCTGGCCCGAGTCTGATCGCACTCACGCGCCCCCGTCCGCTGGAGCCGCTGCTGCCGCCGCGGCTCCGGTGCGCGCCTCGGGCACCGAGGCCGCCCCTGCTCGCTTCTCCTTCCTCGGCGGAGAAGCCGTCGTTTTGTCCACCTCGATCTTCGTCTTGTCCGCCTTCCCGTCGATCCTGCGCACCTCCGCCTGGACTGGCGACTCGCTCTCGTGCGTGGCGCTCTCCGTCGGCGCTGGCAAGTAGGGATCGTCGAGCTGAGACGGCGGGGTCATCGGGGCCCACGGCTGCGTCGGCTGTGAGCATTGCGGTGCGTGCATCACTGGTGTCGGCTGGCTGCTCTGCCCCTCGGCGTCGCCTGGCTCCGCTGGCGACGTGGGCGAGCAACTCGACCTTCCGCTCTTGGACGGCGCCTTCGGTGACACCGTCGCTGGCCTGGGCGCGCCCATGGGCGTCCCTGGCGCGGCGGTCGCACCCGCTGGCGTTGCTGGCGACCTCTGCGCTGGCGGCGGCGTCGGCTGCACAGGCGTAGGCATCCCCCCAATCGGTGTCGTCGGTGCCGCTGCTGCTGGCATTGCTGGCGACCTCTGCGCAAGCGGCGGGGACGATTCCACCTCCATGGCATCCGGCTCTGCGGCTGCGGGTTGTACTGGCGGCTGCGGCGGGAACGCGGGCGGCGGCGTCGGCGGTGCCGCCGCCGCGGCCCCTGGCATGGCCTGGGGCGCCGCCCCACCGCTGGCGCCAGGCGCTGCCACACCCGGCGCCGCCGCGGTAAACCCCATCGCCGACATGACCATGCCCATCTGCCTGTCCTGCTGCTCCATGCGCATCATCATCTGCTGCATCATTACCTCGATCGGAGACAACTGCTGCGGCGGTTGGAATCCTGGAGGCGGTGGCGGCGGGATGTGCGACGGCGCTGCACCTGCCGCCGCTCCCGCTGGCGCACCAAAGCGCCCAGGCGGCTGCTGCGGCCCATGCCCATGCTGGGCGGCCGCGGCGGCCTGCGCCTCCGCCTCCTCTTCCTGCCGCTGCACCTCCAACTCTGCCAGGTAGTCGTCCAGCTTGTTCACCTCGTCGCACAGCTCCTCTTCCTGCGTCTGATATGTGGCGATGCGGGCTCGGGTATTGCTCAGCTTCTCCATCGTGGCCTTCTTCTTGGCCCTCATGGCCTCGATCTGCTGCCACGTCGGCTGCGTCGATCCCATCATGCACTTGAGCACGCTGAGTTTCTCGTCGAGCTTGGTCGCCTCCCCCTCGTCTGCTGCCCTTCTCGCTGCCATCGCCATCTTCGCATACTCCACCATTCGGCTGCGGGTCGCATCCTGAAACTGCTTCTGCGCCATAGGCTCCGCTGGCGGCTCGTGGTACAGCTGGTCGAAGTCCACGGCTTCGGCCTTTGTCATAGGGACGATTCTGGAGATGTACATTTTCACCTGCTTGTCCACTGGCTGCGGCTTCGGCTTGCGGCTGGCACTGCGGTCCCTTCGATCCCGTCTGTCGCGCTCTGCTCGCACATCTGCTGCCACCTGATCCCTTTGTGCATGCTGGCGCTGCCCACGAGCGATCGCTGCGTCCACATTGGGCCATGCTGACGGCGGCCGAGCTGTCTCCCCTTGGCGCAGACGGTTGTGGTAATGGCATCCGCACAAACAGCGCTGGTGGTTCTTGACGTACCGCCCGCACGGGCAGTTCCACTGGCCGAAGTTCGTCATGGCTGAATGGTGTTGCTGGAGCACCTCTGTCGCTCGGAGCACGGCCAACAGGACTCGTGCTCTCCTTCGTCGTCGTCTCAACCTCTTGTGCCAGGATGGTTCCTTGGCAGAAGCAAACTGAGAATGTGTAGGCTTGTGAGAAGTAGTCTTCGCCGTGATCGCGCGCGCCCCAGTCACCAGCAAAGCAGCTGACACTGGCCAGGGGCGCGGCGCCTCAGCCCCGAGCTCACAGGCACTTCGGATGCCTGAGCCTGGTATGGCTTCCTTCTCCTCCTCCTGCTGCTCCTGCTCCTCCTCCTCCTGCTACTGATCCTGCCCCTCCTCGTTCCAGCGAGCAGGGTCGTCGGCACCGACTCTGCATGAACACAAACTTTCGGAGCTCCGCGCGGATTTCTCGGACCGGCGCTGGGCTCCCCCTCTCTGACGCGCGGAGCGCGCCAGGGGCGGCGCTGGAAACGCCGCCAATGGGCCCCGAGCGCCGATCCAGGGAATCTGCGCGGTGCTCCAACAATTTTTGCTGTTGTTGTTGTTGTTGCTGCTGTTTTTTGTTCCCTTCGAGCCTCGCAGTCCTCGATGACCTCTCGGCTACACGCAAGAGTGAGCCTGGGCAAGCGTGACCTTTTTGGTGCGCGGCTTCAAGGGCCGTGCAGGGACCAAATCCACGCGCGCATCAGTGCCAGGGGCCAGCGGCGAGCCCGGGGGAAGTGAGAAGGGGCGGGCCTTCTCAGAAGCCTCGGAAGTCCCCCAGCCCTCTGAGAAGCCTTCTGGGCTTTCCCCGAAGATGCAGAACACTTCTCAGAAGGCGCGAGGGCCTCTCAGAAGTCCCGCCGCCTTCTGAGAAGGCCTTCTCCTTCTCACCTACCCCCGAGGAGGAGGAGGAGGAGGAGGAGGAGGAGGAGGAGGAGGAGGAGGAGGAGGAGGAGGAGGAGGAGGAGGAGGAGGAGGAGGACCCCTCGCTCGCCGCCGAAGGGTGGCCCCTGTCAGCCCGCACCAAAAACGTCACCCAGGCGACGGGCCACTCTCACGCGTGGCCGGACCTCGCCCCCGATCCGGACCGACTTGATCTCCACCTTAGGAGGGCCGAACATCCACCGCGACAAAGACCACCCCGACAAGCGAGGCCGTTTATGAAGGGGAACTGGGACACACAAATAAATACACACAAATAAAAATATCCCCCATATTTTCCCATATTTTCTGGGTTTTTGTCTCCCCCCCCACTTCCCATATTTTCCGATATTTTCTGGGAGTCGCCGATTAATTTTGTCTGTGTGTTTTTTCCCCTCCTGAGTGTAGTAAACGCACCCAGTGAAGGGAATCGAACAGGGCAGGGCTGTGTAGTAAAAACGCCCGAGGCCGTTTCGTGAACGCCAATTATCGTTGTCCGGGTGGTTTTTCTTCCCTTGACACCTGCCAGTAGCCCAGCTCCGGCATGGCCACCGGCGCCCAGCGCAGCGCCGAGGCGGCCCGCTCCGGCTGGTGGCCGCCGAAGGAGATGGTGCTGAGGCTCTCGTCGTTCCGCGCGAGAAAGACTGAGAACTGGGGCAGCATGGCGGGCTGCTGCCGCGTCATCCTCAGGAGGTGGAATCGGGGGCGCGCAAAGATGGATTAGCGATCCATGGATTTGGCGCGCGGTCACCAAATCCATGGATCGGGGGAGGTGCCCTCCGCAAAATGCGGCCGGTGCCGCCTCGTTCGGCGGCGGAAATCTGCGATTTCCCATGGAAACGGGACCAGCCGCTAATCCACGCCCCCTTGATCCATGCTTGCGATCGCCTGACATAGACTTCGGAGCTCCGCGCGGATTTCTTGGATCGGCGCCTGGGCTCCCCCCCGCTCCCTGGTGCGCGGAGCGCGCCACGGGCGCCGCCGGGGGGCCCCTGCACCGACCCAAGAGATCCGCGCGGAGCTCTGACGGTCTGTGTTCATGCATTTCAGTTCCTCCTTCGAATCCTCCCGAAAAAGCTGAACTCGGGGTTCAGCGCCAGCGCGTCGAGGCCGAGCCCGAGCACGCCGTCGAAGGCGAACAGCCCGAAGGGCTCCGCGGACATGTCGTTCGCGAGCACCACCCGCATGGTGCTGCAGTCCTCCGCCCGCGGCCCCAGGCACACCTTGTCTGCGGAGGCACCGGGCTGCGCACAGACAGCCACCCCCAGGCAGTCCTGGCTGGCCTCGGCGTGACCCCCCGGAGCAGACCCAGGTGGCCTCGGCATGCCCCCCGAGTGGTCCAGGGCGGTCTCCCCCCACGGCGCTCCGCGCCCCAGGGTTCAATGAGGCGTGGAGACCGCCCCGACCACTCGGGGGGCCAGCTCGGACTACTCGGGAGGCCCGTTGAGGCCAGCTGGGACTACCGGGTGGGGCTGTCTGTGCACAGCCCGAAGCCTTACCACACCTTGTCCTCCGCGAACTCACCGACGACCTTGCCCGTCCCGAACGTGATGGAGAGCTGTTCGCGCTGGCTCTTGTCAACGCCTGCTGGGACCAACTTGCCATCGTGTTCGATGTCCACGCTCGTCCCAGACAAGGAGCGGTTGTACAGCCTGTGCTTGGCGCACGTCTCGCTCTCACAGCCGGTGCAGGGAAGCACGAGGTGCGCGGAGCCAGTGTCGAACACCACGGTGAACTCCTGGGGCTCTGGCATGCCGACAGATATGTTGCCGAAGTACGACGTCTTGTAGGCTATGACAGCCCCGTTCTTCTCTATGGGCACGTACTGCTTCCTCAGTGGCACGGTGAGCAATTCAGATGAGCCGTTCGTCACGCTGTCCGTGGCGCCTGTCTTGGGGGGTGCCACGGCACGGCTGGCGGTCCAAGAAGCGAGCATGACTAAACACTGGAGCGCCAACATGGTGGAAGTACGAGTAGAGTTCATTATCTCCCGCCGCGCTTGCAGCCTTCGGTGTGTCGGGCTCTTCGCCTGTTCACTAATTCAACTTCATGTGAAGCACGCCTCTCGTCGCATCGAGCCCACCATGCACACTTTTTGGCACCGGGTCCCTGCATTGTTTGGCCTTCCATGGCGAACATGACGTCAAACGTCAAATGACAGTTTTTTTTTGGGTGTGTGTGGGTCCATGGCGTACGCTCCAGGGCTCCCCCCCTAAGGCTCCCCCCCAAACGCGAGGACGAATTCGCGCGGCAACGCACTTGGATTATCTAGAACTTGATAGACCGTGATCTTGGACTGCGCCAGTGCTGCCTTGAACCAGCTTGGCTACGGAGGCTGAGGGATGAGGGCTCGAGCGCTGGATACGGGCAGCTGGAGTTGGTGACAGGGGTTCAAAAGGCTGCGGGGAGCCTGCCTGCTTCATGGGAGGGAGTAGATCCTCCTCCTCCTCCTCCTCCTCCTCCTCCTCCTCCTCCTCCTCCTCCTCCTCCCCCCTTTCAGCCCTCAACTTCCTTGTCGCCATTGTCGTCGTCGTCCTCCTCCTGTTTGCAATTTTCGCCTCCGCTCCTTTTCCACACTTGAACACTTTAGCGCCTGCGAGGCCAGAAATATCTTACCACAGCCTGCGCCTCCAATCAACTCCTGCTTCTTGCCCTGTACCGTTGTGTTCCGACCATCGGCGATGTGTGTGTGTGTGTGTGTGCGACCGTTCGTCGCCGCCGCTGGCTACTTCTCCTCCCTTTCGGGGAAAAGTAAACGAACGGCTGCGAGCTACTCAGCCGGGACGGTGCCCTTCGGTGCACTGGCCTGTGCATGAAGAGGAGGAGGACGATGAGGATGATGACGATGACAAGGAAATGGCGGGGGACAGGAAGGAGAGGGTGAGGCGGGGGGAGCGAGAGGACAGGGGAGGACCAGAGTGGACCCAGGACGTATCAACGCTGCTGTGGTACACCCTCCTGGTTCCAATTCCCTGCTTGTGCATCCCTGCCACAAGCCGTTCCACTGCTTAGAAGCGCCCAAACAATAACATCAATGGTGGGCAACACCCCATTTGGAAAAGGACCCGCACTCCACCCGTGTAGCTGTTGCGCATCCAGACTTTTCTGGTCATACACTCCCAGAGCTCGCAAGAAACAACCGCATTTTGAAATGGGGTTGTCCTCCATCCTCGTGGCAATGCTATCATTTACGGGGGCCTCAATCGATAAGACCAATTTAAAATACATGTCACCCTGAACCCGTGCAACTGCCGACACATGCTGACTCAACGTGCGCGACGCGACATGAAGAACCACCTGCTCAAGACCATGCGCCCTCCATCCATATAGCCGTATAGCAATGTGGACATTTATTGGTGGCTGTGCGCGGCACTAAAACATGCTGACAACGATTCGTCGCCCACCCGTGTAGCTATCGAAAGCTTTTGCGTCCGTGTAGCTGCTCGTAGCGTTCGAAGCTTTTGAACCGAATAGGTGCGGCGCCCAGGCGAGAAACACGTGCTGGAAGCAACCCGCCCTCCATTCGTGTAATGATCGAAATGTTTGAGCGTCAGCACCATACGCCGTGAGGAAGCCTCCAACGAAACATCCGACCCGACCTACTTGGTGCGGCGGGGAGCGTTTATTCATCAATGGGGGGGAGTGGGATGGAGGAGGAGGAGGAGGAGGTAGAGGAAGGAGGGTGAGGGAGGGTGAGAACGAGGAACACACCCTCCACTCGCTCGCACTTCTCTCCCGCAGAACTCCCTCCACCGCCAGACCTCTCTCGCACCCCCTCTCTGAGCCGCCTCCTTCGCCCTCCCCCTTTCTCCTCTCCCTCCTCCTTCTGTGCCTCGTCCAGCTCCTCCGGGAAGAAAGACAACCATATACACATGTTCGCCAGCGTGAGTTCCAAACCATGTGGTTCTAGCAACCGATGTGGTGTTATGTATGTGGGGGCAATCTATGTGGTGCGGTCTATGTGAAGGAATCTAGATGGTGCATTCTACCTGGTGCGACATATGCTGTAACACATGTTGCGCAATCCGCGATGTGCAACCTATGTGGTGCAATCTATGTGGTGCAATTAATTTCTGTTCGCAGTGAGTTGTCCACTCCACTGCTCGCGCAAACATCCCACCCACCCACCCGCAACTTGGTTTGCACAATCTCTTAAGACCGTGACGGTGGGTACCAAATGGCACTTCGCAACGACAGCGACGCCGACGACTACAGCGACAACGACGACGACGACGCCGCCGACAACGACTACGACGACACCGACGACGTCTCCAACGACTTCGACGACGCCGACAACGACGACGACGACACCGACGACGACGACGACGACGCCGCCGACGACGACGACGACGCCGACGACGACGACGATGACGACACCGACGACGACGAGGTCTCCAACGACTTCGACGACGACGACAACGACGACGACGACAACACCGACGACGACGACGCCGACGCTGACGACGACGATGACGCCGCCGACGACGACGACGCCGCCGACGACGACGACGACGCCGACGACGACGACCGCCACGACGAAGACGACGACGACGTCGCCAACGAAGACGACGACGACGAGGGAGGAGGGAGGACGACGACGGCGACGACGACAACGACGAGGGAGGAGGGAAGACGACGACGACGACGACGGAATAGGAGGGACAACGACGAAACGCCGACGAAGACGAGAGAGGAAGGACGACCACGGCGACAACGACGACGGAAACGACGACGACGCCAAGACGACGACGATGACGAGGAAAGACAGAGGACGACGACGGCGACGACGACGTCGAGGGAGGAGCGAGGACGGCGACGACGGCGACGACGACGCAAGAGCGCGCGCGCACGCATTTGTTGAAAGTCCGTGTTGCGAAACCTTGTGTTTTTGTATGTTTTTTTGACACACGATTTTGCAATCCTTCCGAAACCGAAGGTTTTTGAAAGATTTTGGCATGCGCGCGCGACGACGCGCGCGTCTGCACTTCGTCTCTCTTTTTTTGCAGAGGATTCTCGCGAGGGCACGCGCGCAAGGGCGTTCGACAGATTTCGACATGAGCGTGGTAGTATTTTTTTGAAAATCTGGAAAAACCATAGTTTTCTTAAAAATTCGCAAGAGCGCGCGCGTAAGCTCTTTCAGAAAATCAGTGTTGCGAAACCCTGTTTTTTTGTTTGTTTTGAGGAAGCTCGATTGTCATACCCTTCCGGAACCGAAGGTTTTTGAAGGATTTCGGCATGCGCGCGCGACGATGCGCGCATGTGCACTTCGTTCCGTTTTCTGCACGGGATTCTTGAAAACTACGATTTTTGATAAACGAATGTGCGCGCATAGTATTTTTTGCACAGAGGATGGCGGGGGGAGGCGGTACTGGCCCTATATTTAGGATGGACGAATGTGCAGAATCATACGTAAATTCAATGCGAAAAATGTACCGTTCACTCGGGGGGGGGGTAGAGTCTATTCTTCTTTAAGAAAGGAGAACCCATGATGTGCAATGTGTAGCAACCCATGTGACGGCCGCGAGGCAGCGACAAAGCGGCGATGGCGGCAACATAGCCGCCAGACCGGCAGTCAGGCCCAGACGACGGGCGGCGACGAGGCGGCGACGGGGCGGAGACGGCAGCAACATAACCCGCCAGACCAGCAGACAGGCCCAGTTCCTTATAGCAGGAATCCCTAAATGCAAGCAGCGTTTGGGGAATAAACTTTCTGAACTCCGCGCAAATTTCTCGCATCCGCGCTGGACCCTCTCCCTGGCGGCACCTCCGCGCGCGAGAAGCGGCGCTGGAGACGCCGCCAGTGGAGCCCAGCGCCATCCAACAAAAACTGCGCGGAGCTCCGACAAGTCTGTGTATACATAGATATATGTCTATTCGTACATGCGTGCGTACATATTTTCACATGCGTACAGCGTACATTTTCTGCGTGCATGCTATATGTGTATGTATACATGCACACATGAAATTCAACACACAATACAACACATATATGTATATGTATGTCTATACATATACCTCTGCATGTCTACGAACACGTACTTACATCAACGCATACTTTAAAGTCTGTGTATGGTTTACTTTACTTGTCCTTTTCTGCTTCGACCTCTTACGACGACGACGTCACAATGGCTTCTTGAGGGACTGGAGCCAGATCCCTGCTCCACCACGGTCTGCCCGCAGAGCATGGCGCGGCGCTCGCCAGCGCTGGCAACGTCGTGGAGGAAGCGCGCGTCGAAGCCTCTGGGATGGGGAGGCAGAAGAGGAGGCCCTTTTACCGTCCCGCCGTGCCTCCGACCCCCCCTCCAGGGGACGCATGGGTCTGTCTCGCCCCTGTTGGATCCATCCATTTTTTTACTTCTTACATCTACCCTAGTTTGATCATCCCCCCTTCAGGGGCGACCACCCTTGGGAGTTTGAGGGAATGGCAGCATCCCTGATCGGATCATTGCCAGCAGCGACAGCGACAGGGAGAAGGAGATGCAGTAGGAGGGAGGAGAAGAGACGAGGAAGAGGAGGAGGATGAGGAGGAGGAGGATGAGGAGGAGGCATAGGGAACGAATGGGGAGCAGGAGGAGACGGAGGGGGGAGGAGGAGATGGAGGATGATACTAGCGCCACGCCTATGCCGAAGGAGGGGGCCGAGGCGGAGACGGATGAGGGGGAGACGGAGGAGGTGGAGAAGCAGGACGACAATGAGGAGTACGATGTGGAGGCAACAGATGGGAGAGGAGATTAGGGCAGCGTGCTCATGCTAAACTCCAGTCTCGATCCCACGCGCCGGCTGCGCCCTCGCGCCGCCAGGGCGTCAAACGGCCTTCTGGGGCACGACTACTGGCCCAGAAACACCAGCCCGAGCACACCGTTCACCGGGCCACGATCTTACGGCGTGCGGGGTGATGATGATGCTGCTGATGATGATGCTGATGATGATTTCATGAACCATGATGATGAGGAGGCAGAAGATGATGATGATGAGGATGCTGGTGCTGATGATGCTGCTGCTCCTGCTCCTGCTCCGGCTGCTGCTGCTGCTGCTGATGATGATGATGATCATACTGACGATGACGATGACGATCACGGTGATGGTGATAATGACGGCGGCGACGACGATGATGCTGCTGATGATTATGATAATGCGGGAGAGAACGAGAAGGATGATGTTGATGTGAGGAGGGTGAGGGGGAAGAGGACTGGACGGGTCGGGCGCGTGCAGCATCAGAGGCCGCGGCTTCAAGCGGCCTCTTGTTTCCTTTGTGCCGTCCTCCCTATGGCACCCCGAATGCAACAGTTCTGTAAGAGTCACTGTTTATATGAGTGGTGTCCGCCTTTTCGCTTCCGATGGGCTTCCAAGCTCCCAAGATGGCCCCGAGTATGGCTTCAAGGGTTCCAACGTCTTCCAAGAACACTCCAGAATCCAAAGCGAACCTTAATCTGCCATCGTTGGATGATGATCGTCGCTGGATGGGCTGTTGGGAATACTTTTTTTTCGGTCGCGTCCGCAAGCGAAACCGCAGTCGGAGACAGAAGCTGTCCGGGGCACGGAAACATACCTAATTAGCTGCTAGGCGCGAAACGGGCCGGCCGGGCCAGCTCACAAGGCAGCTGCTGAGCCGCGGGGTGAGGGCTGACTGGCTGAGCGCACCCAGGGAAGCTCGGGCATCGTGCAGTCCTGAGCAAAATGCCAGGGAATTCGATGTACGCCCTGTGGCGTGAACCATTCTGTAAAGCGAGAACGTAAGCGAGCTGCTGCCCACACCCCTCTCACGTCTGGTGGTCGCGAAGGCGAGGTGAACGGTGAACGAGTCGCCAGCGGGGCGCCAAGTCCAGGTCCGTACTAACGGTGTATACCAGCCAGGTGGGCTAAGCAACCGAGGTGACGTCGTAGACCTGCCTGAATGGCTGGGGCAGATTCAGGGGGAAGCACAGCGTGAGACGGAAGGCTGAACCACTCCGCAGCGACCGCGGGGCTCCCGGGGCCCACCATCCCGAGCACGTGAGGGGGCCGGCCCTGTGGCGAACCCTGAGGGCCTGGCCCCAGTCACCCGCCTGTCAAAGCGTGGTGAGGCGCCGCACTGAGTGTGACAGTGGCCAGGCTGGCGGGGATGAACATCGCCAGCGTGGCAGAAGAGAGTACCAGGGAGGAGCCGCGTCGGAGGACGATCACCCCCGTTGATGCGGGGGCACGTAATCCCGGCGGCCCGCCCTGCCCGGGAGGGACCCACGAGTGGGGGCGGTGGGGACAGACATCACCAGCCATCCACGCGGAGGGACACACCAGGGGCACCTGGCGATGGGAGGGGGACAGAGGGAGGGCCGAAGCCCGGGCCCTAACTCCAGGGATGCAGCTAACGGCTGCTCAGGGTTCGGTAGAAGTCGGAACGTCCACGGAGGGGTCGATTAGAGGGCAGATCATCTCCAAGGGCGACTGTTGGGAATACGCGTAGCTTCAGTTCTCTTCCCCGACAGTGCAATGTCAACGAACGGGTGCCCAGATCGACCCTTCGCATCTTGAGGTGCACGTTGACGCGGCCGAAACAATGTTATCGTGATCGGACGGTCACAGAGACGAGACAACGCAGATGCCAACATCTGCTGGGTCGGCAGCAGCAGCATCAGGGGCAACATCAGCAAACATAATGCTCAAATGCCACGCCTGCTACAACGCGAGGAGGCGGATGAGCTGGAAGTGCGCACACACGTGCGGAGGTGATGCGCTGTTCTCGTCACCCCTCCGGTCCCTTCCTGCCTCCTTCTCTCCCACCCTTGTGGTGTACTGTCTGTGCAAGACCGTGGCCGCTCAAGGATGCTTCTCCCTAGCCAGCTTGGGGATTCCAGCCCCCTGGTGCGGTGGCCTCACGCAGCGGCGGCGGCGGATGCAGACGCAGCGGCGGTGCCGGCGGCCGAAACAATCTTATGATCGGACGGCCACAGAACCGAGGCAACGCCGGTGACAACATGTGCTGCGCCGGCAGCAGCAACAGCAGCATCGGGGGCAGCATCAGCAGGCAGGGGTGCACGGCGGGCGGCGGCGGCGGAGGAGGCAGGTGCAGCGGCGGTGTCGGCGGCAGCAGGGGGTGCCCTGGAAGAGGTTCAGGGTCTGCATGACCTCCGCCTTCGTGGGCAGGCGCTCCTGGAGGAGGGCGGCGCACTCCAGGAGGTGGTCGCGGCAGCCTCGGGGCCGGGCAGCCGCGGAGGAGGAGACCCCGTGGGCGACGACGACGACGACGACGACGACGACGACGACGACGACGACGACGACGACGACGACGAAGAGGGCGTCGCCATTTCTGAGGCTCTCGCTCAAGCAGTGGCGAAGCGTCCCGGCTCGCCTATAGCCCTACCAAACCAGGTGTTAAGAACCTTTTGTGGTTTCCACGCAGTGTTCTCAGGACATTTCTAGTTGAGATTGTCTTGTTTTAACACATCGGGCTTATGTTCCAAGAACATGGCTCTTGTTCTTAGAGCGTTCTAAGAACATCTCGTGGTATGACTATAGGAACGCCGGGACGGGCGGTCCCTGCTCAACTCGCGCGACCCTGCGGGCGAGCGCGGCTCCGAGGGCCGGCCGAGGGACGGAAGAAGACAGCCCCAGGAACGCCACGGCTCGGCAGCTCCTTCGCGCCCGAGGCGCCCACCAGCCCGAGTGGGGCCGCCCTCGCAGGCGGTCGCCGGCGCGTCGCCCCGCGTCCCACGCGTCGGCGCTGGGCTCCTCCAGGAGGACGCCCCCCTTGCCGTCGCTCGGACGTCCATTTGCCGTGCATTTTTCGGTGTTGTGCGTGTTCTTTTTGCTCGATGGTCCAGGATGGTCCTCGATGGTCCTCGCCGAGAAAAAAAATGCGCACGTCCGAGCGACGCCAAGCCCCTGCACGCCGACATCGACCCTGGTCAGGATGAGCTTGTGCCCGCCCTGGCACCCGACGTCGTGGGAAGAGCAACATATTACGACCGTCATTTTTGCGGGTGGATATCGGCCATGGCCACCAAGCGCGCTGGAGGGAGGACGGGGGGGGGGGGAACCAGGGCTGGGGAAGGAAATGCTGGCTGAGGACGGACGGGGCATACGATTGCAACTCTGGGCCGGGGGGGGCTCGTCGGCACGAGACGAACCTTCTCTGCACGTGGGGCGCACGAGCTCCCTCCCAGTCGATCTCAAGCGCACTGGTGGAGAGGCGTCCGGTGACGCGGCGGGCTGCATCGCTGCCGCGAGAACAAACCGACTTGCTGCGCGAAGGTTGGGGGAACCCTGAACAACGCAGGCGCATTTTGGGGCGAGCTCGATTCATTCCCGTGCTGTTCCCGCCACACCGCCCGCGGCGCTGCCCTCGCGCGATCCGGGGGACGCGCAAGCCCCCTCGAACTCGTGTCGGCGACGTGGCGCGCACTGGTGGGCACGGCACTTCTCCGTCCACGGCGACCCGGGGGAGAGCCGCGAGCCTGCGGACCCCGCGCCCAGAGGGCCGGTGTGGAGCTGCAGTCGGCCCGCAGGCCCAAGGAGAGCACCCTCCATGCTGCCGCGGCCACGGCGAGCGCCCGGCGCGCCTGGCCTCCCGCGTGGGCAGCCCCGGCGGCCTCGAGCCTCTCTCCGCCCGCGCCGCCGCGCCGGCGGCGCACGCTGCCCGAGCGGGCTCTTCCTCCTGGCCGCGCTGGCCGCGGAGCGCGTCGGGCAGCGCGGCGGGGCCTCGGATCACCACCCCTCTGGCGCCTCCGGCCTCCGCGAAGAGGGCACCAACAAGCGTCGCCGGTGCCGCGGGCGTGGATGCCAGAGATCCGACGTCTCGGCGGGGCCTCGGATCACCACCCCTGGCGCCTCCGGCCTCCGCGAAGAGGGCACCAGCAAGCGTCGTCGGTGCCGCGGGCGTGGGTGCCAGAGACCCGACGTCTCGAGGTGTCAGGGCGGGGTCACCAGAAGTCTCGACCCCCTCCTCGGGACGGGCCTTTTCATCCTTCGCTGCTTCGTCGACGGCTCCAGGGCCCGACGAGGGCCTCCAGGGGCCGGCAACGGATACGTACCTCCGCTATGGTGCGTTCCAATACGTGGGATCTCTGGATAGCTGCATCGGCTCTGGTATGAACTCTGGCTGCGTACACCTTCCCCGACGGACGCTCGGGGCACTGGAAGCCGAACATTCGGTGCCTCATTCGGGCCGGGCGAAAGGGGGGGGTAGCAAAGGGGGGGTTTGAGAATTAGCTCACGCAGCTGATTTTCCCGGCGCCTCCCGGCGCCGGGAGGCGCCCATGTATCGAGGAATGGGCCCGGCGGCGGGGCCGAAACCAGCTGCATGCAGCAGATTTCGTACCCCCCCCTTTCCCTATCCCCCCCTTTCGTTCGGCCCGACTCATATCAGCGCCGCGGCTGGGCCGCCAGCCATCGGCTGCGTAGCCAGCTCGTGTCTGTCGTCCGCAGGCCGTCCGAGAGCATCGCGGACTTGCTGGAGAACGTAGCCTCTCGCTCGGGTGCTCGTTCGGCGGGGGGGCAGCATGGTCAGGAATGGCTGGGAGTGTCGAGGCGGCGTCCGCTGTAACACGCTGTGCCATGCAAGCTGACAACGCGTCGCTTCGCTCTGCGGGGCGGGAGGCCGGGGAACGCTCGGGAGGCTGATGCCCAGTAATCAGGACGCGGATGGCGTGCCGCGCCGAAAAGCGCGGTCGGCCAGACCTGGCGGCACGACACGCTGCGAAGCAGCGCCCGACCGCAGACGTGGGACGAGGAAGCGTGCGCCCTGCGTGCACGCTGTGGGGCGCGGGTGGCAGCTTGGGGGCCATTTTGGGAGCCCTTCCTGGCTGCCCTCCTGCAGTCCTCTGTCCCCCGACGCTTATTACCCCCCCCCCGCTGCCGTCCGCCCGACTCGTGCGCATCCAGATCCTCAGAGGGCGCAGCCGCCGCCGGGGGGCGCCCTCCCGGAAGAAGGCCCCGCAGGACGCCTCCGGCGGCGCTCGGCCCTCTCCGACGCTTTTCTGGGCGGTCGGGGGCAGCAGGCGGGGCGGCAGTGGGGCGGCGCCTCCTGCACATCCTGGAGTGCTGAAGGCGCTTTGGCCGTCTGCGCTTCCCCCCCCGTCCACTTTCCTCTCGCCCTCCTGGTTCCTGTGTGCGTAACCGAGTGCCTCCGATAGTAGCCCCCCGGAGATAATAGAGTTCGGGGTTCCGGGGGGTAATCAGCTTTTTGTCCCGGCGAGTCGCATGTACGGATGTACGGATAGCACACAGACAGCACCACGCAGACAGCACATAGACAGCGTCACGCCGCTGCCACACGTTCCTGACTCGGGAAGGGCTGAAAAGGTGAGAATCCCATAGCTTGGCCACACGTTCGTGACTTGGGAAAGCTGAAATGGTGAGAATCACATAGGCCCTGCGCCACGTTCGTGACTTGGGAAAACTGACATGATGAGTATCCCATAGCCCTGCCACGCGCTCGTGGTGCTGTTCCTTCTCAACATTCGAAGATCGCAACTTCGATTCGCAGTTTTCCCCGGGGATACTGAAGCTCGGCCTCTCCGCCCCTCTCCCGCGAGAGACCCTGTCTTGGCCGGAGATAATCAAGACCGGGGGGTTCTCGGGAGCGGCCAAGAAGGGGGTGTCCAAAAGGGGGGGGTGCAACTCATGACCGGCGGCATGTGCGCGGCCTAGCGGGAGACCAGGGACGTAATGAAACAAGAAGAGGCGCCATGAAATCTGGGGAGATATCATGGCCCCCGCCATGATATCCCCCCCCCCCCTAGTCATCACCCCCCTCTTTTCCGCCCCCGAGGTTCAGGGGGGATGACTTATGATCCGGGGAATGGGGCTCCTTGGGGGGGCTGGGGCCCTCAGAAGACGTGTTGCGAGCAGAAATCGGAGAGATGGATGTTGGAGACTCTTTGAGGGAGAAGAATGAAGACCGGGGGGCTCAAGGGGGGATGACGTACGATCCGGGGCAGGGGGCTCCTTCGCTTCCGCCGCGCACCGCCGCTCGCCGACCGGCCGCTGGACCCAGGAGGAGGAGGAGGAGGAGGAGGAGGAGGAGGAGGAGGAGGAGGAGGAGGAGGAGGAGGAGGAGGAGGAGGAGGAGGAGGAGCAGGAGGAGGAGGAGGAGGAGGAGGAGAAGGAGAAGGAAGGAGGAGGAGGAGCAGGAGGAGGAGGAGGATTTTAACAAGGACGGCAACGAGGATGACCCCTGGACGCTTAGGGTGCTTCCCCTTCGCCAGAAGCCTCAAATTGTCCAGGGTGTGACGGGTGGGTCTCTCGCAGCTCTTGGACAGCCCTCGAATCTGTCCATGGCTCGAGTAGCATTTACACTTGAGACAGACAGTGAGAAGCGCATCGTCGCTGCACTCGAGCGAAACACAACTATGATTAAGAGCGCGAAGGGACGAGGTGGTAAGGCCGTGCACTTGGGCACATTCACCTGGGGGGGGGGCACACTCGTTCCTCGACGGACTCTGTTGCAGTTTAAACACAGGAAAAACCCACGCAGTCTCTGCCACTCGTGACCAGGAGGAGGGGGTGGGGCCTCAGGGAGGTTATGACGAGGGGGGCGGATAAGCCCGACCTCCGAGAGGTGGAGCTTCGGCCAAAGTGGGAGAAGCGTGGCAGCAATATTACAAACTTGTTTAGAAAATCCTTGATCTTACGCTGGAGCTCCTGTTCGTCCTGCTCTGACCAGGACGGGTGCATGTGAGCACCAGCGCGAGCGGCGGCGTCGGCAGCAGTATTCCCGAGTCGCCGCCACCGCTCTGAGAAATCTAAATCCGCTTCGTTAGGGTCCAGATGGGCTTTGACCTTAACCACACCATTCACCCATTTGGACCCTGGTTGGTAGTACTGCACCATTCCCGCGTAGGGCCTGAAATAGCTAAGCTGCTGCTCAAGTGGCTGCTCGCTCTGCTTAACAACATTGAGGCAGTCTGAATACATATCACTAGACCCTACAAGCTGAATAGAGGCCACAGCTAGGCTGTAGAATTCTCCAGCTTGGGGGGGGGCCGTAAGAGGGGTCGGGGCGGGTCCGAACAGCCTGCCTTCCACCTCGCCTCCTGCCTTCAACTGCACAACTCCCCACCCCGCGCGTTGTAGTTCAGGAGCAATATTTCTGCTACAGCTCCCGTCAATGAAAATGCTCCCCTGGAAATCGGCATCCGTTCTGTTTTCGTCGGCCCACTTCATGCCGGACGCTCCAGCATTCGCTGGTCGGGGGTGCTTATCTCCAGGGTGCTGAACAAACCGACTGTACAAGAGCTGCTCGACTGGCCCTTCCGCAGCAAGAGCCTGGTTAATGTCAGACTGTTCAACAATTTCAAGCCGCTGGTCTTGGCAACTTGAACATTCCCACAACCTGTGGAGCTCCGAGTCGTCGCATTCCTGGCATAGCGTACACTTAGTGGACAGGACTTGATACCCACAATCCTTCGCGCAACTCGGAGTCCAGATCGCACCGCAGACCAACGATTTCACACAGCCGCGCCCGAGCGGAGTCGATCGCTTCGACCGAATCTTCGCTCGAGGCACGTCGTAGCACAATCGGGGAAACACCATATTCGCTTTACTACTCGCGTCGCGCTCAAGAGACCTAAGCACGGCACAGAACAGCATGCCCTTGAGGAGTGAGGGAGAGACGAACGTCAGCACCACCTCCTCCTCGAAATCATTCCTCAACGTGACAAAATCCTTCATGTCCCACGATGTCCTCCTAAGCGAAAGCTTGAGGGCCGACAGCGGGCCCTTGATTTTTTTCCAATCCTTCACCTCCTCATCCTGGTGCCCAATCTCCAACGCCGTCCTCAATTCCTGAAGCGTGACGCTGTGCGGGTACGAGCGGGTGTGGGCAGCCCAGATCTCCTTCGCATATCGAAGAATCGGGGCCCCTTCGCATCTCCAGGATGGAACATCCTCCAAAATCATGAGCGAGGTGAGAGATCGGCCAGCAGCTTGCGGGCGGAGGACCTTGCCTGTCGACTGCCTGATTAAATGAGCTTCTCGATCGGAGATACCGTGAACTGCTGCTCCATACTCGATGCAGGGCAGCGTGCCAGAAACGAAGATCCTTTTAGCGTACCTGCCCAATGTCTGCCCGACCCCCCTGAGTTTGCTGGTCTGTTTCTTGAACCTATGTAACCTGATCGTGAACTTCTTGGCTCTGTTACGGGTCCTTCGGGGCCTCCCCACCGTGTCGTCGATCCCCAAATTAGTGGCACTCTCAACAACTGGGCCACCAAACTCTCCTGAACAATTCCCTGAGCTCGTGAGCCACATGCTTGTCGGAGCAGACGAAATTGGCTTTGTCTCTAGAAACTTCGCAGCCTAATTCCGTGACGAACATTTGGTAGAGGGCAGCCGAGGACTCCTTATTGATATTCCTAACGACCTCCTTCGCTTTACCTGCGCTGTTTAGCCCAGCGTCGTCAATGTACTGGTCAAAGTTCACTGGGGCTGGGAGTCTGGAGATCAGCTTATCGTATGGGCCTAGCATGTAGATCCTGACGAAGGTGGTCGCGAAACTACATCCTGCAATGACTCCTAGTAGAGTGTAGTGAGGTCCAGAAACCATGGACGAGATGCACAGGTACCGAGCGCTGCGATATGTGTTGATGCACAGCTGGGCGATGGCCATGGGGAACCCGAAAACCTTGCACTGGTCCAGGAGCCGATCTAACTGGAATGTCTCGCAGAATTTCGTCATATCCCAGAATCGCGTCGCAGATGCGTCTCCTCTGGAGGTACCTACTTCAGATCGCAGGGCCTGGCGCCATACGACGTCGCAGGCGGCCGCAAACTTAGATCCTGCGAAGAAAGGTCTCATGTGTGACATTTCCCATTGTTGGGCGTAGACCCTCCTGCAACGTCCCCAAAGCCTGAAAAAGGAAACAAACAACTCGATCGGACGCCACCTCCCGTAGGCTTCATCAGGAGGGCCACCTGGACCACACGTATTTGCGAAGGCAACGTGGACAGGATTTCAACCAGGGAAAACAGGAGGGACACCTCTGAGAGGGCATCATCAGTGAGCCAACTGTAATGCTTCATGTGAAACCCACCCACGCTCTGGGCCGAGCGAACAGGGTACCTGGACGAGACTCCTCTTATGAAGGCTGGCTCCAGCCGCGGGAGGGCTTCTTGCACCCCTTGGAAACCACGGTCTGGGGGGTGGCAGTGGCTTTCCACAACCCGCTGAATCGCTCGGATTCCATGCGCAGAAGGGCCAACGGGTCGGAAATAACAAGGCCTCCAGCGCTTAAAGTGGTGGTGGGCTTCCACCCTGGCGCTGGCTTCCTGGCAAGGTGCGCATTCCTGCCACCTTTGTCGATATTGGACAAGAGCCAATTTGTCCATCCCGTCCTGGCATCCTCCTGGGTCCTGGCCTTCACCTCCTCATACTCCTTCTCCACCTTAGCCAGAAAAAGAGACACCTCGGTGCTGTCCAAACCTCCGGGTGAACGAGCCGCTGAGGCGAGCGCAGATGCTTCATCAAGCGTGCGCTTGTAGGCACCGGTGCCGTCGAGCACAAACTTCGGCGGCGGCGTCCACTCGCCGCGCACAGAGGACTGCTCCTTGCACGCCTGAAAAAGACCGAACACCTGCCTGACTCGGTTGTCCAGCCACTTCATGGCTGCCATTTCTGGGTACCTAAGGGGGTCCGTCTTGGCATTAAACACGGGGGCCCATTGGAGCTCAGGAGGCTTGCCACGACTTCCATAATAATTGAAGTCAACTTGTCCAACCTTCGAAAGTTCAATTTCAGCCCTGTTGGCGAACTTTTTATACAAGGTGTCAAGGCCGCGGGTCGCCTTATACAAGATGTCGAGGCCGCGTCCAGCACGTGGTGACCGAAATCCGCAACCGAGTCCCTGGCAGGGGGGGGGGGGGGGGTGGGGGGCGGTCGGGGGGCCGATAGGCCTAACGGTCGGAATCCTAGGGTGGCGTCGGAACTGCAAGGCTTGCAGATCGCACGCGCGCGGGAAAAGGGTCATCTGAACAGGCGCGTGGGTTTTGAGGATGGTGGTGGTAACTCGCTCTATAGACTTGACAACTTTACCCACTCCTGGCGAGACCACAAAATAGTCAATAAACGACTTGCCTCCTTGCCCAGTGTAGCAGGTGGCCTCGCAGTCGGCTTTGACAAGCTCACCGAGCTTTTCGGGGAAACCGCTTTCCATCGGCAGTTCGGGGGGAAGGTTAAAATCGGCACCAACAATCGTCTCGTGCCCCAAAGTCCCAGCGGCTCCCCCGACCTTACTCAGACAGTCCTTCACCGTCGTGGAGGTAGAGCGAGGCGATGTTGATAGGAGTGGGGCTGGGGAGGTGGACTGTAGCCAGTGCCGCTCGGCCTGGGACCAGAACACCTGCACTCTCGCCTGTGCCGACAGCATGGTGCAATCCTAGCCAAGAACGCGCCAGCACAGCGACTCCGCCCCGCGTGCCACCTCCTGGTCCAGGGGTAGCAGCTGCAAATATTCCTTTCCACTGATGCCCAACAAGCCAGCTGCTGGCCTCGTTAATGCTGTCCCCGCGCAAGTGGTGCTCTTGCACGGCAATGATGTGAGCTTGTGTAATTTTCAGCCACTCCTCGATGGGACGCCAACTCGCACAGTTACACGTTTCGATGATCAGGGAGAACTTGTCGCGAGGTGGTGATGGAGGGGCACGGATGGGATCGCTTACGGCCTGGCCTGGGCCCGAACCTTTCCCCTCGGCCCACCCCTCGCTGGAAGAGGTCGAGAGCTCTGGAACCCCTGAGCTACGACAGATTGAATTGACTCGACCCCCCCCCCCCCCCTGTGTGCTTAGGCCTCTCGCCCAGAGCCCAAGAGGGGGGGGGATTCGGAAGAAACCAAAACTGTGGGACCCCAGGGAACAACGCAGCCTGAGCCTGGAAACCTGGATCAGGCGGTCACCTGGGATACCCGAGATTATCCTACCATATCTGTTGTGTGCGCCCCCCTTCAGTGCCAAGATAGCTACCTTGGCGGGGGCTCAGAATTCGTGCGCTTGTCTGCAGCTGACGCCGTGTCAGCTTCCACCAGCTCCCTGGCTCGGGAGCGCACGTCGGTGGCCTTCCTGGCGGCAGAGGCTCCACCTCCGCCTTCCGAGGCAGGCTGGCTACCGTTGAGGAAAGCTTCAGCATCGGCTTCAGCGGCTGCATCGTCCAATACGCTACAATGAGGCACAACATGATTGTGATTCGCCTGTGCCGCCCCTGCCGCTGGAGGTCCTGTAGCTGGAGCCTGGGAGCGCGGAGGGGGAGCCGATGAAGTCCTGCCTGCGCTGGATCCGCAATCCTCGCCAGTCTTCCGCTTCTTGCCCATCCTGCTAATGTGGTCGGCGTGTTCCTTCTTGATGTTCTCGACAGTAGCAAGTGCCCCAGATAATAACTCTTCTGCACACTTCTGAAGAGCCTCCTGCATAGTACCCATGCGCCGACCAAACTCTGCCTTATCGTCGTCCGTAGCCTCGTACTCGTGCACGTCAAAGAAAGCGGCTGTGTCGAAAAGCTCCTCAGGCTTGATCTCGCTGTTGACCAGTCGCGAGAGGCATATCTTGGTGGTGGTGTGAGCTTTCGGTTGCACAATGCCGCCCGCCAACTCAGCAACAATATCACGGTAATCTTTGTCCGCCTTGTCGAGTTCTTGCTGCACTTCGGTGACTCTAGCCTTTTGCCCCGAGATCATGCCCAGCAACTCCTCGAGCTTATCCGTCTCCTGCTGTAGCCGATCTCCCAAGGCCGCCGCCCGCGAGTGAGCCGTGGAGGCCCTCTGCTGCACTGGGGTAGGCGCCTGAACTTGCTCATGATCTGCCAGCTGCTGCTTGTACTTCTCGACTGCGGCCTGGTCGCCCGCCTTCTCCGAGAGTGAAATGAGCTGCTCCAACTCCTGCATCTCCCTGGAAGCGAACTCTGCTGTTGTCACGAGAGTGAGCACTACCAGGAGCTGAAGGAGCATCGCCGAGATCCACGACCTGGCGAGCACCTCCACGTCCAGCAGCTGGGCGCCGAGGAGGAAGCCGAGGGGCAGCATCATCGTCATCACGAAGAGCGCCCAGTGCTGCTGCTTCTTCTCCTTCGGCCCGATCGGCTTTGCAATGCTTGCAATGAGTGAGTCTGTCATCGTTCTTCTTGCATCCGCACAGGCCGCACGTCCACCATCGGGGGCGGGACTGCGGGCGCGGCGGGGGGCCTCCCCTGCTGCGCCCGTCGCCGCCATAGGCGGCCGCCGCCTCCCAGCGGGACTGCGCGGCCTCGCGCCACGGCGCCGCAGGCCACCGCCCTCCACGAGCTGGCGGTCCGTACCTCGGCGCGGCCCCTCCGCCGCGGCCGCGGTGCATGGCGCGAGGGAAGTGTGGAGCGAAATTGTCTTAGAAATGACCGTGGCCAAAATGGCTCGCAGTCACACAGCCGTTCTGAAGATCAGTGACTGCAAGCCCAGGAAACCTGGGCCAGAACGGCTAGGAGGAGGAGGAGGAGGAGGAGGAGGAGGAGGAGGGAGGAGGAGGAGGAGGAGGAGGAGGAGGAGGAGGAGGAGGAGGAGGAGGAGGAGGAGGAGGAGGAGGAGGAGGAGGAGGAGGAGGAGGAGGAGGAGGAGGAGGAGGAGGAGGAGGAGGAGGAGGAGGAGGAGGAGGAGGAGGGGGAGGAGGAGGGAGGGAGGAGGAGGAGGAGGAGGAGGAGGAGGAGGAGGAGGAGGAGGAGGAGGAGGAGGAGGAGGGGCGGTCGCGGCCACAGGCGGGGGGGGGGCGCCCCTGCGGCGCGAGCGTGCCAGTGTTCTGCTCTGCTCGTGGGGCGTTCTCGCCGCGGTCTGGCGCCGCGGGCGGCCTGGCGAGGCTGGCCCACCCGCTTTCCGTCGGGAGTGGTGGCCGCGGCGCCCGCTAGTATTGGACTGCCTACTCTACGGCGGCCGGGGACTCCGGGGACTAGCTACTTGACGGCTGCCCAGGCGGCTTGCACGCCTCGGGCTCGTCGTTCTAGGCGGGGCAGTGAAAGCGGGAGGATGGAGGAGCGGCGTGGAATGAGCAGGAGTCAGGGGGAGAGATCATCAGGCATCCCGACAGAAACACGCGAGATGCCAAAATGGCTTTGCGAGTGTACTGCTGGTCTGCCGCCTCCGGCACCGTGCAGCGTTCCCAAACAAATGATATTACCATGAAGGCCGTGCCACTGGGACGCGACGTCACGTTGCATCCAATGGCTCCACATCCGCTGGGATTTCCAACTCTCCACGAACCAGGCGGTAAACCGCGTGCTCGAAGTGCAAGAACGACTCCCAGACCACTTGGTTGTTGTCGTAGTGGGCGTCCCCATCAAAACCATACATGTCGGGCTGGTCAAATAAGCGTCCGACTAGCCAGTAGAACATGAAGCCCCTCGTGAAGAAGCTGAACTCAGAGTCCATCGCGCACAATGCGGTGGGCCTCATAATGTAGTAGGTGATGTTCGGATGGTAGAATACGCCGTTGATATTCATCTTGTTGCAATACGAGCTCCATGGTGCCCGTGTCTCCAAGTCAAACTCCGTGACGCCATCGTCGCCCATCGGTCCAGAAGCGTCGCAAGTGACGTGCATGGTGGTCTTGGTGCCTGTCACGGCTTCGTCTAAGTTATCTTTTACATGGTCGTTGAAGCGTACCACGACCTCGTGTGCGTCGATCTCAGGGCCAGGCCTCTTTTCGAGGAGGCTGTCGGAGGCGCCGACCATTGCAAAGGCGCGTTCCTGGACAATATCGGCGAACTGACCAGCACTGGGCAGGCGCTGCCGGAACGCCTCCGTATCCAGCTCGCCCTCCACGAAGCCATCGGCATAGGGGTCCAGCCTCCGCAGGACGTCGGTGTCGGCCTCCGTCCACGTTTCCTGGAGCGCCAGGACGTCCTTCGCGTCCACGTGCGCCAGCTTCTCGAGGCAGGCGTGGGCAGACTCGAAGCTCCGCGCCAATTCCTGCTTGGGCCAACCGCCCGGCGACTTTCGAGTCATGACCCGGGCCTCCAGCGGACGTTCGGGACGAGCCGGCCACCTTTGGAACGCCCTCGGCGAGGCGCAGCTGCTGGAGCGCCCGCCGAGGCCGAACAAAAAGCCGCCGAGGACCGACGAGCACGCCCGAACACCTCGCCGCCCTCGCCCGACACGAGCCCAGGGCTCCTCTGGCCACTCGCTCTGGTTCCTCATGTGGCGTATGTAGCGCCCCAGGTCGGCCAGCAGCTGCTCGTCCGCGTCCCACGACCGCGTGCGCAGGCCCACGGCGGTGACCTCGAAGGCGCCCGGCGGCCCCTCGGGGCACACGCCGGGCGCTCGCAGCTCGGCCATCTGCGGCGGGCAGCGGCCCTCGGGCGCCTCCGCCGGCGGTGGGGGCGCGGGCTCCTGGGGCTCGTCCGCCGGGGCTGGGGCTTCGATTGGCTCGTCCGCCGGGGCTGGGGCTTCGGCTGGCTCGTCCGCCGGGGCTGGGGCTTCGGTTGGCTCGTCCGCCGGGGCTGGGGCTTCGGTTGGCTCGTCCGCTGGGGCTGGGGCTGCGGTTGGCTCGTCCGCTGGGGCTGGGGCTTCGGTTGGTGCCGCCGTCGGTGGCGAGGCCGCGTCGGTCGGCTGTGGCGCCTCCCTTCGGTAGCAGCCGACGCCGTCGAGTGCAACAGACGTTCCGATGTCGTAGTGGCTCTGGCGGTATGCCTCCCAACCCTCGATCGGGGCTGCGGAGGGGCTCACATAAACGTAACACCGCCTCGGGAAAGCAGCGAACATCGATGACGAGAACGAAAACCCAAAGCAATCTGCAAGCGATCTACACATGTCCATGCAATCATTTCCTGAGATGCCGTCACTGAAATAACCGTTGACACGACAGCCCAGGTCTTCCCAACTGCAGTTTGCAGGGCGACACCAGCCATCGCCAACGTACACGATGCTATCACCACTGACGCCGTCTTCTTCGTTGCCATCGTGGGCGTTGCTGCCGTCGTCGCGATGCGTGTCGCTCGACGTGAAGATGTCGGAGATGGACCAGGCCAAACGCCCTGCCGCCGAAGGAGCTGCTTCCGAGACGCTCGCAGAGGCCTGCGCCCGTGCCGGTGCCTTCCTCCTCCGATGCTGGCCACCCTGCTCGAGGAGCACGGCCGCCCCGCGGCCCTGCCGCCACCGCACGCGCCCTCCGCCCGACACCAGCAGCCACGCGCGCGCGGGGCAGCACAGCGCCGCGAGCGCGGCCACCAGCGCCGCCGCTGCGCACGCCGCGGCGCGCCGCACGCCGCCGCCCCCTCGGCGGCAGGGCCCGCCGGCGCTGCGGGGGGCACCTGCGGGGCAGCGGCAACCGCTGGAGGTCTTTGGCCCTGCTGGTCCCCCCAGAGCTCCTGGCCTGCAGCAAGGAAGCTGCGCGTCCTCCGCTTCGCCCTGTCCTTCTCCTCCTCCTCCTTCTCCTCCTCCTCCCCTTCTCCTCTCCCTCCGCGACGGCGGCGGCGGAATCTTGATGTGCCGAGTACTGTCAGGTGTCGGCAGCCCCCACTTAGCCATCAAGAAAGTGTGCCCATTCTTGAGGGTAGTGGCTTATTACAGACCTGTTGCGGCCAGGGTGGCCGCCAGCTCAGGGGGGGAAACATCGACCCGGAATCGGTGATGCATCGCCCATGGAGCGGCGACGGGCCCCCGATGGCGAAACCGCGCATTCCTGGGCGGGATGGGCCGTCGGGCCCTTCTGGGCGATGGCGATGCCTGGGTGATTGGGGCCCAGTGCGCTCGCCCCCTGGGCCCACCCCCTGCTGGCTTCCGGGGCATGGCTCGGGCCTCTGGCGGCCGCTCGGGACGATCCGGGCGCCCCCGGAACCCCCTCGGCGCGGCGCAGCCGCTGGAGAGCCTGCCGAGGCTGGAGAACCGCCGCCGAGAACCGACGCAGCCGGCCGAAAAGCTGGCACCTCCAGCGTCCCGCCCGAGCCTGTCCTGTCTCCCTGCCGATGCCCCCCGAGCACCGCACGAGTCGGAGGACCCCTCGTCCTCAGCGCCGGAGGACGCCTCGTCCTCGGCGCCGGCGCGCAGCCGCGCCGCGCAGCCGGCGTCCCGCGCGGCCGGCGTGCAGCCCACGGGCCAAGGCGCGGGCGGGGCTCCTCCGCTGGGATATCCGGGCGTCGCAGCTTTGGCCACGCCCGAGCGTCGCGATCCGATCCCGATCCCCGTCACACAAGGGGCTCCTCCTCCTCCTTCTCCTCCTCCTCCTCCTCCTCCTCCTCCTCCAACTCCAACTCCTCGCCTCCTCCGATCCCCGTCGCACAAGGGGCTCAATGGTGCTTTTGGCCTTCGCTTCGTCATTGTGAACTGCATTCCGTAGGCATGTGGCCGCTCAGTTCACGCGATCGTCTTCGACACAGACACCAGGAAAAATCTGGGAACATCGCCTCATATGTCGTTTGTCGTGCTTAATCCGACCCCTATCCTCACTGGCGTGGCCTGGGCCCCACTGGCCAGTCTACCCCCTTAGATAAGGACATATATGCTGTTCCCTTCGAGCTTCGGGTGGACGATCCCCAACTGGGGTGGTGGGATGGCGGGGCTAAGATACCATGGCCTGGTGGGGATTTGGATAGGTCAATCGATACTGAACACCAATCGTTTTCTCCTGGCGTCAGGCCCCGGGATCGTCACAGATCGACCCAGCTCGAAGAATGCTGCAGAACGAGGGGGTCCGGGAGCGCTGGTCGTGCTTTCCCACGAGGTTGCGTTTCTTTTTCCGTCGCCGGACCTCGGTGTCCGCTGGCCCGGGGTCCTTCCGACGCGGACGGGGTCCCCAGGCGCAGCCATCGCCCTCCCATGCCTCCGATGCCCCCCCATTCGGGCGGCCGCCACCCTGGCGGCCGAGGAGCCCAGATGGCTGCAGGACCCCTCGCGACATGAGATCTGCGAAGAACAGGCGGGGCGGTCCCTGGACATACCGGCCGCCCTCGCGACGTCAAGTTCGGAGGCTTGGGGGCCTCTGGGGGACAGCAGCCAAGCCGGAGAGCAGGCTGACTCTATGGCTTCCAGCTGCAAACGGGCGCACTTTCTGTGGTGCTCTGTGTTCCCGTCCTCGCTTTCATACCGGGAGCGTGCACTTCAGCCCGAGCGACCTCTGGGAGGCTCTGGCCCCTCGTGGCGCACAACCTTCTGGCAGGATGCCCCCCAAGAGGCGCCTCCGCACGCCAGCCGGAGGGCCGGGCCCAGGGGTGGGGAAGGCGGCGGCGGAAGGGAAGGCGCGGCGGTGAGCTGGGCGGGGGGAAAGCAGGGACGCAAGGGCGGCGGATGCGGGGCGGCCAAGGTGCGGCGATGAGCGGGCGGGCTCAGGGAATGCGGGGCGGCCGCCAGCGAGGGAAGGCGGCGGCGCAGGCGAAGGGCTAGGCGAAATGGGATGGGTTGGGTGGGTGCGGGCGGCGTGCGCTGGGCCCGGAAGGTGCGATAGATAGGCCAACGCCGCGGGGGCGCGGCAAGTGCGATGACGGCGGCCCCAGACATCCGACGTCGTGTCTTTTCCCCAGCCTGGCCCCTCAGAAATCTGGACCCCTTCCCGGGGTCTAGCTCTTCATCCCGAACTGTTCTTTCAGATTCCTCTGCCCGGTCAGGGCCCCTAGAAGCCGAGAACAGTCAATACCCTGCCGTGGTGATTCTTCACGACGCGAACGAACGAACGAGCGACCACCGCAGCGACAAGCGTCCTGGTCTAGCTCAGGCCAGGTGGATGACGCCGTGGCCTGTGGATTTTGGCGTGTCTGGACACATGCAATGCGGGACACAAGCAAAATGAGGGGGGGAGGAGGATAAGGAGGAGGAGGAGGAGGAGGAGGAGGAGGAGGAGGAGGAGGAGGAGGAAGAAGAGGAGGAGGAGGAGGAGAAAGAGGAGGAGGAGGAGGAGGAAGAGGAGGAGGAGGAGGAGGAGGAGGAGGAGGAGGACGACGACGACGAGGAGGAGGTCCTTGGTGTCGGTGCAGGCGCGTGCCGTCTCGGTGCAGGCGCGAAGATATCGTGGGGCGGGGAGGGGCGGGCATCGCCTTCCAGCGCGCCCGGGAAGCGCACCAGCACGCCCTCGAGGGCCTGCGCGGGCACGATCACCACTACCAGGTTCGTCTCGGCGCGCACCGTGGCAGCGCGCGGCACCTGCCACCGCCGGGCCGACGGGCGTGCACGGGCTGCCGCGAGTCTGCAAGCCTGCGCCAAGTCGATCTGCGAAATCGGATGGGTCCTGGACTGCTCGGATCGCCCACGGATCCCCCCGTGTCGGATCGAGGTCGAATCGCCGCGCCCGGCTCCAGCTGGCCCCAGCCCATGCCGGTGATCGAATCGAATTAGAATCGCGGGCCCAGTCCGCGAATCGACTCGCGTCGAATCGCCCTGGTGGCCTTCCCAAACGTGCTTGCGTCGCTTTCGTTTTCCGTCTCTGGGGGCCCTCGCTGGGCCTCGGGGCCGTCAAACAACGGCTCGGAATGAAACGCCGGCCCCAAGGAAAGTCTCGGGGCTTCCCAGGACCCCGTGATGAAAAACTCAGGGCATCGCATGTCGGTTTTCCCCTGAACAGAAGCTTGCTTCAAGGGGCTCAGGGTGTTCCCCTGCGAATCGATTCTGGTCGGCACGCCCAACACCGAATAATGTTCCTGTGTGGCCCCTCCGCATCGGAGGGTAAATCCCCATGCCTTCAACACTCCTCTCGCCCAGAGCCTCGATCGCCTTGAACTTTGTTTGAAAGAAAACTAGATCCCCACTAGAACCGGTTCACCAGCGTGGATCCCAAACAATGGTTTCTTGCAATATATGCTTTGCCGTCTAAGTGGTGCAATACATTTCTGTTCGCAATGAGTTGTCGCATTGAATTGTCAACACCACTGCTCGCGCAATCATCCCACCCACCCACCCGCAACTTGGTTTGCACAGGCCCATGCGGCGGCGATTGCGAAGCGTACTTGGACTTGGCTGGTGCATCTCTGCGGCCGCGCCAGCCCGAGCATGCTCGCGTGCGCAGCGGCCACCTAGTTTGGCGCGATCGACGCGGCCGCGGTGGCGCTGACCGCTGGGCACTTCCCAGCGGGCACTTCAGTGCGAGTCGGCGACCTGGGCGGGTGCGGTATCATGGCAACGTCGACAACGGTAGACACGAGGATGATGGTAGCGATGCGTGTGGCGATGATAACAATGATGACGGCAAAGCCACTGGCGGAGCCGATGCTGATCACGCCGATAACGATGACGGCGTCCCCGCATCGGTGATGTAAATCTTAAAAGACGTTCGACATGCGCGCGCTGCCGACGCTCGACAGTGGCCCACATGGTTTGATTTGACACGGATCGTGTCCCCCCAGCACGCGCGCAAGGGCGTTCGAATGATTTCGATATGCGGGGCGAAAGGCCCGTTTGGCAGAAATTAATGACATTGTTGAACAAACCGCTGGTATTTGCAGAATCCCACCAGCCCTTTGGGCGTGAGTGGTTTAGAGAGCCCGCTCTGTCCTCAACCCCCCTTCTTCCCCTTCGGGGAGGGGTTTACCCCTCCCCCCAGGAGCCTCCCAAGAGGCCTCCAAGAGGCCCCCAAGAGGCTCCCAAGAGGCCCCAAGAGGCCCCCAAGAGGCTCCCAAGAGGCCCCCAAGAGGCCCCCAGAGGCCCCACGAGGCCCCCAAGAGGCCCCCAAGAGGCCCCCAAGAGGCCCCCAAGAGGCCCCAAGAGGCTCCAAGAGGCCCCCAAGAGGCCCCACGAGGAGCCCGAACGACTCACACCAGGACGAGGGGCCCGAACGACTCACACCACGAAGAGCCCGAACGACTCACACCACAAGGAGGGGCCCGAACGACTCACACCAGGACGAGGCGCCCGAACGACTCACACCACGAGGAGCCCGAACGACTCACACCACGACGCGGGCCCCGAACGACTCACACCACGAGGAGCCCGAACGAGTCACACCAGGAGGAGGGGCCCGAACGACTCACACCAGGATGAGGGGCCCGAACAACTCACACCACGAGAAGCCCGAACGACTCACACCAGGACGAAGAGCCCGAACGACTCACACCACGAAGAGCCCGAACGACTCACACCAGGAAGAAGGGCCCGAACGACTCACACCAGGACGAGAAACCCCAAACGACTCAAATCACGAGGAGCGCTTTCTCTCTCTCCTCCTCCGCCTCGTCCTTCTCCCGCTCCCCCCACAAGGAGGATGTACAAGGAGGCGGGAGGAAGGAGGAACAGGGGAGATATGCGGGGCCAAGCGGACATACGCCTGAAAAACACGACTGTCGGCATGCTTCGCAAGAGTTGCTGCTGTGAGATGGGCTGGTGGGGATACGCGAAGCGTAAAGAATTTGCAAGACCGCGAGCGCAAGCATTTTTTTGTTTGAAATCTGGCGTTGCAGAGCCATGTGCTTATAAATACATATATGTTTCCGGGGCACTCGAGCTTGAAATCCGGAAGAAACCTCAAGTTTTTGAAGGTTTTCGGCGTGCGCGCGCGACGACGCGCGCGTGCAGTGCGTCCCATTGTTGCAATGTGTTTTTGCGACAGCACTCGCGCACGGGCATCCGAACGATTTCGGCATGCGCGCGCGGGAAGCCTGTTTGGTAGCGTGCCATGACCATGTTGATTCAGGCGTGTTTTTGTTGTTGTTGTCGTCGTCGTCTTCGTCGTCGTCGTCGTCGTTGTTGTTGTTGTTGTTGTTGTTGTTGTTGTTGTTGTGTAGAATACATATCACAGTAAAAGCAACGACAAAAACAACACATCGCAAAAACGCGGGCGCAAATTTGTGTTGAAAGCTCTTTTTGCGAAACCGCGTGTTCTATATGCCTGTATATAGATATAGGTGTATATGTATATGTTTATGTATATGTATGTATATGTATGTATGTCTGTATGTATGTATGCATGCATGTATGTATGTATGTATGCATGTATGTATGTATGTATGTATGTATGTATGTATGTATGTATATATATATATATATTTATTTAGTCGGGGCACTTGATTTTGAACTTCTTGCGGCACGTGCGGGTTTTGAAGAATTTGGGCATGCGCGCGCGACGACGCAAGCGTGTGCACTTCGTCGTTTTTTTGCACGGGATTCTTCAAAACTGATGGTTTTGATGAACGAATGCGCGCGCGTATATTTTTTTGCAGAGGATGGAGGGGGGGGGCGACACTGGCCTGCCTAGGATGGTATTAATTCATATATGATGGGCGATGGGACAGAACCAGATGTGATTTGCAATGCGAGAACGGGCGGTGTTAACTGCAAGGGGGGGGGGAGGGGGGGGGGACTTCTTACTCTTTTAGAGCGGATAACCAATGTGGCGCAACCTAGGTGGTGCAATAATTTTCTGTTCGCAGTGAATTGTCCACTCCACTGCTCGCGCTAAAAACCTGCCCGCCCACCCGCAACTTGGTTTGCAAACCTCATGCGGCTGCGATTGCGATGCGTGCTAAACGCTGGCTCGTGCATCTCTGCGGCCGCGCCAGCCCGCGCATGCGCGCGCGCGCAGCGGCCAGATGGTTTGGCGCGACCGACGCGGCCGCGGTGGTGCTGACCGCTCGGCGCATCCCAGCGGGCACTTGCGTGCGAGTCGGCGACTTGGGCGGGTGCGGTATCATGGCAACATCGACAATTCTAGACGTGATGCTGGTGACAGTAGCGATGTTCGTGACGATGCTGACAGCGACGACGGCGCGGCCAGTGATGGCGCCGTTGCCGATCACGGTGACGACGATGACGATGACGGCGTCTTCGCGTCGGTGATGAAGGTTTTGGTAGGGATTCGAACTGCGCGCAAGGCAGACGCGCTAGGGTGGCTGGCATGGAATAGTGCGACGCGGATCGTGTCACCCCAGCACGCGCGCAAAGGCATTCGAACGTTTTCGACCTGCGCGCGCGAAGCCCGTTTGGTAGCGCTTGCCAACCTGTGGAAACACTTATGGTGTTCTTAAGCATTCGCAAGAGCGCGCGTGTTTTTGTTGAACGCCCGAGTTGCGAAACCATTTGTTATTGTCTGTTTTTTTGGACACTCGATTTTGTGTATATATATTTATGTATGTATATGTGTATATATACATACTTATATATACACGATTTCGGCATGCGCGCGCGCGGCGACGCGCGCGCGTGCGCTTCTTTTTTTTCGCTTTTCCCCTCCAGAAGTTTCTCGCGACGGCGCGCGCGCAAGGGCGTTCGAACGATTTCGACATGCGCGCGCGAAGCTCGTTTCGTAGTTTTTGAATTGGAAACCTTTCAACCAAAAGATCATGGTTTTCTTGCGAAGTCGCAAGATCCCGCGCATTTTTCAAGTTAGCAAAGGAAGACAGCAAAGAAAAACGTCAATGTTGCGAAACCATGTGATTATACATTTTTTGGGCACTCGATTTTGAAATCCTTCCCAAACCGAAAATCTTTGAAGGATTGTGGTATGCGCGCCTGACGACGCGCGCGGGTGCACTTCGTGCTATTTTCTTGCAAGGGTTCTTGACAACGCATAATTTTCTATAAACGAGCACGCGCGTCATAGTTTTTGCAGAGGATGGCGGGGGGGGGGTCGGTGCCCGGTTTGGCTGGGATAATATGAATTCGCAGGTCGGATGGGCGTCGGGTCAGAATCATATGTAAACTGACATACGAAAAAAGTGAATGGATAAGTCCAGGGGGGGCAGGGTTGGTAGAACCCATTCGAAAACAAAAAAGAAGATAATACATGTGGTGCGAAGCAATGCGAAGCAATGACACGCAAGGCGCAGCAATGCAACGCGATGCAAAGCAATGCAAAACGATGAACAGCAATTCCAGCAATGCACAGCAATGCAAACCAATGCGCAGCAATGCAAAGCAACGCGCCGAAATTTGCAAATCAATGTGCAACAATGTAAAGCAATTCGAATCAATGCAAGGCAAGGCAGGGCCGTTGCCCACGATGACCACGCCATCCTTGGACCTGGTGTATGCGACGTTGAGCCGATACCGGTCGTCAATGAATCCCCAAGTGCGACTACTGTTGGCACGGGTAGTCGCGATTGTGACCAGGTCAGCCTCGTCTCCCTGGCTGGAGTCGACGGTGCTCATCTCGATCAAGCCAGCCTGCAAGATCCCAGGGCACCTGGTCAAGCCCGGGGACGGTCAACCCGATGCCGTTGGTCACTGTGACCATCTGCCTGAAGCCTGCCCGTTCGGCTGCGCTGGAAGCTCCGCGGCTGGCCTGTCTGGGACTGGGGTTCGAGACCTGGCTGGAGGGGGCCTCGCGTCGGGGGCGTCCCGGGGCTGGGCTGGGCCTTGGGTTCCGAACTTGCCTGCCGCGCCTGCCGCCTTCCATTCGCCTTTGCTCTCCCTTTTCCCTTCGCCTTGCCTCCATAAGTCGCCCTGAACTCCGCGTCTGTCATCGGCCAGCCCTTCCCAGCCATGGGCAGCGTAGCTCTGTGTCCGCAAGGGATTATCACCTCCTGCCTTGCATGTGTCTGGCCGCCCTCGCGCGCAGCTACCAGGTCGCAGATGGTGGCGGCCCCCCTGATGCTGGCGTAGCGCTCGGCCATGCCTGCGGAGACTTCGCGGGCCTCGACGCGCGCTGGGAGAACTCGGATGCGGCCGCCCTCCTCGGCTCCATGGTCGGGAACTCTGAAGCCTCGCACCCTGGGTGGCAGCGGCGCGTCTCCGCTTCCCTTTGCTACGTGGGCCTCGGTTGGGTCAGCGGCGTGGCTCTCTTCCAGGGCAGGCCTCTGGCCGCGCTCCGCTTCTTGGCGGGGTTCCTCAGTCCCGAGAGAAGCGCTAGCCTCCGTATAGCTGCAATGCGAGGCCCGCTGTTGGATGCCGGGGTGCATTCGGTAGCGCGACCAGGGGGCGTTTTGATCGCCGCCAGGGCCTTAGAGAGTCAATCATGTAGGCGTTCCATGACCGAGGTCGCGAGCCCCGCGGCTGCCTGCTCGCTCAGAGACCACAGTGGGGCACAGCTGTCAGACGTCTCCCACGACCGGGGCCCTTCCGCCCGAGCGCGTCAGGAACGTGGGCGAGACTGTAGCCGGGGCCTCGGTGGACTGTCCTTCCTCGCCCAGGATTCCAAGCGTGATCTTCGGGCTGCCTTTGGCGTCCAGGTCGGCGGCGAGTTCGTGGGTGGCGGGGGCCTGTTTTGCTCTATCCAGTAGACGTCGCTTGAACTGGCTGAACGTCTTGGCCCCGCGCAAAGTTCGAAGGGATGGCGCATCCCGGCGGTTCGAACTTCTTGACTGGGGTCAATTCCAGGGCTTCCTGACACGTGGTGCGCTCCTTCCAGGCTATCCGTAAGCGCTGTGTCTGGGAAGACTGTCGCCTCGCCCAGCCGTCTGGCCTTCTTTGCCTCTGCCAAGTATTTGACAGGCGTGTCCGCTGCCCTGTTGGGGCCCGCGGGTATGCCGATCGCCTGCTCCGGGAGGGCGCAGGGCGTTCGTGGGCCCTAGGCCGCTGCGATTGTCTTGGTTTCGCCAGTGCCGGGCGGCCCATGCGCCAAGAGGATCATGCGCTCGAGAAACCGCGAGAGGACTACGGCCTGGGCAGGATTGAGCTGGTGCCTCTCGGCTTGAGTGTGTCTTCTGGGGGCAAAGCTCTGTTTCTCTGTTCAGGCTCAAGACTCGGATCAAGTTCTGGTTCGTGTCTGCGCTGGAACCCTGATTCAAGTCTGGCCCTCAGCACCAACTCCGATTTAGGGCTGACTGGAAACTCTCAAGTAAGTGTGATTCTGATTTGGTGTGGGTCCGCCGAAGAAAATGTCGCGGCGTCGGCCCCGAACGCTGACGGGTCGGCCTCGTGCGCATGCGTCTTCAAGGACAACAGAAGGAATGCGTAAACCAAGCGGCAGGTCATGGCTTGTGTACGTCTGAGGAGCCAGCGCTAGCTCGAGGCCAGAAACGCACCACACTCGACGCCCGCACTCGTGCCTACACTCCATGCCGACACCCGCACTCCATACTCGCCTCTCGCACCCGCGTCCGCACTCTACGCCCGCAGTCCACGTGCGCTCTCGCATCCCGCACTGCACGCCCCCACTCGAACCCAGCACTCACACTCCACGCTCTACGCCCACACCCGCGCCCCACACACACACACACCACACTCTACGCCCACAGTCTACGCACACACTCGCACCCCACACTCACACCCCACACCAAACCGAGTTGATTTACCGACTTGATTAGACGAGTTGATTTCCCGAGTTGATTTACAGGGTTGATTTGCCGACATGGTTTCCCGAGTTGATTTGCCGAATTGGTTTCCCGAGTTGGTTTACATATTTACCGAATTGGTTTCCAGAGTTGATTTGCCGAGTAGATTTGCAGAGTTGGTTTGCAGAATTTATTTGCAGAGTTGATTTGCCGAATTGATTTCCCGGGTTGATGCGTGGAGTTGGCTTGCGCGGAACGCTGAGATGGCGAGTTGAATTGGCGTTGACTTCATGGGCTTTGACTTGCCATTCCAATTGCGAAGTGCGAGTTGGTTCTCTCAGTAGATTTCCCGAGTTGGTTTCCCAAGTTGATTTCCCGAGTTGGTTTGCCGAGTTGTTTTCCCGAGTTGATTTGCCGAGCTGATTTAGAGAGTTGGTTTAGAGAGTTGATTTCGCGGGGCGGCCTGCCGAGTTGAGTTCGCAAACTGATGTGCCGAGTTGATGTGCAGTCTGGTTTCGCGATTGGAGGTGCCGAATGGATTCGGCGAGTTGGTTGTCCGAGCTGGTTCCTCGAGTGCGAAGTGCGAATTGACCGTGGGGTGGGCGCCCCCGGCTTAATGCGCCGAGTTGACCCGCGTCTCGCGTTCGTGTCGCGCGGGCGCACAGCGCGGGGGGTGAGCGTGGGCGCGAGCGCGGGGTGCGAGTGTGAAGTGCGAGTGTGGGCGCACAGTGCGGGGGGCGGTTGCGGGGGCGAGCGCGGGGCGCGCGTGCGAAGTGCGAGTGTGCAGTGAGACTTTGGGCGCCGAGTGCGAGGGGCGGCTGCGCGCCCCGAAATGGCTGCTAGCTTGAGAGGCGCGATCGCTGCCCCGCAGACGTGCACAAGTCAGGGCTGGGGGCCCGGCCGCCAGTTGCCAAATGCTGCGAGCTGGGGCGGGGCAGCGCCCCCCCGCCTGCGCGGCCCTGCACGGGGCAACTCAGCGGCAGCTGGGGCAAACAAAAAGCTCGCCTGGGGCTCGCTCCTCAGGGCTGCCGGCTGCCGCGCCGCGACAGGGTGCGCATCGCGGTGGCCGCCGATCCCCGCCGCTCGCCCGGGACAGGTCGGGGGCAGGGCGCGCAGAGGAGAATCGCCGCGCTTTTCGCCGGGCTCGGGGGCGCGGGGGGTGCCCTGGGAGGCGCCCAAAACGAAGGCAGGGGCAAAGGGTGGGAACGGTCGCGAGGACGAAGGCGGCGGCGAAGTGGGAACGGGGGCGGGGGCGATGGGCGAGAGTTACCGAGGGCGAGAGCGAAGGCGACGATGAGGGCGGGGGCGAGGGCAGGAACGACGGCGAGAACGAGGGCGGGAACGAAGGCGGGGATGAAAGCGGGAACGAGGGCGAGAACGAAGGATATAAAGAAGGCGGGAACGAGGGCGGGGGCGATGGCGAGAGGGCGAGAACGGGGCGGGGGCGACGGCGGGAACGAGGGCGGGGGCGAGGGCGGGAACAAGGGCGAGAACCGGGGCGGGATCGACGGCGGGGGCGACGGCGGGAGCGACGGCGGGAGCGAGGGCGAAAACGAAGAAGAGAACGAAAGCGAAGACGAGGGCGGGAACGAGGGCGGGAACGAGGGCGAGAACGGGAACGAAGGCGGGAGCGAGGGCGAGAACAGAGGCGAGAACGAGGGCGGGAAAGAGGGTGAGAACGGGGGCGAGAGCTATGGCGGGAACGGGGGGGGGGGCGAGGGCGGGGCTGAGGTCGGGGGGCCGCCTCTAAGCGCCTCCAGGATTCCTCCGGGCGCCTCGGGAATTCCCCGGGCGCCTCTGGGGAACCTCCGCGGAAACTCCGGGGGGTCTGTTTGAAGTCTTTTTCAAATCTGTTTAAAGTCTGTTTGAGGTCTGTTTAGGGCCACTCTCTGATTGAGAGGTCTGTTTGAGGTCTGGCCGAAACTCTATTTCAAATCTGATTTCCCCGGGCGGCCCTTGGGCTCCCCGGGCGGCCGCCGGGCGGCCCCCGAACGATGGCGAAAACGAAGGCGATGCTTAAGGCGGGAACGGGGGCGGGGGCGACGGCGAGGGCGAGCGCGGGAACGCAAGCGGGGGCGAAGGCGGGAACGAGGGCGAGAAGGGAAGCGAGAACGAGGGCGGGGACGAACGAGGGCGGGAACGAGGGCGGGGGCGAGAACGACGGCGGGAATGAGGGCGGGAACGAAGGCGAGAACGTGGGCGGGGGCGACGGCGGGAAGGGCGGCGGGGGCGACGGCGGGGGCGAAGGCGAAAACGAAGGCGGGGTCGAAGCTTGGAACGGGGGCGGGGGCGACGGTGGGAGCAAGGCGGGGTCGAAGGCTACGGCGAGACAGAGGGCTGAAGTGAAACTGCCTTCGGGCGGGGGCGAGGGCGGG